>JAANDH010000189.1:0-101192 GCA_011799765.1 Nymphaea thermarum | reverse complement strand
GGTCTCTCACGCTGCCCTAGACGTCCCTCTCTCTCTGCCGTCCTTGCCCCCTTTCTCTCTCTACCCGAGCAGCCTTGCCTCTCTCTCTCTACGCATTTCCCTCCTTGGTGTGGTGTGGTGTGTTGCCTACACTCCTCCCTTCTTTTTGCCATTGCCAAAGAGGGAGGGCATTTATTGTGAATCAGGGAGAACGCCAACAAGCTCATGACCCCTTGCCAGAAGATGACAATAAGGAAAGATCATGCAAGGCGGTTGGCAATAAGAATGAAATTTAGGGAAGTTGAGAAAACCGACCTCTAAAAAATTAGCTTGACCAAGGCTATAAACAAATCGTTTGGCTATGTACAATATAACAAACTAAGAGATCATGACAAGAATATCACGACTGTTAATGCCGGTTGAGAGTGCGTGAGATTCTCTTGGATGTAGGTGAAGTTTCATTGAACCATGTAAAATATTGTGTATTTTTCTCTTCCTGTTCTCTCTATTATGTTCTTGAGCTATTTGCTTGCGATGACAAATCCAAATTCTAATAGTGCTGGTGGCTTGAACATGTAAAATATAGGGAGCTTTTCTCCTTATGTTCTCTTTATCTTGTTCTTGAGTTGTTTGTGTGCGATGACAAACCCAAATTCTGATAGTGCTTATTCAATCAGTGTACGTATTTGTATGATGATTCTATATGCCACACTATATTCGTCTGAAGGTTTGGCATGCCATGAAATGAATGGGTATTTGTTATACAGTTGCTATGTATGCATTTCTGCTAGTCAAACATCTCAGAAGGTAATAAATGTGCATGGATATTTGCTAGCTACGCAAAAAAAAAAAAATATTAGTTTCTGGTGCAAGGTGCCAATGTGTATTTGTATCTAATCCATATGTATTTTATGTTTAATCCGAACGACATGAAAAGTGCCTTTGGTCCTCACTGCTTTTTATGTACCCGACCGTTCTTCTTCATCATATCATACACCTGATATATTTAATTGCAAGCTCAATCTTCTATCGTTGGAAACAGTAGCTATTGAATGTGTAGAAATGGTCTCACAATGTTGGCATACTACATTCCAAATTTGCTATTTTCTATTCATGATGTCTGATGATGTTTCTTTGGTGGATCATTGGTGACGTTTTCTTTCAGTAAATCTTCTCGTAGACCAGGCAACTAATTTATTTTCTCTATGCTGATCTAGTATCAATGAAAACTTGAGCAGTCTACACTCAAATATGCATTTTGTTTCAATTTGGCTTCGGTTTCCTCATTCAGGAAGATTTGGTTGAGGCGCTGCTGCAAAAAAAAGAAAAACTGACTCGTGTGGTTTAGCTGTAGATGCAAAGTTGCGGAAGTAACTAAAAATTGTACATCGGTTGATCAATAAAAAACAAGTTTGTGAATGTAATTTTAGAATTAAACTGATTTTTGGTAATATCTTTTGTGGGTGAATAAATGTACATGAAAACCACCGTTAGAAACTATAAACCGTGGCTAGGTTTTTTTAGCCACAGAAACATCCACTACTGTTTATAATATTGTTAGCTTTAGAATTGTCGTTAAAAACTTGTCAATGGTTTGTCCTTAAGTTTTTAGCAACTGTTCTAACTGTTACTAAAGACATGTTTTTTGTGGTGTAAATATGGTCCCTCTCTCTCACTATTGTAAAAAGGGAATTGTGTCAGGTAAATGTTGACCATGACAAATGCGAGCTACGACATCAGTGAAAGTATCTTCAACGGCAGTACCCAAGAACACTTCGCTAAAAGTGATGCCCTCAGAGACGCAAAAGAAGCTGCATTGAAAATGGCAAAACTGGCTCTCATCATGGGGTCGGCCTTCAGTGACTCGAGGCCAATCCCGATGGCCTAGCTTGCACTTCATCATTGTCATTTCTTCTCAGATTAGAGAAAGTGTTCATTTGCCTCAGTTGCTTATTGGGTATTCACTAGGGTGTGTATATACGCCATCACAGATGGTTGCAAGTCTTTGACCGTTTCGTATTTGCATCAGAACGAGTACTTAAACCATTTGTTAACTACAAAATGATTGAACCAGCTGATAGCCAATGACGATAAGTAAATATGAAGGCCACATTCATGGACCATATATACTTAAATATCAACATGACTTTTTTGCTTCATAATTTTTTACAATGACCATCCCAAATTATTTCATTTTATTGTGAGATAATAATGGCTACAGACCTTTTTTGCTTCGTCATTTTTTACAACGAAACTCAAGTGATTTCATTTAAGGCTAGAGTTCAGCATTGTGTAAAGGCTGCATATGGATATGGATTTATCTAAGATTTGCACGGCCAAAACTGCACAAGCTCCACCTAATTCTGATCCTTTGCGCCCCCGACTTGCCGAGATGGTTCCGAAGATGGAAGACCACAGAACCATCCGCCAAAAATGTTGACTAGATGATGTTCATTTCGAATAGGCCTGCATTCCTGTTCTAAGGCCCACGCAGCACTACTGAGATTGGAATCATTACAATAATGCTGACATCACCGTTGATTGTATTCGAACTTGCTGGCAGAGCCAACCTGAACAGCAGTATCAGAAACAAGCTCATAGCGTCAGAAATGCAAAGCCGATTACTAAGTGAGCCAGCAGTTCGATAAAGCATTGCAGAAACACTCTAATCTTGCCATGGAACTAAAGATTATGTGCCTATGACCTTGCTGATGATGGAACCGATAATAACCATTTCTTCACCTTCATCAGCAGATCGACTTGCACCCACGGTGTAAAGGCATTGTCCTTTGCTTAATTTGCTGTACGCACTAGCAAAGGAATCATATGGAAACAATGTACAAAAGTATGCACACAACTATTAAAATTTCATAGACATCCATAAATACGATAATACAGTAGCATGGTTCAATAAATAGAAAGATTTTCTTTTTCTCACTTCTTCCTTCGTCCTTCCTCTGAAAAGCAAACTTTATGATATGTTTCAGCTGCATACAAGCTCCACTAACCATGTCGCTGCATAATCGAGAAGCCAAGAATGTTTAACCTTACATGTGAAGAGGATGAAGACTAAATGTAGGAAGCCTCTATGGTGAAATAATGTTGACATCCACGAGAATGAATACCTTGGAGCAACCACCAATCCTTCATTTAGAACCTAAGGACATTAACAACAGAATAAAATGTCGTACCAGAAAAAAAATAAAAAAAGTATTCAGTTCAGTAGGTAAAGTCCATTACTTTTGGTTGATTAGCAGGCTGGCTAAGACATGCAACTAAGAAATTGAACTTTTGGTCTCTGACTCGGTCTTAAGTTGGAAGGAGCTGTTGTTCACTAGATAAGCGCCTACAATTATTTAGGTTTTCGGCGTGCAGCCAAGGAAGTTCTCTTTTATTTTTTAGGTGTCTTAGTGCACTTTTTTCAGCCAATTAAGTGTTTCCTGCATAATGTTTGGATTTCATGAATGTACGCTTTGGTGAACATACGTGAATAGTACTCGTGCATATATAGCTTGATAAAGCCATTTGTTGAAGAACCTTCCTGTGTTGAGCCATTATAATATGGTATCCGACTCAAGAATGCGATTTTCATGCAATATCAGAAATAATCTCTGGAATTGCCCTTGTCAGGAAAATTTCTTTTCAAGATAATTCATTTTGTGTTGGCAATCTTCACCATTTTTGTATCTACAAAAGACTCTGTGGTTCAGATATGGCAGTTTTGCTCTCCATCTCCGAGTACAGTTCCAATCCCTCCTTCAAGCTGATGGCAACAACCATATAGCTTGGTCTGGACACATAAAGACTCATATCAAATGAAAAAGACTTGGAGGTTCGTACAGGTACATGCCAGTCTTGAACTTAAACAAAGCTTACAAAATTAGAATCTGAAAAAGTTCTTGAAGGAAACAAACTGAACAAGGGCAATGGATGAATAAGACACGAAATTAATCACGTGGCAAAGGAAATTTTTTCAGAATTACATCATGAAGGATAAGTAGTGTAAATAGGGAAATGGTGAACTCTTTGATCTTTAAGCATCCGTGTGAAGCTTGGAATTATACTAAGAGTATGTGTATTTGGAAAGATACAGATCATAACTATTAGCCAAAAGGAAAATAAAAGTACAAGTAAAAATAGTTAAATTACTTCCTTGAGCTTCCTAATATGAGAAATTGACTCGTATGAGGCAAAATGGAAAGTTGGCAACATAAATACGTTGATATATATGGCAAGTGAGCAAATAGAGGAAGAGCACTTTTTCTTTTGGATGCATTGAGGCCAGAATTTGAGAGAAACAGTGTGTCTTTGTGCTTTTTTATCACTTCTTCCGCTTGATGAAATTCTTATAAGATTAAGTATTGAAGAGATTAGGCTTTTGTATGAGCAAAAATGATGAAAACTATACATGTGAAAGAGAAGATAGTGCACTTGGCATTTTTGAACCAGGTTCTCATATTAGGTCCTGTAGATGTTCACATTTTATTAATAATTAAGGAAAATGGGAGAAGTATCACAAAATAATCTGCAACCATTGTGAGAAACCAACTACAGGTATGTCTCAAATTCAAGGTTAAAAAAGTTTTCCACTTTTGTTGTATGTCCACTAACAACAAACAAACAAGGACAAAGGTTATTGGTTTTATGTTACCTGTAAATTCTCTTCAGCCTCTCATGAGAATAGTGAACATGTCTATTCCATCTCCCTTGAGTAGTCTTCATGCTTTTTGCGCTCTAGTGCATTATTTCACATAAACCCCAATACAACGTTGCATTGAATTCTATTCCAACTCCTAGGCCTCTTTGTTTTATTGGGTGACTCACCCATTGAATCTAAAGTACATGAAATTCTAAAAGAACTCTTGAAAATTTAAAGGTTTCTTTTTCAAATGTAAGATATACACCAAAGCTTACACTTAAATCTCTTCTCCAGTTTTCAAATCTCAGATCTGTCCATGCAAAAATGTTCTGATCAAAAGATTGTCTAATATAAGGTTACCAGTTTTGAGAGTTGATGGGGGAAAGACAAAGAAACAGAGACCTTTGCCACATCAACTATTTATTTATTCTAAAGAAAGCATTCTATGGTATTGGTGAAAAAGGACTTGATGTTTGGCAAGAGATAAGTCACACGGGTGTTTGAAACTGCACCCAGCATCCATTTCAACACGATGCGGGTGCCGCTGTAGCTTCAACATGCAACCAAGCGACAACTTTTTTTTTTTCTATTTTTTCTCCCTTTTTCCTCTCCTTCTTATTGTTTGCCTCCTATTTTTCCCTCCTCTCATGCAGCATTCTCTCTCTCTCTCTCTCTCTATATATATATATATATATATATATATATATATATATATAAAGGAAAACAGCAAATGGTCCAACAGTCTATCATCTTTTTTCTATTCTTTAAGAATGATGACTAGACTGCCAATACTTTTGTTAAATTAGAAGACTTTAAGTTTCTAGGTGGTCCTTTGCAATATTTAATAGTTAGGAGTTCTCTTTAAACATTTCTCTATTTTTGGTTGATGTTATTTGTAAGTCTCTACCCTGCCCTAATCTCTTATTAGTGAGATTGGGGTTACAAGTTGGGTATACTCTTATTAGATTGATTATCTTTCTCATATGCATATGTGGATTCTAGTAAGCAATCGTATGAAGCCTACTACGTGGGAGTTTGGTAGGCTGATTTACTGAACAGCAAGTTGATAGATTTTTTGAAGTACTTTTATTGATATTGAAAATTATACTGCCTAGATCCTCTCAAGTTGATTGTTGTGATTGGTAGACTGATTTACTGAACAACAAGTTGATAGATATTTTTTTAAGTATTTTTATTGATGCTGAAAAATTTTGTTGCCTAAATCCTCTCAAGTTAATTGTTGTGTGTTATACTCTTGATTTTATTAAAGTGTGACCAGATTAAGGTCATATTGTCCAGTCTCGCATAGTGGCTGATCAGTATAAGCATAAGAACACGAGCAATCCCTTTTCTTATGTGACAGTAACTCGACCAGATATTAGTTTCGCTGTGGGAAAATTAAGCCAATTCATGGAAAAACCAAAAAAGTCACATTGGGATGCAGCTATACTACCTCACTGGGAAAGGCCTTTTCTTTAGAAAAGGTACATCTCTTAACGTTGAAGCTTATAACGATGCAAATTATGCAGGCTCAGTTGATGACAGGAAGTCTACCACAGGGTTTGTGTGTTTGTGGGACGAAATCTCATATCTTGGAAAAGCAAGAAGCAGAATGTTATTTCTAGGTCCAGTGTAGAGTCAAAATATCGAGCTATGGCTCAAACCGCAGCTTGAATGACATGGTCTAGATCCTTACTTGAGAGTCTTGGTATTTCTACTCCCATACCTATGAAGATGTTTTGTGATAACAGGGTTGCCACCTACATTGCCAATAATCTTGTATTTCATAAGAGAACAAAGCACATTGAAGTAGATTGCCATTACATTCATGATGTTCAAGAGGGAATCATCTCCACTATACATGTAGCCTCTGAAGATCAAGCCACTGATATCTTCACTAAAGCCTTGCATATTGCAGAGTTTTCTAAATGTTGTGACAAGCTGAGCGTGATTAACATCTATGCTCCAGCTTGAGGGGGAGTGATGAATAATATTTGTGTTAGGTAGTTTTTTTAATATTTAAGATTTTTAAGAACAACTCTTTACAAATAAATGTTCTAGTAGTGGACTAATCTTGTAATCTGTTATCTTACCCTAATTCTCATTTAACGTGAGAATGGGGCAGACTATGGAGACAACGAATAGAACTTTTTCTCTCTCTCTCTCTCACTTGCTCTCAACCTCTTCTCCTCTCTCTCGTCTTGCTTCCAGCAACATATATATATATATATATATATATATATATATATATATATATATATATATATATATATATATATATATAGGGGTTATTTGTAGACTTTCAAACATCAAGCTACTTTTTGCAAATATCTCAAAAGCTAGTGGCTTCGCAAATTTTGTTCTGTCATATTGACATTGCTTTGTTAGTACCATATTTGAGTCACACGGACATGCCATTTCTGCATCCACACCCAGATAAAAGTGATGCAGGTGCAGTTGTGCATGTGGATATATATATATAATCTCACTGCACCTGCATGCATGTGTATGACAGACTCAGCTGCATACATTGTGATTATGCTTTCATATTTCAGTAACATGATAATCACAAACATTGTTATAAAATTATTAAAAAAAAATAAAATGCAACTTGAAATCAAATTGTAATGTTAGGTCTTGGTTTTATGCCATTTTTTTGAACTGAAGTCATCTTTGTTTAGAAGACACATTTTTTCTCAAAAATTTGACCATGTAAATATATATGCAGCACTTAGAATTGCGTGATGCATCAAGAACTTAGCTAATAAAGGGATATTTTTTATCCTCCCCATCTCATTTAGATTTAATCACTTACTTTGGTCCAAATTGAGGGAGGCACTTCTTGTTCTCACTTTCTCATCTAGATTTTAATTGCTTGTACTCATTTAGATCAGGAGAGTGATCCAAATAACTGTTGTTCTGCCTCTACTTTTTTTTAAGATAAATGATGACATTCTATAAGTGTTAAGGACAACAAAAAGTGCTTATATCTTATATATTTGAGACCAAATATCGTGCTATAACTACAACAACCATGAAGATCAAAAGGCTTCATTAACACAATCAAAATACAGAGTTTGCGTTGAAGAAATAACTAACTTCTACTGTAACAATAAATGTTCTAGTTTACAATACAGCCAACCACACTTTTTATGCAAAAGCTAATTAAACATATTAAAATGGACTCTCATTAGTTCTGAGAGGAATACTTAGAGAAACTATAGCTTTGCTATTTGTACATCTGAACGTGAGCTTGTAGCTTTATTTATCAAAGCACTTTCCCTACACCCACATTCACCTTTGTTTAGAGGAATTGTTGACTATGATACCGTAAGCTTGAAGGAGGCGATAAAAATATAACCACATACATGTGCACGTAGAAGCATAAGCACACATTTATATATGATATATACTTTAAAAGAGTTTTCTTATGTACTTTCTTTCTTTTTCCTATTCTTTTCTGTGTTTTTGTTTTAGTATTTAGGATATGGCTGCTGCCTAGCTCCCAAGGATCATATCCACAGCCATCCTTAGCTAGCCCACTACTACTTCGCTTTCTTGCCTAATTTATATATATTCAGATTGGCCCCAAATTCATGTGTTCTTCCTACCAAAGTTCTCTTCTGTTTGCGTATCTTAGTGCACTTCTGGCATCCGAGAGTTTTTTTTTTTTTTTCACTATTCAGGTTTCCTTATCATACAAAACTTGACAAAGTTGTCTGGTGAAAAATATTGCTTGTGCTGCTGTGCAACAATTTTTTAAAAGTATTATTTGACAATTTTCATTGAAATTTTAAGAAGCAAAAATGACAGCTGCTTTTTCTTAAATCTGTATAAATGGTCTTTTTCCTTTTGTGAGAAATATAATGTGATTAACATAAAATTACACTTTTTCCACTGTCAAAATTTTCCTTTGCTGAAAAGAGCCCCTACTAGCCACTTGTAGGTTTGTTAGCATAACTACAATTGATATTTGAATTGTGCTGGTAAAAACAACGTACCTCTCATGATATGATGCTGATGTGATGATGGCCTGCTGGATCCTTTATTGCATTGACTTCACATTGCTCCATACCTCTCTCTATTCCAGGGTAAACAAATGATCCAAATGCATGATTATCATCGTTCTCCCTGCTCTTCAAGTTATCATTGATGCCACTATAGTCCAACCCTTGTAAAATCTCAGGAAGATGCAAGTCAACAGGGAATCCAGATTTCACATTGCCAATTTCCATATCAATTTTTGCCATCGGTCCAATGGAGTCACCTCTCATACTTGGAGAAAAAATTTCATTGGGTTCTTCTGCTAGAAGTAGACGAAAATTATTCAATGAAGGTGGGATCTTTGACAGAAATATTTCCTCAAAGTTCTCGAAGACACCCAAGTTATACGGATTTTCTTTTTTGTCATACCGATAGCGAAAATTCTCATAAGTAGTCTGTTCCATAGTAAACATAAGTCAGCTTCAATGAATATGTCAATTATATGTGTGTGTGTTCATACAATTCATATCTATGTTGTATACAGATTTTGTATTTGCATTTATCTGACAAATTATTTTCAACTTTTATCGGCACCTTTTTAATAGGACTACCAAAAAATCATAATTTCACATTTTTCAATTATTTCTAACATATAATTTTTACATTTTGAATTCCAGAGAACGGTAAACTTTCTAAACACACATCTGAAAGAAACCTCACGGACAAAAACCCAAGGATGATACTTGTCACAATAATGTGTGTGTGTGTGTGTGTGTGTGTGTAATGTGTGTGTGTGTGAGAGAGAGAGAGAACTAGGTAACAAATTTAGCTAATGAACTAGCTTAGTTGATAAGTGCCAAAAATAACTAATAGTAGTTGATGCAGCAGCCTAAGTAAATAAGATATTTATGTGTGTATATTTATGTAAGAGTGTGTTTATGTATGTGTGTGTGTGTGTGTGTGTGTGTGAGAGAGAGAGAGAGAGAGAGAGAGAGAGAGAGAGACAAAGAGAGAGAGAACAACGAACAAAATAAACATATGCGACATGACAGCAAAAATTTTAGCTTATTATTGGTACCTTCATATCATCATGTCTAATTTTTTTTTCTCTGGTAGGATAACTAGATTGTTGTTACTTGGATAACTAATTGTTATTTACTAATATAAACTTATGCAGGAGCAAAAAGAAAAGGTCACCTGATTTGTGCTGATTAAGTAGAGATGGAAAACAGTTAGGCCACCAACAAACCACACTGCTATGAAGCAGTACACTATGAGCACCACAGATGGAACCTCTTGGGACATTGCCTTCCAGAGGCTGCCATTTGATTTTCGTATGAGAATATTCACCCAAGAAAATGCAAAGACATATATGCACATAAAAGTTGATGATGATATAAACATGAAGAAGAACCGATAGTTACGCTGCACCAAAATGATGAAAGATACATACTTGGTTAAAAAAAAAAGCAGAATCAAGATGCCAGATATATAAATATCAGCAAACTCTAAAACTTATAGATATAAAATAAATTGAATGACAAATTACTAGGATTTCTGAGAAACATAAATTACTGCATGGAAAACAATGATCAAGAGAGTAAACATTCTAAGGGCTTGCAACTTCCTAGCAACTTCAGGAGATAGATTCTAATGAAAATAACAATGAAGATTGTTAAATATCTTTAACTGTCATTTGGAGTCTTTCTGCAATATTAGCAACTTAGAGTGTGTGTTTCTAAAGTTTATCTTATTTTATTTGGACTGATATTGTATTTTGTTACCGCCAGCCCTAATTTCTTTTAGCTTTGAGACTAGGGTAAAGTTAATTAGAACATTGCACTCTCTCTCTCTTTGGTCGTAACATGGTATCAGGGGCTTTCCCTAATGCCAGCAAGCCAAGTAAGTATCCCAGTGACCCTCTTTTTTTTCCGGTGGCTCTCTACCATCTGCCTCTTCCTCCTTCCTTCTGCCACCTCTTGGTCCAGCAGCAAGGAGGCAGTAAGGGAATAGGACCTGGTCGTGCTGCGTGGAGGAGGACCTAATCACGCCTATGTCGAAAGCGTGATCAGATCCTCAAGTGGATTGTGTGGAGCAGAGTCGATCTGCTGATCGTGGGTATGAAAGCTGTTCATGGATGCTGTTTGGAGTAGTTTTCGTGGAGCAGACTATGTCGTGCGCTGTGGAGGAGTATAACAATCAACAGGTGCTCAATTGATAGCAGTATGTGGACCAGCTGTTTAAAAGGCTGAAGTTGGAAGTAACAGTAGTCATCGGCTGTTCTTTTTTCTTTTTTTTGTGCTGTTCAGAATTGTGAAGGTGATGTGATTTGCATATTCTTCTTTGTCGCCTAGCCTGTAGTATTTGTGGGCAGTTGAGGTATTTACTCATGCGTTTGACTGTTGTGTCTTATACACACATACATTGTACGTTGGACTCTGTTTTTTTTTTTTGGGAAAATTTACTAAGGATGATGGTAGTAAATCCAAAGTTTTTAATGAATACAAGATGGTCATTATGTTCAGAGAAAAAAAAAAAAAAAGCTTTGCATGTTCTCTAAAAATATGCAAACCAAAAGACAATATAATTTAAGAAGGCTACATTATCATTCATGTTACAAGTACCACACAACTTATATATGCTTTTATCTAAGATCTGGAATTTTGACATGGTTTATCTATATTTCCTTCTGGAATCATAGAAACGATATCAGACATGTCATACAGACATGACAGGGATGTTGTTTTGCATCCTTTAAAGGATCTGTGGATGACAGGAAGTTTACTACAGGTTTTTGTGTCTTTGTTAAAGGTGATCTTCTATCTTGGAAGAGAAAGAAGCAGAATGTGGTTGCCCAATTAGTGTTGAGTCTGACTATAGGACTATAGCCGAAACTGCAACTGAAATGTCACGAGTAAGGTCAGTAATTTTAGATTTGGGTATGTCAGTGAATCTCCCAATGAAGATGTAGTGTGATAATAGGGCAGCCACCTATGTTGCCAACAAACCTATTTTCCACGAGAGGATGCAACACATTGAAGTGGATCGTCATTATGTTCATGACTTAGTACAGGAGGGAGTAAATCAAGCGGCTGTCATGTTTACCAAGGCTCTTCCCATAGGCGACTTCTTCAGAGGATCTAACAAGTTGAGCATGACTAATATCTATCCTCCAGCTTGAGGGGGAGTGTTAAATATCTTTAACTATCGTTTAGAGTCTTTCTGCAATATTAAGAAGTTAGAGTGTTTGTTTTAACCTTTATCTTATTTTATTTGGACTGATATTGTAATTTTTGTTACTGCCAGCCCTAATCTCTTTTAGATTTGAGATTAGGTTAAAGTTAATTCGAAATTTAGAACATTACACACACTCTCTCCTGTCGCAACAAAGATAAAAAATCTTTGATCAATAAAAATGACTTGTGGACACATAGATGATCCTATTCATGGAAAGCTCATTATGTTCAGAGGAAAAAAAAAGCTTTGCATGTTCTCTAAAAATATGCAAACCCAAAGACAATATAATTTAAGAAGTTTACATTATCATTCATGTTACAAGTACCACACAACTTATATATGCTTTTATCTAAGATCTGGAATTTTGACATGGTTTATCTATATTTCCTTCTGGAATCATAGAAACGATATCAGACATGTCATACAGACATGACAGGGATGTTGTTTTGCATCCTTTAAAGGATCTGTGGATGACAGGAAGTTTACTACAGGTTTTTGTGTCTTTGTTAAAGGTGATCTTCTATCTTGGAAGAGAAAGAAGCAGAATGTGGTTGCCCAATTAGTGTTGAGTCTGACTATAGGACTATAGCCGAAACTGCAACTGAAATGTCACGAGTAAGGTTCAGTAATTTTAGAATTGGGTATGTCAGTGAATCTCCCAATGAAGATGTAGTGTGATAACAGGGCAGCCACCTATATTGCCAACAAACCTATTTTCCACGAGAGGACGAAACACATTGAAGTGGATCGTCATTATGTTCGTGACTTAGTACAAGAGGGAGTAAATCAAGCGGCTGACATTTTTACCAAGGCTCTTCCCATAGGCGACTTCTTGAGAGGATCTAACAAGCTGAGCATGACTAATATCTATCCTCCAGCTTGAGGGGGAGTGTTAAATATCTTTAACTATCGTTTAGAGTCTTTCTGCAATATTAAGAAGTTAGAGTGTTTGTTTCAACCTTTATCTTATTTTATTTGGACTGATATTGTAATTTTTGTTACTGCCAGCCCTAATCTCTTTTAGATTTGAGATTAGGGTAAAGTTAATTCGAAATTTAGAACATCACACAAACTCTCTCCTGTCGCAACAAAGATAAAAAATCTTTGATCAATAATAATGACTTGTAGACACATAGATGATCCTATTCATGGAAAGCTCATTATGTTCAGAAGAAAAAAAAAAAAAAAAAAACTTTGCATGTTCTCTAAAAATATGCAAACCAAAAGACAATATAATTTAAGAAGGCTACATTATCATTCATGTTACAAGTACCACACAACTTATATATGCTTTTATCTAAGATCTAGAATTTTGACATGGTTTATCTATATTTCCTTCTAGAATCATAGAAACGATATCAGACATGTTATACAGACATGACAGGGATGTTGTTTTGCATCCTTTAAAGGATCTGTGGATGACAGGAAGTTTACTATAGGTTTTTGTGTCTTTGCTGAAGGCGATCTTGTATATTGGAAGAGAAAGAAGCAGAATGTGGTTGCCCAATCTAGTGTTGAGTCTGAATATAGGACTATAGCCAAAACTGCAACTGAAATGTCACGAGTTAGATCAGTGATTTTAGATTTGGGTATGTCAGTGAATCTCCCAATGAAGATGTAGTGTGATAACAGGGCAGCCACCTATATTGCCAACAAACCTATTTTCCACGAGAGGACGAAACACATTGAAGTGGGTCGTCATTATGTTCGTGACTTAGTACAGGAGGGAGTAAATCAAGCGGGTGACATTTTTACCAAGGCTCTTCCCATAGGTGACTTCTTGAGAGGATCTAACAAGCTGAGCATGACTAATATCTATCCTCCAGCTTGACGGGGAGTGTTAAATATTTTTAACTATCGTTTAGAGTCTTTCTGCAATATTAAGAAGTTAGAGTGTTTGTTTTAACCTTTATCTTATTTTATTTGGACTGATATCGTAACTTTTGTTACTGCCAGCCCTAATCTCTTTTAGATTTGAGATTAGAGTAAAGTTAATTCGAAATTTAGAACATTACACACACTCTCTCCTGTGCAACAAAGATAAAAAATCTTTGATCAATAAAAATGACTTGTGGACACATAGATGATCCTATTCATGGAAAGCTCATTATGTGCGGAGGAAAAAAAAAAAAAAAAGAAGCTTTGCTTGTTCTCTAAAAATATGCAAACCAAAAGACAATATAATTTAAGAAGGCTACATTATCATTCATGTTACAAGTATCACACAACTTATATATGCTTTTATCTAAGATTTGGAATTTTGACATGGTTTATCTATATTTCCTTCTAGAATCATAGAAACGATATCAGACATGTTACACAGACATGACAGGGATGTTGTTTTGCATCCTTTAGCACTATAGTATGCATTTCTTTACTGATCATAGCTAAGATGCAATAAAAAATGTGTCTCATGGCTGAGCACATTGGAACCACTCTCTCTCCCTAATGTCACCCTGCCCACTTCTCCCTAATGCTGCCCTCTTCTCCCTAATGTCACCCTGCCCACTCATATATGTATGTGTGACCATGTTGATGCGCGTAAGCTTTTCAAAGTTTTCAATTCTGTAGCAGCAGCACATCTGACACAATCTCTAAAGTTTAAAATTGATGGTGAAAACCCACATTTTGCAAGATACATCCTTTTGTTTTATACTGACAATTGCCATCTAGTAAATCTATCGTAAAATTCATTTACAAAGATGAAAAATACTGATGAATAACTACCTTTAGTTTCTTACCTTGGCTATGACAAACTGCACCTGGATGGCCTAAAGTTTCCTTTCCACCATTTACTGCTCTTTTAAATAGAAATAATATTGGCTTTCTTTTATATTTCAAACTAAATAATGACTACTCAAACACTCTTAAATATACTAACCTCTTCGCACCTATGTCACATGTATTTTTCAAAAAATCATTGTTACTGGTGCTGGTGTAGGTTCGGATGCAGCAATTTTTCAAAAAAATTTAGGTGTGAGTGTAGTGAGGATATATATACATAATATATATATATATATATATATATATATATATATATATATATATATATATATATATATTATGTATATATATCATTATTACATGATTATTTAACTGATTAGTTGCCTTATTTATCTATATTTACATATATACTTTTTGCATTAGAGATAGCTTCATTATATGCATATTTAAAATAGTCAGTTTTGGTTCGGCTGACTGAACTGGATGAGCTATGTATAAGCACCAGGACTAGCATTGACACGTGTGTGGCAGCCATTTAGAAGCACTCATGTGTCATAGCTTTACACAGCAATGGAACATATTGACTTTGTTCCTTTTTTATTTCCTCAAAGACAATGATATAAATCCTTGTAAGTTGTAACTTGCAACAACCTTTTGGAAGATGAGCATGTAAATTTTATAAGTATCACCTTTTAGGAACTCAAAGGTCTGCATGAGCAATATGACCATTTGTTGGCTTCAAGGCATACCCTAAAAGAAATTTGGATGTCAAAGCACTTAAAATATTTTGTTCCTTTAAATCATATATGTAACACCCCAGAAATTTAGTCTCGTATTGAAGATTGTGAGAGATCTTCAATGGCT
The DNA here is from genome assembly GCA_011799765.1 of Nymphaea thermarum. Classification (NCBI taxonomy): domain Eukaryota; kingdom Viridiplantae; phylum Streptophyta; class Magnoliopsida; order Nymphaeales; family Nymphaeaceae; genus Nymphaea; species Nymphaea thermarum. The sequence goes on along the minus strand of JAANDH010000189.1, from coordinate 85,765 downwards.
TATAAAGGGGGTCATTAAAAAGATGGTCTCCAATTTCGGTCTCGATTAGTTCCCAAGATTGAATGGCCAAAGAAAGGGGGCGGGTTGGGATCTGCTGAATCAGGGCCCGAGCCTAGATGTTGGCTTGGGTTGTTACAGTGGTATCAGAGCCGGTTCAACATGTGGACCTAGGGTCTCACACACGCAGATGCGTGTGCCTTAAGGGGGGTGGATTGTAACACCTCAGAAATTTAGGCCCGTATTGAAGATTGTGAGAGATCTTCAATGCCTTATAAAGGGAGGTCATTAAAGAGATGGTTGTCCTGGTTCTTAACCTTTTTAGGGTTGGAGCCGAAATTGCTAGGGAGTGGGTTGGGATCCGCCGAATCAGGGACCCGAGCCTCGATGTTGTCTTGGGTTGTTACAATATACCTCTTTTATCCTCTAATATGACCATCTATAAAATGATTATTCATAGATGACCTCTTTCTTTATATAAGTGTGTTAGGCGTGGGTTAATGGGTCCATGGAGTTGGGTCAGCAGTGGCAGGATCTGCCCTGCGTGAAGTCTATTAGGAATGGGTCGGGTGGATGGTAGGTCTTAATAAACCCATCCCATGTATTGGACCGCAGGATATGTAAGGTCCTAAAAGGGTTAACCCTAATTACGAATGGAATTACTATCGTTAAGGGTGAAGGCTGGGCTTTCGCTGGAGTGGTGTGTGTGAGTAATAGCCCTCTGTTAGCAGACGGCTAACACTGGTATCAGAGCCATGGCTAACAAAGACAAGGTGACTTCCAAGGACGTAATGGCGGCTGTGGAAGCTCACAGGGAGCGCATGGAGGAGACGATGGAGCTGCTGGCTCAGAGATTGTATGCGGTCGAGCGCCAGAATCAGGAAGCCGAAGCGAGGATGCAGGCGTTCATGGCAGATCAGCAAGCTCTGGCGACGTTGATGAAGGACATGTTGTCGTAGGGGAAAGGCACAGGAGATCGCCGAGCACCAAGAGAACTAAAACCGCCAGCGGTGAGTTCCATCATTCTCAACACCCTCGTTCTTTTCCTTACCCTCCTCCCCCGCCTCAACCATCATCAGGGGGACCGACAGATTCAGACACCTCTGGTGGGAACAGAGCATCCTGGAAACAGGCTCGCCTGGATTTTCCATGCTTTTCAGAAGATGATCCTTTGAGTTGGATCTTCAAGGCAGAGCAGTTTTTTGAGTGTCACAGGCCTTCCGGCGACCAGAGAGTTGGGCAGGCAGCCATCCACTTTGATGGACCAGCTTTACGCTGGTACTGATGGCTCGTGTCGCAGCAGGGTAAATTGGGATGGACTGAACTGATTGAAGCCATGAAGTCCCGCTTCGGACTGTGAGCATTTCTCGATTATAACGTGGAGCTGTCGAAGATTAAGCAGCAGGGATCAGTTCTGGATTTTCAGGAGCATTTTGAAGAACTCAGCAACATGGTCAGGGGTTGGCTGATTGAGGCATTAGTGGGAGCGTTCATCGGGGGATTGAAAGACGAAATCAGGATCGAGGTGCAGGCAGCAAAGCCTCGTTCTCTTTCGGACTGTTTTGAGGCTGTGCGAATGGTTGAGGAAAAACAACGGAGGTTCTGCGCCTTCAGCAGAATTGGTAATTCAGTGGACAAAAATACTAGTCTTGCACCGAAACAAATAATCAACATATTGACGCCGGATCAAATCAAAGAGAAACGATGCAGGGGGGAATGTTTTCTTTGTGACCAAACCTGGTCACGGGGCCATACTTGCAGAAAATTACATATCTACTTGGTTGATGAAGAGGAACAGATATCGGGGGAAGATGAGGTTGTTAGGTTGGAAGAATAGGTGATCGGAGAAACGTCGACCGACTTACAACCTGAGATCTCACTCCATGCATTAGCAGGGGATGAGGTACCACAATTAATGCGTGTAGAAGGGCTCCTAAGAGGACGCAGGGTAAGCATCCTGGTTGACACAGGCTCTTCCCATAATTTCATATCAGAACAGTCAGTAAAAACCTTGGGCTGCAGGGTGGAACAACAAAGGGCATTCGACGTGGTAGTCGATGATGGGAGCACGCTTAAATGCAAAGGCCGATGCTCCCAAGAGATGCTGGATATCAAGGCCACAAATTTTTGCTGGAGCTGTTCATGCTAGCTATGGCGGGGGCTGACTTAGTTCTGGGAATCCATTGGCTGCGCAGTCTGGGAGAGGTGGTATGGGATTTCGTAGGGATGCAGATGCACTTTTGCGGGACAGGAGGAGATAGGCAGACCATTACTGCTACAGTGAAGAAACCTACTGCCATGCAGCCTGCTGCCAAACTGAAAACAGGGCAAACAGCATCTGTCATGCTGTTAATAACTGAAGCACAGCCCATGGCGCAAGCACAGGGCGAACAACACACACAAGGAGCAATTAAACAAAGGAAAATGAGGATGTGTTGGAAGAGTTCAGCAAGATTTTCGAAGCACCACATGCTCTGCCCCCGACAAGGGCATGTGATCATAACATCGAGTTGCAGCCAGGGGCGACACCCGTAAAACTGTGTCCCTATCGATACAGCCATTTTCAGAGAGAGGTTTTGGAAAGGATGGTGAGAGAAATGTTGGCGGAGGGTATCATACAACCCAGCCACAGCCCCTTTGCCTCACCCGTGTTGTTGGTCAAGAAGAAGGATGGGACCTGGAGGTTTTGCGTGGATTACCGTGCTCTCAATGCGATAATGGTTAAAAGTCACTATCTCATTCTGATCATCGAGGACCAGCTGGATGAATTGCATGGTGCGGTCTACTTTTTGAAACTAGACTTGAGGGCAGGGTACCATCAGATTCGCGTAACAACTACCGACATGCCCAAAACAGCATTCCGAACTCACGAAGGGCTATATGAGTTCAAAGTCATGCCGTTTGGCCTGACAAACGCACCGGCCACCTTCCAGTCATTGGTGAACGAGTATTGAGAGTTGAGACCCTTTCTTCACCGGTTTGTCTTAGTTTTTTTTTATGATATACTTGTCTATAGTGCTAACGAAGAGGACCACCTACAGCACTTGCGGCTGGTTCTGTTCACCCAGCAGCAGAACCAACTACATGTGAAGTTATCTAAATGCGTCTTTGGAACAAAACAGCTCTCATATCTAGGGCATGTCATCAGCCAGGGCGTGGTCAAAATGGAGGCAGACAAAGTAGAGGCGGTGAGAGGATGGCGACCCACACAGATGATTAAAGAGCTACGCTCCTTCTTGGGACTGGCAGGATATTACCGCAAGTTCATGCAGGGCTACGGACTGATTGCGGCACCATTGGTGGAGATGACCAAGAAAGACAAATTCAGATGGGGCAAAGCACAGGAGGAGGCTTTTAACAAACTGAAACAGGCGATTACATCAGCCCCGGTTCTAAGGATGCCCCATTTCCAAACTCTTTTCGTAGTGGAAGCTGATGCTTCTGACAAGGGCGTAGGTGCAGTCCTTAGTCAAGAAGGCCGCCCTGTTGCATATTTTAGCAAGACATTGGGGCCCACATTTAAAACCAAGTCAGCCTATGAACGGGAACTTATAGCTATTGTGCTGGCAGTAATGAAATGGAAGCCATATCTGATTGGACAGCGGTTTAAGGTGATGACTGATCACCACAATCTCAAATACTCCTTGCAGCAACAATCTCTATCTCCGTCCTTGCACCGTTGGATTATGAAACTCATGGCTTTCGATTTCGAAATACAATTTAGGAAGGAAAGGACAACCTGGTGGCTGATGGGTTGTCGAGAGCAAATAATCATCCAACTGAATCCTTAGTGACATTGTCCCAGGTATAGGTGGACCTCTGGACAAAATTCGGCAGCTGCATCAGAGCTCAGCTTCAGTCCAGGCCATTAAGAAGCAACTTGAGAGCAGCACAACACGAATGTATGGCTATTCATGGCGTGAGCCATACATGTATTACCAAGGCAGGGTATTTATACCCCCTGAATCCGACCTGATTCCAATATTATTAGAGCACTTCCATAGCTCACCAGCAGCTGGGGTTAACCCTAATTACGAATGGAATTACTATCGTTAAGGGTGAAGGCTGGGCTTTCGCTGGAGTGGTGTGTGTGAGTAATAGCCCTCTGTTAGCAGACGGCTAACAAAGTGATAGCATGCATTACATAGCACATATAGATGAAACTACATTATTGTATATCTAAAAGCATTTACGTCATAGGTTCATGTGCATTCGTAACTTCTGCCATTATTATGTTGTCAATGACAAAGCATCAGAAACCAGAAACTAACAAAAAGGTAAGTCATTCATGCAAGATGCTACCTGTTAAATTGTTAAAGGACTAGTTTGTGCATTGTTGACTTACTAATCCAATGCACTGACCAACCCATGGACAATGATGATCAAATCTTTGGACACAGTTGTTGCAGATGGAGCAATGTGAAGCACGAGGAGGCCGATAAAGCAAACATGTGTCACAGAATTTGACCCTCACTGTAACACCATTTACAGTGACATCCTTAGTTCGTGGTAGCCTTAATTGTGGTACTCTATCATTCACCCATTCCATTGATACAAGAGCATCATCAAAGCCTTCTTCCACCTCAGGGGGTCGTGTATTCCTGGGCACAATACCTGGATCTCTACCTGATGTCAAGATGAGAACCAGCAAATCCTGCACATTATTTAAGAAACTTTCCCATCACATGACGAATGTAATAGCCTATAAACAAAGTAAATGTTGCTAAAGAGAACATCCGTAGCGCTAATGCAAAGAAAAATTCTTCAGGATCAGAAATATATTGAACATATCTTTCCTGAAACATAACTAGCAAACTACAGAAGTGGCAATGGCAGAAGTGGTAAACAAAAGCTAAAGAAATCAAATTTCAACTTTAATAGTCCTACCAAATATTTTTGAGGCAATAAGTGGAGAAGAAAAGTACAATACAATGGTAATGGAAAATCAGTTTAACCAACTTAAGAAAGGTTCAAGTGGATTTACACTTAAATAGAAAGGAAAAGGATCAGCAATGGATTCCTTAGCAGATCCCATTCAGCTCCTTAGCCTGGTTATTTTTTAACTTTTCCAAGACCAGCAGACAAGAAAACACCATTGGTCAAGGCAAGGCTTCATATATCCAATGAATAAGATTGCAATCTTGCATGAGTTGATGCTTATGTTGGTATCACATTCTTTTATTTTCTCAAAAAACTATCCAAACAATGTACAATTACAGAGACGAGAAACCAAGCATTAAATGCAAATGTCACTCACCCATATTGTGAGGAACACAGCCACAATCAATACAGCACTTCCAAGATTTGGTGAGTATAGGGTAATTTTTGTAGCCACTTGAGAACAAAAAACTATTGAAGGAGTCAAGATCAAGAAGGTGGAGATAAAGAGTGATCCCACATCTGGACCAAATATAAGCCTTCCTCCACAGAAGAACTTCTGAAATAACAGAAAAATGCATTGTCATGCACACTACAAATGAAATACAGAAGGTTTGTTCAACTACATTGAAACTGAAACTTGCAATAGCATATCCACAACTTAATGAAATGACTGATAATAAAAGAGTAAAGAGCATTCTCACATTTAGATACATTCGTAAAAGTAATCAAGCATAAAGCTGTACAACCTCTGAGATTGTTTTTGGGGCTGCCCCATGCATGTCAACCCTAGCGGGTGCTCCAGCACACAGATAGAGAGAGAGAGTAGTCGCTTCCACTCTCACTCTGCCTCTGTCGTATAGAGAGAGAAAAGGAAAATGGCACCATATTTATTCGGGAAATGGGATGGAAATAGCGTTGGCAAGTGAATTCATTCTAAGTAGTTCGATTGGGCCCAAATTATTCAACAATGAACATGACCTTTTTGGACTTGTCTCATGAACTTTCTTATTAATGTAACTAGCGCAGCTCAAACTCTGCCCAAGATTGTTGGAAGTTGGGAGTGCAATTGAAATATCACAATATATCATGTAGGAACAATGTAATCTTAACTCTTGGTTAAGCTTTGCTCAACATAGATTTACAAGAACATAAATTTAAAGATTTAATCGAATAAGAAATAAATTGACTTAACAATTAGAACCACATATCAATGGAGCATGTAGCATGAACATATAATCTCATGTGCCAATAAAATTGTTCTTGTGCAATTGTGCATGATATCCTAACGACAATAAGATTGTCAAATATTGTTCCTTGACTCTAAACATGGAAATTTGATAAATAATAGCATGTTAAAATGCTACCAACTTCAGAAATTATAGGAAGTTTATCATGCTTAAGGGAAAAGCATTGTGACAGTTGAGAATGAAATCCTAAAAAATAGTATTCCAAGATTTTTGTAATAGTTTCAGTTCTAGTTCTGTACTTATTACCCTTTAGGGGTTGCTTTATTAGATGAAATGTATACCTTAATGTTGCACTTAGAAGCTGCCACAGGTTAGACATCCGTTTATTGTGAAAATGTTCCTCACAGGTAGCTTTAATCTATGTTAAACTTTCACACAATAAATTGAATTCATAAAATCTAGGGGACAGAATTTGGGCGCAGTTAAAAGTAGAAAGGGTAAACCAAGAACTAGCAAGTGGATCGGAATGTCTTATCTGCAATGGGGTTCAAATATCATAAAATCAGGTTGCATTGTCAAGCATTGTTCTTAAGTACATATATTATTCAATTATTTTTTTGTGAATGTTATTTTGATGCAAACTATATATATATATATATGTATGTATGTATGTATGTATGTATTCATTTGCAATCCCTAGAAAGGAGCCAATGCTGCTGAAATATATATATTATGCATATTGTGGTGGTGCAATTTGCACCATGGTTTTTGCCAGATGATAGTTACTTTTAGTGCAACTACGCAACCTATTATGTTTTTATTCTCTTATTTTTGGTGTTCTCCATTTCATGCTATTCCTTTGTGTTCAACTAATCACTTAACAGACTTCTCCATTTCATGCTATTCACTTAAGTTCAATTAATCACTTAATTGATGCCTAAATTTTGAATAATGTACAAATCATTATCATTTTATACTTTTGACTGAATCACTGTGATTTTTTATTTTTCCTATTCCAGCTAGAGATTATCGTTTCTCATATGTTGGTTCACCAAATTCCCTAAAATATGAACCACATTTAGGTACTCATATTTACATGTCTTGATAAAAATATTTATCTATGACATGAGATAACTGAGAATAAGCAAAAAATCTGCTTCACTAATAGGCTAATCATGAAAAAGTACATTTTTACACGTTTTATTAGAAGGCATTTGTTTAGTACAGAAGATAAGGCTATAGAATAATTGCAAATTTGTTTTTTAGACCAACTTGCAAATTTTTTCATAACCATAGCTATTGGATTTGCTTTTTAAACAACATCCATTTTAATTTGTAAGTTGTTTTTTTATGTACTGGTACCCCTTAGCCAACAATTATTGGCTCTGCTATGGAATATGGGGGAGGGGCAAGAGGTTATGACATAGTTACCTTAACAAGTTAAGTTCTTAAGATTGTGAGTCATAAAAATCTAATTTTCATGTGTGTTTCTATATATATAGTTATATATGGTTTATGTCTAAAAACTTAGGTTTAAATCACACCGTTAAATAAGTTTTTAGCTTAATTTGAAGATGTAAATATGTTCGTAACTACTATTGATTATAATACATTCTTTGGTTCATGTTGATTTGATAAAGAGTTTTTGTATGTTGCCATCAATTTCCTTTCTTGGTGTTATAGGAGCGATTGATTTTTCCTTTTTGTCATAAAACCTATGTCACGTGGGTGCGGGTATGGTACGGGTTCAGACATGGCAATTTTGAAAATTGTGTGTATGCGGGTACGAAAAATTTTATATTCTCAAAAATGATAAAATGAAAAAAAAAACATTAATAGTTCACTCTTATAATCTCAGAATCCACCCCATTTTTGAATCAAGGGAATTAAAATGTCATAATGCATTCATGTTTTGGATTCTCAAGTATGACCCATTCAAACCTTTTTATCATGCATCACTGTGAATCTTGCTAATAACAAACTAGTACACTCATCCACAGTATAATTACAAAGTTCCTCTGTCATTGAAAAATTAGAATAGAATGACTGCTGACTAATTTTGCTCCACCTTCAGTGTTGTAATTAGTTGGACTAGCAACAAAAGTGTCACAGTGCCACAGCGGTTTTACACGTAAAATCAAACAAAATATGAAACAAAAACATCCCCAAACCAAGAAAATGGAAAGATCGACGGCTTTACCATACAAAACTTATGTCGTACCCGCGTACCGGAGCGGGTACATGGGGCAAATCCATGTACCCATGTCACGTAGCATAAAACACATCTAAACCTATGTCACATAGGTACGGGTACGGGTGCGGGTACGGACCATTTTTAAAAAACTTGGGTACGGGGTACGGCCGTACACACACATGCACATACATATATATGTCAAAAAATTTCAAACAGAATAACATATTCGCACATATATATCAAAAAAGTATAAACAGAATAACATATTCATAAATCATAATCTAAAACTTATCATTTTTTATTCTCATTCTCCTCAGTCGCAAATTTACTGCTTAACTGAGGCCGAAGAAAATCACGCGTGTACAGAAGCATAAGCACAAACAAAGGAACAACATAAACTTTTACATAACAAGAGAAAGGAGCTAGCGAAGCAAAAAACGAATCCCAACACTACTAAGCAAGAATGAATTAAAAAGAGGGAAGTGGGACATTAAAATGAGGGTTTCGAAAATTTTAAAGTTAAAATGGTTTAAAAAGTGGAAATGTAAAAATCATTAACATTAAAATCAGACAAATTTGGGCTCAGTCAACTTTGACCGAGTCTAAAAAAGGTTAAAAATGACCTTGGGTACGTTGACCGTACCCAGTACGGTCAAGGAAGTATCCTGCCGTACCCAGGGCCGTACCTGTACCCGTACCTGTGTCGTACCCGTACCATATGGGTGACAGAGATCTAAACCTAAAAAATGGCTACTTGGTCATACTATATCAGGCACTATAAAAGCTGAAATTACGCAAAAAAAATCCACTACTGCTGAAAATCATGCCATTTTCCCGCCAACGTACTGGTTAGATGGCGGGTTTCCCAACCCCATGCCCCAACTAGACATTCCCAACATTTAATTGAAAAGGCCCTTGCTGATTTACCCATTTTCCCCAATTACTGCTGATTCCCTCTTTTGAACATTCCGGCGACTCCAGCTGATTTTCGATGATTTTTTTTTTTGTCAGCAACTCATCCTATGATATTTTATATTTCTGTTTCTCTCTTTCTTTTTTTTGTCGCAACTCATCCTATGATATGCTATATTTCTGTTTCTATCTTTCTGTTTGTAGCTTTTTTATTTTTGTTCATAAACATATTAGGGATAGATTTTCCTCTTGTTGTGCCTTGCTGATTTTTTATTTTTGTTTCTATGTTTCTGTTCTTTGATTTGTATATTTTTTATGTTTGAATCTTACATTATGTTCCTGAGCTTGGTTGAGATTCTTACATGTTTTTCTGTCATCATATTGGCTTGCGATCTCGTGGATTTGAATCATTTGATGCTTGAATGGTATTTGGTAATATAGTATAATTGTAATTTGTTGTATATAATTAATCATGAATGCTTGTGGATCAGCAGCTCATGGATCAAGTTGTATAATAATGTTGGATTTATCAATTATCATTTAACTCTTCGGTTTTGAAATTTGAAGGTGAAATTTACTTGATGGCTGACAAAGGGAAAGGAAGGACTAATGATCTAATCCTTGATGTTATTGTAGTGGTTATTTGTTTTTATTTAAATTTTTCTGATACATATATATGTATGTATAATATTGTCTTGCCTCACCCGCACCGAAGTTTTTTTGGAACTTGCAGCATCTCGCACCCGCACCCATGTGACATAGCTGGTTGGATTAGGGGCCTCCGGGCTAGTGAAGAACCAGGTATTTAGTTCAATTCCCATGAGCACTATACCTCTCTGTCTTAAGTGGTGGGATGCCATACCAAAATTCAATGGTGCACCACTACCAACACTGACACTAATGCAGCCCATTAATTACGCAAAAAATCAACCTTTTGTTTTTCCATTTTGTCTTCTCAGAGAGATGTTTTTTTATCCTATTAAGAACAGATTGGTCATTTTGAGCATCAATACATGCAAATGTGTTGAAGGCCCAAACGTATAGCCAGTGAGGAAGAAGGTTAACTGCAGCTAGCAAAAAGCAAAAAAACGATTCCATGTGAACACACCCCAAAAGAGGCTGCACGTGATGAATTCGGAACGCCTGGACATCTTGTGCTTCGCATTCCGAGACCCAATTTTTCCAAGATCTGGTTTGGGTTCTCCATGAGCATGTTCAGCATATGATGTTGGAGCTTCACCTGCTACAGTGGGCAAGTCGATTTCTCCTCTGCCATTACTGCCTGGTGATGAGCACAGGCCTTATGGCAAAGGGAGCAGGACCGATTCCCTTTGTGATCTCTCTAAGTCACTGAAGCGATGTGTCGCTTCATACTTAAGTGTTTCCGTCCCTCATAAAAAATGGACACGCACGCATGTACATGAGAGGAAAAAGACCATTAACGAATACAAACATCACAATTATAAAAGATAAAGAATCATCTCTTTTATCATGTCATTAAAGGCCACTCAAGGTTGGATTAAACCGATAATTCCAACATTCTCCCACCTAGCCTAAGGATATGTAGTTTGTTAATTATACATACCCATGTAAAGTACTTTATGAATAGATTGGCCATAAATCTATTCAATCGGTCCCTTAAGTTGTTGTTTCACCAAATTCTTGTTTTCAAAGGAGAGAAAACTTTATGCAAAATGCACAACAGTAATATTAAGAATCATATAACACACCGAATTGTGAACACATAAAATGTAATGTATCCAACTAGAGAAATTCACAAATAATCCCCAAAACAATATGGCGCCAATATATTAATAAGAGGATCTAAAATAATTTATCATTGTTGATACACAACAAATGATTCTCAATCCTTTCCGAATACAAATAATGAAAAGGAAATTGTACGTATACAACTTCATTATCTGACTATGACCATGCATGAACTTATGAAGTTCACTCTCATCAGATCTAAATGAAGTTATAAACCACATGGCATGTGCTAAAGTCTCGCATAGTGTACTCCCTACCATTAGGAAGCCACATTCTCTTTTGCTTCTTTGAGCACTGAAGTAAGAGATAAATTCTCCCCTTATGGAGAATTTTATGGACACATACTCACAAGGTGCTATCAACTATAGTTTGACAAACTCCTCATGTCAAAACAACTTATTCAAATAAGACTTAATGTTATAGATTGTCTAAGGATAAAATGGCTTGTATCTTAATTACATTATGTTGCCTATGCAACAAGCTAAAATACATTACAACTCCCACCTTTCATGAGCATTATAACAAAATTTATGCTCTAAGTTATAGTGGAGTTAATGATCTTTTCATAAGGCAAACTCCAAAAATTGATAGACAATCTTATCCAATAAAATTTAAACTATTAATCAAGAGAACATCTTTAATACGAAACTTTCATGGAAAGGTAAATTTTCAAGGCCCTTTACATTTACTCTTTCCAAGGCAAGTACAAAGGGTCACTAGGGCACCGCTTTGGTGATAAACCCTGCCTTAATTTAACTGGTAAAACCAAAAGAGATCCATACAAAACCATGAAAAATGGACATTTCACCTTTGGGCACAACATGCCAAATGCTGGAGTGTATGTCTCCTATTTTACCCTACTTAAACTTTGAACATGATAGACTACCTTCGGGTTGCACACATCACTTCGATAAGTACAGTCCAATATTGAACTACACATATAGCGATATAGAACACGCACTTTGCCACTTCGGTGGTCACACATGCACACTTATCTAAGTCTTTTACCGCTCTTAATACCAATATTGCCCTTATGTATGGTTGATAATCAAACATTCAGGATATATGCATTATCATAACGATTTACAAAGCAGTATTCACTATCTCATGATAATGAACAAATAGCTACATGTAATAATGCATATATGCAAGCTTACAACCTTGAAATTAATCAATCTTCATAGTAATTGAAAGAAATAATTAACACATGACAACCACTTTGGTGGTATTACCACATGCCAGTCTTATCTTTCCTTACTTGTATGATCAATGCCAATAAACAAATATGCAGGAAATGACAAAATATGTTGAATATAGCCATCTTGCACGCATGATTATATTTTATTCATGGAAAGAAAAAATCAACTATAGACATTATAGATAAAAACCATGCATAAACACTGTAAATGCAACAAATTTTGTTTGCAATCAATGAATGACCAATACTAATTATCTACAATTAACCAGCTAGAAGACAACAGAAACAAGTTTTCTAAATATAAACTAGTTGGTATGAAGCCAAACATGAATTTTCATGAACTGGTTATTAAAAAAATAAAAACCTTTAAATTGGTTTTGTATGAAAACAATGACTTTATGAAGTAATTCAAATACCGTCCAAACTGGTTTATGACTCCATAAAAAATGGCCCAAAATGGTTCAAAACCGGAAAAGATATAAATAAATCAGTAGAAAACTTTATGAACCGGTGTTACATCCATATGGTATCATCACAATTGACAAGAAATTAGTTCAAAACCTTATGAACTGACTTATCCATGTCATAAACCAATCTTAATGAATCAGTTCAAAAACTCATGTATTGATCAAATCATTTTTCCGTAGGATGAATTGGCATAAGGGCTAAGACCTTTACGGAATGGTCTAAAATAGACCAAAACCTATAACAAACCATATAAATCAGCCCAAGATTGGCGAAGACCAAATCCAATGCCCAGATGACCTGGTCTAAAGCGTCCTGCACCGGTTCCAAACCTTGTGTACCGAAAAGCAAATGAGCTAAAATAATTTCACAACCATATGAACCAATCCTTAAAAGAGAGGCAGAATCAGTCAAATGATCCATGAACCAAGAGCATGTTAAGTTAACTGGTTCAGAATCCACTGTATTGGTTTCAAACCTGTGTAAACTGGCTTCAATACTATATGCACCAGTTTGAAATCATCTAAGTCGGTTCCAAGACTTTATGAACCGATTTGAGATCGCCACAGGCCAGTTCGAAAACTTCATGAACTGGCAATGAAAAGCTGGACACATTGGTTTTAAACATAAGCAAAATAATTCACGTAACACATAGACTAGGTTATAGAAAGACTGGGCCAGAATATGCGGACTGTGAAAGTCCATCTTTACGGATTTTGGATTCCTTAGACCCAAAACTTTAATTGGATCTAATCCTTAATGGATCGTCAAATCCAAATGAGATACCTGTGCCAGGAGAGCTGGTTAGTATCTTGAATCCATCATCCAAATCTAGCTCACAACTAAACGAACGCAGGTTACAAAATAATTGAAATTTGGACTTAATCCATGATACCGTCTTGGATTTGCCTAGGTAGTTGGACCCAAACAAACATTTACCTTTAATTCTGAAATCCAGAATCCTAGCATCAGCCATAATCAGATCCAATTTATTAACTTCATGGATCAATTTGGGCAAGTGGGCAAGGTTTTACTCAAAAATCCAAGAGGGAAAGACCAACTTTAATCCAGATATAAAATATATAACCTAGATCCATATCCATAATATTCAAAAATTGATCCCCTCTACTTTATTGGATCCATTAATATATCAATATGTGCCAATACTGATCCAAATCATGTATACTTTGGTCTAGTCCTAAAATGAATTGAACCAGTTCCAAGCCCTTACTAATTGTTCAAAGACTATAAGATCTAATTTATGAATTAAAACAATCCAGTTTCGATGAACCAAGAACCAATCCAAAATGCAACGGATCGATTTCACTCTATTGGTTCATCTGCATTATATGGACTCTAAAGATGTTAGATCCAAACTTTGTGATCCAAACTCAACTAAACTGAATGGACCCTTAACATATTCGAACATGGCTAAAAAAAGAATGGTGGATAGGTGGATCAAAAACAAACATGGATCCACATACAAGAATCCATCATCCTTGATTTTTCACCAAATGGATATTGATGCCAAGAACAAAAAACTGAATTCAGACCCAAATCTGATCCATTATCCCTTATTGGATTTAGATTGCAGAATGGGTCTAGAAGAACCTTTATCCAGATCTGAATATGAGATCTGGGCCTTAAATGAATCCGGGGTAGGTTCAGATCGTACATGGCCCAACCATGATCCATTTTATTTTATTGGATCAATTTAGTTCAAGCTCTAATCAAGACCTGAACATGAAACCCAGAATCAAACCGGATTCAATTTTAATGTTCCATGTTGAATCACAATGGTAGATCTAAATCTAAGTTATGGATCAAGAATTCAATCTCTTAACTAAACAGATCCTAATTGTAAAACAATGATCTGTATCCAGAAAACACTTGAAGACCGATTCATATTGCCTTATTGGATCTCCTCACCACCATTTAGATCCTGATGTGGTATCGAAACTAACTTGATTTAAATCCTCTTCCAAAATCTTTATTCTAGACCCATTTTGAAACAAATGGACCTGAGTCGCAAGAGAAAGAGATTCTGACTCATATTCGATCCTTAATTCTTTACTTGGATCTGAAAAATAAACTTGTCTGGATCGTGAACTGAAATCCGGTTTAGATGGAGGAGGGTATGAGTCTAAACATTCTGGCTATAGACCCCCATTGATCCATAACACTTGGTTGGATCTAAGTTAGAGGCTCAGGTTAGGTTATGGACCCAAATTGCAAGCCAAAATTGATTGGTTGCATTTCACTTTACTCCAAAAAAATTCAAATTCTTGAATATAAAATCCAGATCGTAATGTCAACCAAAACGGATCTAGGTCAAAGGATTATCTTAATTTTGACCCAAAATGATCCATAACTTCTTCTTCAGGTCTGGAAAAAATAACTTGAATTTGGACTAATTACTGATTTCCTAATCTAATCCAATTTTCGAATGATCAGATCAGGTCTCAAACATAAAATCCAACATACAAATAATCCATATCCGGTTGGCTCAATTGCACACATTAGTAAATGATGTACAACTAAATGAATGCAAAATATGGGTGAAGGTAAACTTAAAGTGAAAGCAATGGCGAGCATTTAAATGTATAAAAGAAATCAGGAAATGCATATGGAATGTCCCAAAACCGGACCGTGCTCTTGACCGGATCAGTTCACCGTATCCACGCCTAAAAAAGAAAACAAAAAAAAAAAGCCTAAAAAGTTAGGGCTCCAAAGGAAACCCTCGTCCGTCGTCTTGGTGAGGGGAGAGAGTGCCTGTGCAGCAAGACACCCCTCACCGCCACACCCAATGGTGACCCTGTACTTCAGCAAAGGGGAAAGCAACAGAGACGTCGCAGGTCTTCGGTCACCCAATGGAGACCCTGCCGACGAGCACCCGATGCCGGCATCCCAAAATCGGTAGCCAAAAAAAGCGAGCTGAAACTGCCGACCAACAATAGCGAGGATTGGCAGTGACAAATAAAAAGTCTTACAAAGAGAGAAGGAACCTGCAACCACTGGTAGCCTGCTCCATTCGGAGGAGCGTCTCAGCGCAGCGGCAAGGAAGCGTGGCCCATAACCCATTGTCGGAGCCTCACCTGCTACAGTGCGCAAGCCGATTTCTCCTCCGCCGTTACCGTCCGGTGATGAGCACAGGCAAGGGGAGCAGGACCCACTCACTCTGTGATCTCTCTGACTCACTTAAGCGATGTGTCGCTTCATACGTACACGCATTTACATGAGAGGAAAAGACCATTATGAGCATGAATACAAACATCGTAATTGTAAAAGATAAATGATCAACTCTTCTATGATATCATTAAAGGCCACTCAAGGTTGTATTAAACCGATAATTCCAACAGAAAAACATATTCTATGAACTGCAATTGTAAGTGATGGCACATATACCTACGTTACCTCTTTAAATTATTGCCTCTTAAATTGCCATTGTCCGATTTGCCGATAGAATTCGGACAGAAAGGCACTATCGAATCCCCAACGAATGTTTTTCGATAATGATCATTTGGGTTTGTGCTACTCTAATGTTCTGAAAACGTGATCGACCGAAAAAGATACAGTCCCGTCGCGTGTAAAAGCAAAAATAAAAAAAGCAACAGAGACTCGTTCACAAATTAATTTTCTGCCCATGATTAAAAAACTGTTGCACGTAGATGCCAATTCCTGAAAAAGGTAATCTTCTTCACAATCTTGTTCATCTCTAAATTCCACCACAGGAAACCACAAATCAAATTACCACTATATACGATACGTCATATGACATGCGTTCTACCTAAGAATGCTATTGCACACTCAATATTGCGACCCTGATACGTAAATTGTCTGGGAACGTGACTTCTTGCTGAAGGCATGCCTACCCATCTTTATTTTTTTTTCCCTCGACCATCTGCCAGATAGTTCGATACGGAAAAATATTTCATGGCAAGCAAACGACAAACTAACAGATGAAATTCAGAAATTTGGTAAGAAAAAACTTACGTTGCTTCCCTTCCATACTTGGTAAAGCCTCGGCATTCCAACTAAGAAAGATTCAGGATTCCTGTTTCTTTCTACAGTCAAAGACCATCAAGGGAAGGATGAACCACAATCAAATTAAGCACATCTTGATGGTGGTAGCAGTGGATCAATCTTGGCTTTTGCTATTTCCTTTTACGTCCACCGGAAAGATTGAGCAGGAACAGGGGAATCTTTTCCTTCTTCTCTCTCTCTCTCTCTCTCTTTCCCCTGTTCCGGCTTAGCTGCGGATCCAACAATAGACGTCCTCTGCCAGACAAACCCCCACCTCCCCACCACCTCTCTCTCTCTCTCTCTCTTCCAACCCTTTATCTTCTTTCTCTCTCTAAAAACAAGGAATCGCTATCTCTGTCTACCTATTCTTCTCATTCTCTCTATAGCGGGAAGGCAGAATCATCCTCCACGACGTAAAAACCAACGAAGAACAGGGACACGTGGGAAAGCTGATGATCTGGCAATAGTCATTTTGTTAGACAGGAAAAGGCCAATTGTCTCTTGTCAAAGAGCAATAAGTTAATCTCATTTTAATAGAAAATGACTTTTCCACTAGTAAATATATTAATACAACAATAATAATAATATTACTAATCTATATGCTGGCGCACCCATGCACGGAAGATGTAAAATTTAAGCAGATCAAAAGACCTGCCAAATCACATTTTTTGACTGAAACACCCAAGCTGCGGTCCTTTTTTCTGGTTTTTTAGTTTAAAACAAAATTGTCCCATGTGAGTATTATCGACTCAGCTTTATACCACATTTTGCAAATATTTTCCACTTAAAATTAAAAGAACTTATTATTTATTATTATTGAATCAAATATACTGTTCTTGTTTTACTAATGGAGGGATTGACACTGGCTAAAGTAATTGATTCAGTACAAGAATGGGCTTACATTCAAAGGGGGCAAGGCAATTTAGCACATTGTTTCTGTCATGAATAGCTAATATGCATAACACTGGTTATAAGTGTCAGCTGCGTAATCGGAAGTCCTGACGTAAGTTCTTTTTTCTTTAGAATGTTCCATTTGATAAGTTGATCAAATTAATATGCTTGTCCAAGTGCTTTATAATGTGATTAATTTGGAAGTTTACTTCGTAATTTTCCTTTTGAATGATTCAATGGTACATCTCTGGCTCCTCCTTTTTTTTAGCTATATTAAGAAGATCATAATCTTAGCATAGTAAAACACGCATGAAAGTATGGAAGCCGCTCATGCTAACCACGTCAGATCGTTACAGACCAACAATGTTGCATGGGGAAGGTACTGCTCGCCCATAATAGGGATTGACCGCTGGTTGTATGCATAGGCTGTGCATCCATTGATAGTAGTCACGGCATATATATATATATATATATATATATATATATATCAAATAAGCATCTACTCAGGATACACCTTAGTAATGCCTATGTGGTGTTTTCTTGTTTCTCTATTATTCTCCCGTAGAAGCCATTTTTTAAGAGAGACAAAGAGGTGGAACATTACTTAGTCTTAAACACCATCCTGCAACGGGCATTCGATAGAAACCAGATGTGCAAAAACCAAATACAATCAAAAGATCAATGGCAGTCCAACCAAAAGAAACCAACCGTGAAGACAAAGATCTACGAAAAGCACCAGTACCAATGGAACCCATAAAGAAGCCATCGGTGGCAGAACCCATAGCAAACCTCAGCAACGGCATAACACAAAGCAGAACCCAACGACAGTGGAACCCATGACGGAAGCAAGCTGCAGTGTAAATTAAAGCAGAACCTGTTGAGAACTCAATGGCAATAGAATCCAGAGGCAGTAGAACCCATCATCATAAGGACAGACGATAACCCAAGGGTGGAAAAATCATTGAACTCAACGGCAACAGAACCTTGCAGAGTCTAGCCTTAGAGGCAAAGCCCTTCTATAGAGACCCATTGGAAAACGTAGTAGTATAACCCATAATGACGGTGGATGGAACAGCAGACGACGAAACTGGCAGGAAACATCGATAAAAAAAACCCAATTACAACCAGGATGGGAGAGAAGGGGAGAGATGAGGATGAGAGGAGAAACAGACAGAGATGAGTAGAAAAGTGCATGTAATTTGTGGGCATTTATGCAAACATGCAACAAAGGCTCCATTTGAGTTCTTGATTTTACCTTCATACGCATTTTTTCTAGACATTATGAATTGCAGCCATCATGCTAACAAATTCAAGTAGACTCAAAATTCAAGATTGTTCTACAACATGAACTTGTTCCTACACTGTTTTTGAATAATAAACAATAAGGAATATGTCGCATCTAACAACTTTAGAACAAAACTGTCTATCACATTATTTATTCTTCCTGCATGTTCTAAGGAGGAACAACCTCCCTTTCTTTAATAACCAACCATTCTTCAGGCACCACGGATACTACCCTAACTGACAAAATCTTCATATTATTTTCAAGTTTCATGGTGAGGAGTGCCAACCCTAAACGCTGGTGGTACCTTCACCAAACATACAACCAAGTGCCTTTAATAGTATCAAGGAAAGTTTTTTTACTGTTTTGAAATCTAAAATTCATTTAAGTCTGTTCATTTTTTGTCACAGAAAATTATAAGTTTGTCCCCCTAATAGATAAACGTGTGTTTGGGGTTTCTCATGCATAACATGTGTACTGCATCGCGTCCCTCCTAAATGTGTTTTCATTTGAACCAGTGCACCCATTAGTACCAAGATGCAGATGCCCTTCATTAATAAAATATTCATATCACTAGTAAAATATTCATATCATCCCTTCTCGTCGAGATTTCAAAGTCCCTTCATGAAATCCTCATAACCGGACCCCTAGAAAAGCCTACATTAGTCGACCCCTCAAGTTTCAAGTTGAAATTAAAGGATAGTCAGCAAAGACTGTCTCAAACAATTATATACATTACCACTACAACAAATGACATAATTGGCTAGGACCACTGCCGTAGCCAATAAGCAAGTTGTTGCCAAAAATTACTTTTGGCAACAGTTCACACCTTAGCAATTGCTAAGGGTGCGATAAGCCTTGTGCCCAAAAATAATTGGGTAAGTCGAGAGCGATCGCCCAAAAGTTTTTGGCCAAGACTCGCCTTCTTATTAGCCAGAATAGAAGCTGTTGTCATAAAGCTTTTGGGCACAACTCAAATTTTTACAAGTCATCGCCAAGTCGTACATCCTGTTGCACACACTCATATTCAGTTTTAAATAAAACCAAAAGAAAACTTTCACAAAATTCAGATTTCATTACAAAAAAAAAAAAAAAAAAAAAAAAGATTGTGCCCACTTACATACAAAACTTATACATAACCATAAATTCTCAAGCAAATGTTGTGAAGATCCTAACCTCTCTCAAATGATTTTTGTGAACTCTCTCTCTCTCTCTCTCTCTTACTCACACACACACACACACACATAGTGGAATGCTCTAATGATGCAATGAAGGCATTGTTCGCAAGGAAATATAAGGTCATGCAAAGATGAGATATCAGTAAGGTGTATACCTATTTGAGCACTCTACTTTTTTTGATAATTTTATGAGACATATTTTATATATTTTCCTTCTCGAGCTTAACCAAGTTTAACTGAGCCAAGCCCACTTAACTCGAGCTCAACTCATTGAACATCCTTATATGCTATCATTGACTACCATGGCCACTTTGGGTGTGCCTCATCTATTTTCCGAGCTTCTTTTTTATTCATATAATTTTCCAGTTTTAATAATTTTTAGTATAGTTTTGTTTGTCATGTCTCGTTTTGCTGTAAGAGTATTTTATATTTTTTCTCTGTGAACTTGGAAGTATGACAATGTCAAGTTTGTTATGTCATCATGTGAAAAGGTAAATTAGAAAAATCCTTTTAGTGTTTCACCTATGTGACAGAGTAAAACATTCGACTCTGTAGAAAATCCTTGAGTGCATTCCCATATTCAATAGTATACACTTAAGCTGCATTGCATTCTTACATCATAAAACTAAATCAGTGCAACTACTTAGTTTTACTATAAGAAGTTTAAAATCATTCTAAGGAACTTCAAGTTTAAACTTGTTTTTGATATGCATAGCAATAAATCACTAACCAATATGTAAATTTCCCACAAAAATAAATCACATGTACATTTCATCAAGTGCATCAATATCATTTGATGTTGTTATTGATACATGCTACTCGCTCCCTCGCATCGACGACTTGCTGGACCAACTCAAAAATGCTTGATTCTTCACCAAACTTGATTTAAAATCAGGATACCATCAAGTTTGCATCCGAGACGAGGACACATGGAAGACGGCATTTAAAGGACTATTCGAGTGGAAGGTGATGCCGTTCGGCCTGTGCAATGCCCCCGCCACTTTTATGTGTCTCATGAATGACGTCCTATGTCCATTCTTAGATAAATTTGTATTAGTTTATCTCGATGATATCCTGATATACAGTGAATCATGGGAAGATCACGAGCAACATACTTGTCAAGTCTTTGAGGTGTTACAACAACATCAACTATGGCTTAATGGAAAGAAATGTGAATTTGCCAAGACCTCCCTCATCTATCTTGGCTTCATAGTTGGTGGTGGAACCCTCCACATCAATCCAAATAAGGTTGATGTTATTTGGAAGTGGCCGACGCCACGAAATATCACTGAGGTACGCAGTTTTGTTGGTGCTTGTCAATATCTTCGAAAATTTATTAAACATTTTTCAGTATTGGCCGCACCTCTTCATGTCTTGACTAAGGCACATAGCAAGTTTGAATGAACAGAAAAATGTGAAGCTACTTTCAATCTTCTGAAACAAAAAATAAGTGAAGCTCCACTCCTTGCATTGCCAAGTTTACACAAGCCATTCAAATTAGAAACCGATGCTTCATGTTATGCGATGGGAGCAGTCCTCATGCAAGAACAATGACCGGTGACCTACTATTCCGAGCTATTCCAGGGAGCACAACTCAATTATTCAGCATATGATAAAGAGCTTCTTGCCTTACATCAGGCCATTAAACATTGGCGGTGCTATTTGTTAAGAAAAGAAACTGTGGTACACACCGACCACCGTCCCTTGCAGTATCTTCAATCTCAGTCCAAACTGCAGCAAGCGCGCCATATGAAATGGATGTCTTACCTCCAACAATTCAATATTGTCATCAAGTACAAGCAGGGCAGTCAAAACAAATTGGCAGACATGCTCTCCCGGCCACCACAGGCCTCTGTTTGCTTGACTGGCTTCATGCAAGTCCAACCCAGCCAGCATGATGATTACGTCCATCTATATATGCATGATCCAGATTTTTGTGAGCATTACAAAGTTGCACAAACAGGCGTAAAGTCTGAATACACTCTCAAGAATAACTTGCTGGAAAAGGACGGAAGACTATGCATCCCACAAAAGGCAGATCATACCATGTGGTTGAGAGAAGCTCATACCTCCAAAGTGGCTGGACATTTTGGAATCAACAAAACAATCCAAAATTTACAGAGGTACGTCTACTGGCCCAATTTACACCAAGATGTTAGTCGGTTTGTGCGAGGATGCACACTATGTAGTATTTCCAAGCCCAGCAACCGTAAGATAGGCTTGTACCAACCTCTGCCGGTACCAACACGTCTGTGGGAAAGTGTATCCATGGATTTCGTGGGTGGTCTACCAACTACTAGGCGAGGACATGATTATCTCTATGTATTCGTGGATCGTTTTTCCAAAATGGTTATTCTTGTTCCATGCAAGAAGACTATAACTGGAGTTCAGACGGCTCGCCTATATTTCCACCATGTTTGGGTTCACTTTGGGCTGCCCAGCTCTATTATTTCAAATCGTGATAGTCGATTTTTAAGTGCATTCTGGAAAACATTATGGGAATTGATGGATACCAAGCTTCACGTGAGCATTCCTTACCATCCACAAACGGATGGGCAAACAGAAGTGGTGACCCGCACCATGGTACACCTGTTACGAGGATATAACTCTCAACATCCAAAAACGTGGGATGATAGCTTGCCGTATCTACAGTTTGCCTTCAACAGAGCAATGCATGGGTCGACAAAGAAATCACCTTTTGAAGCCTGTCTTGGCTTCCTACCATCTAGTTCGTTTGACTTGATCTTCACGATCACTCCAAATGAAGCAGATCACAGTGTCACTACACCTTCAGCCAAGGCTCGCCACTTCCTTGACCATATCAAAAAAAATTCATCAAGAGGTGGAGCAAAACCTGTAGAAGGCTCAACAAAGATATAAGGCATGCCATGATCGACATTGAGTTCATGGCCAATTTCAAGTGAATGATCTTGTGTGGCTGCACATTGGAGCTGACCGACTCAAGGGAAAAGCACAAAAATTAAAGCCCCTTCGTTATGGGCCCTTTCGCATAGTCCGAATGGTGGGAGAAAATGCATGCCAACTTGAACTATCCGATTACATGGCAATTTATTCAGTAGTGAACGTCAACAACCTCAAACTTTTTGAACCATCTATGTTGGATGATGAGCAGCCGGAGGTCTTACCGCCAATTGATGATGTTCTGATCACAAAAGCTACTGTCCTATCCTCCGACACTATTCTAGAAGTCAAAACAACCAATACCCGAAGAGGACAGCATATTTCCTATCGTATCGGTTGCAAGGGTGAACGCCCACAGGCTGCCAAATGGTACAACCGGGAAGTCGGCCAGACCGAGTTTCCTCACTTGAATTATGACTTCGCTGGAGCTTCGTCTGTTTCTTTTGAAGGGGGACGAATGATCCAGGAGTAAGACCCAGTCAACCTTTGCACCTTGCCCAACAAGCTGGAAACGTTGGAGAACATGGCAGCACCAAAAGCGAGTGGTTGGTGGTTAGAGAGATTGTAGCCCATGAGGCCCGATTTTGTGGAAGCCCTTGGAGATGTGAGTCATCCATGAGGCCCCGATTTTGTGGAAGCCCTTGGAGATGTGAGTCATCCATGAGGCCCCGATTTTGTGGGAGCCCTTGGAGACGTGAAGCATGGGTGGTTATACACCCAGCTATAAGCCTCGCAGGAGGAGGCACCTGAAAATCAGGAAAAAAAGAAAGGAAAAAGTGGCCTCTACATCTTTTTTTTGGAGAAGAGAGAAAATCCAGTGTTTTTGCCTTTTGTTCCTGGCCATTTTTTTGGCATTGGGAGTTATTTTGCTAACGTGCTGGGTGAGAAACCGATTCAACAAATCTGCATACGGATCACTTCCACTTTAAGTTTAAAGTTTTGTTTAATTCAATGATTTAGCATGAGCATGATCCTGTTTTGTTTATGACATATACCTTTGGTAGACAGGTTCTCGTTAAATCGTTGAATTTTTGGTTTTGGTGATTTTGTGCGTTCTTCTCATTCGGATGTTCCCCATTTGGATTCTTCGGCTGCAAGTTTTTTTTTAAAAAAGAAAATTTGGGTTGAGGGCGTGCGACGGAAGCCGTCAAGCTTCCGTTGCAGCCATCAGGAGGATCGGAGAAGGGGACGAACGGATCGGCGGGCGTCAGTCTTTGTTGGGCGATGGCTGGCCTCTGGCCGTTGGGGCGCGTCCCTGCCTGCGGCCACTGGGTGGCCTGTCGGTGCTCTTCGCGTCTCTGTTGCAGCGAAAACAGAAGAACAAGAAGAAGGAAAGGGGGACAGCAGGGAAGACGACGAGAGGGAGGAACAACCGCAGGGAGGGGCAACGGCCGGGGCTGACAGTTATGGCCGAAAGGGCGGGGGGGCGACCGCCGGTTCGGTCGACGACCGGCCGTCCGCCTGCCGTGAGGCGTGTCCACTATCGATCCTTGACGGTACAGGCAGAGGAGGGTAGAGGAGGGGGAGGAAGGGCTTCGCCTGATTCCGACACCCACCTCCACAACTCCACCGTCGCCAGACGACACCGTGCGAGCCACCGGTGCCCACCCACAGCCTGCCGGTGGCGTTCCCGCTTCCGTTACAGCCGCCCAATCCAAGAAAATGGGGCAGATCATAACACGAGAGAAAACCATCAAGCATGATTCCAATATTGGGTCATTACTTGGTTTGTGGTCTTAATGAAATTGGTAAATAAAAAGATTGTGAGAGGAGAATGTTAAAAGAATAGAAGAGATAAAACATTCTTATGAAAAGAAAAAGAGAGAGATAGAGAAAGACATGTATATATGTATATATATCATCACATATACACATATATGAAAGTTTAAGAGAAAAAGACGTATTAATTTAAAGAGATAGAGAGGCTTTAGAGGAAAAGAAAAATATACATACATATATATATAAGTATGTATAATAGATTTTGTAAGAGAAGATATTTGTCTTGAAAAGGGGAATAAATATTTGAAAGAGATGAAATTGAGCACATGTACATACGTATTTGTGCACATATGAGAATTTATAGAATGGAAAGTGAAAGCATAGAGAGAGAAAGATGGGGGATCATCATATTGGCATAGATGCATATAACATGTGTATACATCCATACCTTCACAAGATTAAAATCAAGGAATAGTTTAAAATTACCAACTTCAAGTTTAATGTGGGCCGGAGGGGAGCTTGGACTCATGCAGGAGTCTAAACTAAGTCCCTAAGGCCATATTAGGAGATTAGTTTTGAAAATGTTTTGGAAACTATGATTTATATATAAACATAGAATGTTATTACTTAATCATTACAAGGGATACATTTCTTTCACCGTTGGGTATGGAAGAAAACAAGCAATATAACGAGGCACTCATTAGGGTTTTTAATGTGGTGATTACGAAGGAAACTTATACGCAATGACATGAGAATGCATTTTTAACATGTACATATTCGTGGAGGTTTTCCCGGGTTGGACAAGTCCCAACCTCAAAAATTAATAATAAGATAAAAATGAATAACCCCAAGCCACACTCTCATTCTCATCGTACATTCACATATAGATGAAAAACCAAACAACTATGCATGGGTGATACATGGACAATATTAAAGGAAGGAAAGAGAGAGAGTGAGGATGATAGGAAGAAAAAATTCAACTAGGAAGGAGGGCATAATATAACTATGAAACGAAGGATCATCTCATCTTTTCATGCTCCCGGTTCACTTGAGCATAGCCTCTTATCTTTAAGAAGAGATTGAGTACTATCTCCTTTGGCCATGGGGAGATAAAGATTAGAAGAAAATGAAGAAATGAAGACAATGCTACATTCAATAAAAGGAAAAAAACATGATTCAATCGTGAAATGAAAGATTATCTCATCTTTTCATGCTCTCGGTGCACTTGAGCATAGCCTCTTGTCTCTAAAAAGAGGTTGAGTGCTATCTCATTTGGCCATGGAGAGATGAAGATAAAAACAATAACAAGACAATGTTCAAGAAAAAGAAAAAAACATAATAGTAAGAACATATTAATGAAGAGAAAGAACAACAACATCAAAAATACTTGAAAAAAACATGGTTTAATCATAACATAAAATATGATCTCATCTTCTCATGCTCCCGGTAAACTTGAGCATAGCCTCTTGTCTCTAAAAAGAGGTTGAATGCTATCTCCTTTGGCCATGGGGAGATAGAGATGAAAAGAGAAAATGAAAACAACAACAAGACTATGTTCAAGAAAAAGGAATAACATAATAATAAGAACATATTAATGAAAAATAACAACAACAAGAATACTTGAAAGAACATGATTTAATCATAAAACAAAATATCATCTCATCTTCTCATGCTCCCGGTGCACTTGAGCATAGCCTCTTGTCTCTAAAAAGAGGTTGAGTGCTATCTCCTTTGGCCATGGGAAGATAGAGATGAGAAAAAAAAAAGAGAGGGATGATGATTACATACTTCTAATGAGAAATGACCTAAGGAAAATGAACACCTTCACTTGAAGATCCCCTTTGAGTAAAGCTCCAAGATGATGCCTCCAAGAGGGTTGTAGCTTGCTCCAAGTTGGAGAGGAAAATGGAGAGAGGAAGAGGGAGAGAGGAAGAGGGAGAGCTCAAGAGAAACTCTAAGTCTTCAAGTGAGAATACACTAGAGTTTCTCCCAAGGGCCAATCTTGCCCAAGAGGGGGGATATGAGGGGTATTTATAGAGGATTTTGGAGCCAAAACCTAAAATTTAAATTTTTTGACCTAAAAAGACTAAAATCACCCTCTAAAAGGAGTTTTTTAGGTCAAAAAGGAAGGGCAAATGGGTCTTGTCCACCCAAAAAGACTAAAATTACCCTCTAAAAAGAGGTTTTTTTGTCAAAAGGAAGGGCAAATGAGTCTTGTCCACCCAAAAAGACTAAAGTTACCCTCTAAACGAAGGTTTTTTTGGTCAAAAGGAAGGGCAAATGGGTCTTGTCCACCCAAAAGACTAAAGTTATCCTCTAAAAGAAGGTTTTTTGGTCAAAAGGAATGGTAAATTAGTTTTGTTCACCCAAAAAGACTAAAATTACCCTCTAAAAGGAGGTTTTTTTTTTGTCAAAAGGAAGGGCAAATGAGTCTTGTCCACCCAAAAAGACTAAAGTTACCATCTAAAAGAAGGTTTTTTTGGTCAAAAGGAAGGGCAAATGTGTCTTGTCCACCCAAAAAGACTAAAGTTACCCTCTAAAAGAAGGTTTTTTGGTCAAAAGAAAGGGCAAATTAGTCTTGTTCACACAAAAAGACTAAAATTACCCTCTAAAAGGAGGTTTTTTTGTCAAAAGGAATGGCAAATTAGTCTTAAATGATCGATTTGGATCTGAACTTGGGTTTTGGATCTGAAAGTAGTATTTTGGATTTAATTTGGATCTGAAAGTTGTATTTTGGATTTAATTTGGATCTAAGAGTAGTATTTTGGATTTAATTTGGATCTAAAAGTTGTATTTTGGATTTAATTTGGATATGAAAGTTGTATTTTGGATTTAATTTGGATCTAAGAGTTGTATTTTGGATTTGAATCTTGTGCCTAAATTTGAATTTCGCACTTGGATAAAACATCATAGTCCTTTAGAAAAATTTGGGGTGATTACAGATGCCCCTCTTTGTTAATAAGCCGGTGTTAGTCGTGCTTAGTGACAAAGATAAACGCCACAAATTTTCCAAACAAGACATTTTCATAGAAATGTTTTAGGCTTTACCCCTTACCTGAATGAGTTGTTTGAGCTTAAATTGCAGGTTTAACCCCTTACCTGCATGGGTTTGCCGATTTCAAATTCAGATTTAACCCCCGTGAATGAGTTGCCTTGACTTGCATCACAAGTTGAACCCTTTAACTGTGTGGGTTGCTTTGGCTTGTAGCACAGGTTTAACCCCTTTGCCTGCATGGGTTGCTTTGGCTAGCATTGCAGGTTTAACCCCTTGTCTGCATGGGTTGCCCTCGTATTGCAGGTTTAACCCTTTACCTACATGGGTTGCTCTTAAGCCCTGAGCGATAATAATAATAAAATAAAAATAAAAATAAAAATTCCCCAGTGTAATTGTCATGTTTTAGGACTGGGAAGAATCTAGATTGAATTGTCGATGTGGAAACACAAATGTTTGACATTGATTGGAAAATGAATACAAGAGAACTAGGCATAAAATTTCTTGAGGTGAAGGGCATTAACATGATCGGCAAGTTCCACCCCATCAGCATCAATTAGTCGGTATGAATTGTGGGGCAAAGCTTCCTTAATGACATATGGGCCTTCCCAGTTTGGTGCCCACTTGCCTCGTGGTCGTCCTCTCAGGTACACTACAAATCGTAGGACCAAATCATTCACTTTGAACTGTCTCTCGATAACTGACTTGG
Organism: Nymphaea thermarum; assembly: GCA_011799765.1. NCBI lineage: Eukaryota > Viridiplantae > Streptophyta > Magnoliopsida > Nymphaeales > Nymphaeaceae > Nymphaea > Nymphaea thermarum. The sequence goes on along the minus strand of JAANDH010000189.1, from coordinate 57,445 downwards.
CAAATTGTCTGGCTACCCTTTGGCGATAAGCTTCAGCATGTTCAGCCACTTTTAGCCTCTTTTCATCTAGCAAATCGAGTTGCATTAGCCTTTTCTATTGATATTGAGTAAGAGGGAGCTCTATGAGAGAAGCGAACTTTAAAGCAGGTTTCAACACATGTAATGGTAGAACCACTTCTGTTCCATAGACTAGCTCTACTGGAATGGCATTTGTTGGAGTTCTCATAGTGGTGCGATATGCCCATAGAGCATTGTGCATCTTTTCATGCCAATCTCTTCTAGTTTCTACTGTCTGTTCCAAGATGCAGATCAGGATCTTGTTGGTAGCCTCTGCTTGTCCATTGTCTTGGGGGTAATAAGGAGCTGAAAAATGGTGTGTGATGTGGTACTTGCTGCACAATTGCCTCATCTTTTCATTCTTGAAATGAGTTCCGCTGTCTGATACTATATCGTGAGGGACTCCAAATCTGCAAAGAAGATTTTTGTAAATGAACGACACTACATGACGTCCTTCCACTGTTCTGAGAGTGATGACTTCTACCCACTTGGTAAAATAATCCGTTGCAGCAAGAAAATACTTATGGCCGTTAGAAGCTGCAGGGGATATTGGTCTGACTACGTCAAAGGCCCACATTGAAAATGGCCAAGGAGATGTCACAGAATGCAAGTGAGAGGCTGGGGCATGAATTACTCGAGCATGCAGTTGGCATTCTTTGCATCTTTTGACAAATTGGTGACAATCTTTTTGCATGGTAGGCCAATAATACCCTCCTCGAATTATTTGTTTGGTGAGGGTTTGGTAACCAACATGGCCTCCACAATCTCCTCGATGTGATTCTTCGATTACTTCCTTTGCCTCATCTTCATCAAGGCACCAAGAGTATTCAGTGCTAAATCCACGTCTGTATAATACCTCTACTAGGATAAAGTACCTCGCTGACATACGTTGTATTGCTTTTTGTTCATTTTTAGGCATTTCAGCCAGGAATTCTCCACTTTCAATGTACCTTTTGATGTCATGGTACCAAGGCGTATTCTCCCCTTGGATATGATGAACTTGCGCCATTGTTTCAAAAGCAGGGTGTTCTAATCTTTCAATCTCAAAAGAACAGATTGCTTCATTGGTTTGAAAAGTGATGGTCGATCCTAAGCTCGCGAGGCCATCCGCAATAGGGTTACCTTCTCTCTTTACGTGAGCCAATTGTACTTCTTCGAATTGACAAATTAAGGAGGTAGCAATTTCTTGATATGACACCAACTTTTCATCTTTGACTTGCCATTCTCCATTTACTTGGTTTATAATAAGATGAGAGTCGCCGAAAGCATGCACTCTTTTAACTTGAAAACTCAATAAAGAACGAAGTCCTTGTATGAGGGATTCATATTCAGCCATGTAATGGGTACATGGAAAATCAAGTTTCAAAGAGTACGAGATCATTTCGCTTTCTGGAGTGATGAGTAAGATGCCGATGCCTGCGCCCATCACATTTCTGGACCCATCAAAGTACATCTTCCATGTCGGAACTGTTTCCAATCTTAGTACATGTTCATCTGGAAACTCATCATTTGTTCTGATTTCTTCGTACTGAGGGAAGTCTGCTAACTGATCCGCAATTGCTTGTCCTTTGATTGACTTTTGAGACACATATTTGAGATCATATTGCATCAACAGAACTTGCCATTTGGCGATATGCCCATTAAAGAATGGTTGTTCGAAGATGTACTTGAGATGATTTAGTTTGGAGAGTATCTTGACCTCACAAGCTAATAAATAATGTCTCAACTTCTGACACATCCAAACCAATGCCAGACAAGTTTTCTCTATTGAAGTGTACTTCTTTTCGTACTGAACAAAAGTCTTGCTAATGTAATAGATTGCATGTTCGATGTGACTTCCTTCCTCATATTGTGCCAAAAAGCCGCCACATGCTGACTCATTCACTGTGATGTAAAGCAGCAATGGTAAACCCAACGTTGGTGGTTTTAGAATTGGTGGATTTAGAAGGTATTTCTTGATCCTTTCGAATTTCTGTTGGCATTCAAAACCCAATTCAAACTTGACACCTTTCTTCAGCAGCTGGTTCAATGGCTTGCATCTCATGGCCAGATTAGAAATGAATCGTCTGATGGATTGGATTCGTCCTTGCAAGCTTCGCAATTCCTTGATATTGGTAGGTGGTGGCATATCGATTATTGCCTTAGCTTTGGTAAGATCCATTTCAATTCCCTTCTTACTGACCATGAAACCCAACAATTTGCCTGACTCAACCCCAAACACACATTTTTGAGTATTCAGGCGAAACTTGTACTGTAAAAGCCTCTCGAATACTTGGGCAAGAGTTTCAATGTGATCTTCTCTTGTCTTGGATTTGATCAATATGTCATCGATATATGCATCCATGATTTTATGCATCTGGTCATGCAAGATGGCGGTCATGGCTCTTTGATAGGTTGCTCCAGCATTCTTCAAGCCAAATGGCATTACCGTGTAACAAAAAGTTTCTCAGGGTGTAGTAAAAGCGGTCTTAGGTTGATCTTTGACTGTCAATTTGATCTGGTTATATCCCGAATATCCATCCATGAAAGAAAACATTGCATGTCCTGCAGTACTGTCTACCAATAGATCAATGTTTGGAAGAGGATAATCATCCTTCGGAGTGGCTTTGTTCAAGTCTCGAAAGTCAATGCACAACCTAACTTTACCATTTTTCTTAGGGACCACCACGATATTTGCCAACCATTCGGGGTAATCAATGGCACGAATGAATTTTTCCTTTAGCAAGTCCTCTAGTCCTTCTTTTATAGGGCCTTCTAGTCGAGGGTCAAGCTTACGCAATTTTTGTTTAACTGGCTTGCAATTACAATTTAAGGGCAAACGATGTTCAACCAACTGGGGGTCTAATCCTGACATATCTTCATAAGTCCAAACAAAAGCTTCTTGGTTACTTATAAGAAAGTCTACCAATCTTTTCTTCTCATCCACTGACAAACTGGTGCCAATTTGAAGAATTTTAGGATCTTCACTGGTTCCAATATTAATTTCTTCAATTGGATAAGTAACCAGGGATGAGGGATGTTCTTGTTTTTGAATCTGAGTGAATTCTGGTAATTCTGACTCGGGTATTGCCATAAGTTCCATTTCACCGACTGTTTGTTCGATAAATGCTTTCTGGGGGGACTTCCGAAGAAAAAGAATAAATTGAGACATATTGAGTTCTGACATCCTATAAAGAGGAGAAAGGAAAGAGTTGAAAGAAAATAAAATTGACAACAAAAGATTTCTTGCATTGCATATATAAAAAAAAGTTCTTAATTCATAGAATGGATCCTCTCATGAGACCAGACAAAAAGATGTTTGAAATAACAAAATTCATGAGAAGATTTGAAACAAAAGTGAATACTATTAGCCCCTAAGATCTTCTTCAAATTCCTTCATGATATCCTAGTCCTCTCATGTTCATCTGAAAAGAGATGCTAATCGGTTGCAAGATGCCATCTTCATTTTTCCCGAGGCCAGTGAATGGACGGTAGCCACCTTTCAGAAGCAACTGAAAACCCTTAGGGTTTTTCATGAAATGATCATACAATGGGTGTCCTTGGTAACTTGCACAATTGTTTGAAATAGTATAAGCATTCCCGGATGGTTCCCCTATCTCCATGTTTTGCATCCATTCTTCCAAAGGTCTGTCCTTTGTTGTTCTTATGATCGGTACATCCACCGGATCAATTGGCCTAGGGAGCATGGGTTGCATCAACCTCTCGACCGGATCCTCGGCACGGACAGTGATGACTGATGGACCAAAATTCCATTTCAGGCATTGATGAAGAGTGGATGGGATCCCTCGTACTTGATGGATCCAAGGTCGTCCCAAAAGCAAGTTGTATGATGGTGGTACATCTACCACATGAAATAAAATGCAATGGCTAGTATTTTCAATTATCACATTCATGTCGAGGGTACATTTGCTGTTCATGCCTTGGCCATCGTATCCGTAGATCTTGGTATTATCAGAACGATATTTGTATTCACGAAACACCAATGTTTTAGCCGTGAGATCAAGACAAATATTCAAACCACTTCCTCCATCAATCAAAACATGTGGCACCATCATCTCATTGACCCGAACAACGATGTAAAGAGCATCTTAATGGAAATATCCCCATTTTGATAGGTTTTTTTCTGAGAAGGTAATTGACTGATTTTTAGAAGCTTGAACCGAGTCTCCCTCATCCATACGCTCTTCCAAGGGGAGAACATTCAAATAGCATGGATCTTCATCTGAGGAGTCATTTGATGATTCATCACTTTGTAAGGTAAAAGTCTTCGGAATCATGGGAAGTTTCTTGAGCAAACTTTCTATCCTGCCATTCATCATAGCAATGAAATCTAGAGGTTCCTTAGCTTGATCTACCACCATGACTTTGTGTGAACAGCTCCCAACATAAGGTTGAATGTGCTCTTGTGGATGGTACGGAAGTGGAGTGCCTGTAGTGATCATGGCCACTACTGCCTTTCCGTGGTCAGGGAATGGATTCCTTAGTATCTCAGAGGTGCTATCATCACAAATCTTGAGATTTTTGTTGATGAAGTCTTGAATAATATTTTTCAGGACAAAACAATCCTCAGTGTCATGACCAGGGGTACGATGAAACTTGCACAATTTTTCTTTATTTCCTCCCATCATTTTCGGAGTCTCTGATACTTTTGGCAAGACGATAGTTCCTTTGGCGAGAAGGTATTCCAGGACCTTCTCCCGAGACTGGCTCAGAGGAGTGAATTTCCTGTCGTAGCTCCAACCTGGGTGTTTGTTTTTCCTTTCATCGTCGCCTTTGAGAAACTGTGTGTTCTTCTTGAAATTGACTTCCTTGTCCTGCTTGTAGTTATTGTCATGGTCCTTTCTAATGCCAGCATTGGCTATGAAGTGTGCAGGCAGCTGTGTCCTTCCTCCTTTCTTTCCATCTTCTTGGTACTTAGGAGCAATAATTCCATCAAAATCTCCTTCCTCAATCCCTTCTTCTATCGAATTTGCTTGTTCAATCAACTCAGCAAAGGTTTTGATCGGGGCATTCGGATGAGACTTTTCAAGGGTTGGGCAAGATTTTTCCTAATAAGTGACAAGGCTTGTGTCTCAGAAATGGGCTCCTTCATCTTATTGCATTGAATTCTCCATTTTTGGATGAATTCCCGAGCCTTTTCTCTCTGTTTCTGATGAAGACTGCAAATGGTACTGAGGGTTGGAGCCATGGGAGCATTTTGTTCAAATCTTTTAACAAACATGTTAATGAACTTGTCAAACTCCTTCAGCTCGATTGGATTGACATTTTCTTTGTACCATTGTGCGGCAATGCCTTCAAGACTTCTTGGAAAATATCGGAACAAAGCTCTGTTTTTTGTCCGAATTTTGTAGCAATCATTGAAAAAGGTTGAAAGATGAACGTGTGGGCAAGTGGTTCCATCATATCTGATGAATTCTCTGGGCAAGCCTTTCACGTCTTCGTCCCCTTCAATGCCAAGGTAGTAGTCCTCACATGAATACGAACGCTTCCCCTTCCCCCTAAGCTCAAGATTGTTCATTCTTTTCTCCATTTCATAGAATCTGCGCTTAGTCGGACTTTCATCATCACTTGATTCGACCAATTCTGGCTTGGTTTTTTTCTTCTTGCCCTTGATCTCCTTTACTTTTTCTTCAAAACTCTCACTGTCTGAGCTACTGCTAGGGATGTACTTCTTGGTCTATTTGCCTTTCTTGGTAGACTTTCTCTTCCTTTTGGGCTTCTCTTCCGAACTTTCAGTGGTGATAGGACTAGGTGAGTTGCTTTCTATCATAATTTATTTTCCCTTTTTGCTTTTCTTTTTTGAGAGGAAGTAGTTCGGGTTTTTCTTCCTTACTAATTGCTGAATCCGAACTCAAATAATCTTCATCCTGATCTGTAGGAGAGGACTTGCTCTTCTTCTTCTTTCTTTTCTGCTTGGCAGCCTTTTCATTCTCGGGTTCTGGAGTAACCATCAAGGCCTTTTGCTCTTCTTGCTCTTTCATGAATCGCTCCATAAACAAACGAAACATATGGTAAGCTTCTGGCTCGATTGCTGGTAGGCCAAGTGTTTCTGGCCGGAGTTCAGAAGATGAAGCCTCATTTTGAGGAGCCTGCTTAGCTTACGATCTAGTTTCAACCATCTTGTTGGCTTTCAAGTATTCACCTTATGACACAAGAAAATGGAGTTATTGGAGAGAAATGATGACAACATGAATGTTCATATCGCATTAAAAGTTTCAAAGTTACACAAAAGAAAACACTAACAAAATGATGATGACTGAAGACGACATAAGGAGCACAAAGTTTGACAACATAAACTTTTTAGGCAATGATTGATGGTGGTCTATTGGCATCCCACCACTCGGCATATTCCTTCTTTACCACTGGGCCTGCAAACCAAGTGTAAGATATTTGTGCCTTCAATTCTTGTTAGGCTACTGCAAACACTGCCATCCATTGAGGAGAACTGAGGTCGAATTCGGGAATTGCTCCAATTGGTGTATGCACCGAAACCATCTTCTACCTTTGAGAGAACTGTCTCATGCATCTATCAGCACAATAATCAGTTATGAAATAGGGGCCCAAGAGTGTAGTATGCCCATGAGGATGGTGAGTGTAACGAAGTGGGCCCTGACGACGATCATAATAGTCCCAAATGATCTCTCCTTCATTCAATTGCTCGATCAAACGACGGTATTGCTCCAAGATTGTCAATGCTCCATCAGTGTTTCTGAATAGATTGGCTCGAGGTCCCACATGCTTGACAAACCACAATTGTAAAGCATATGTGCATCCTTCTATGAAGTCGGTATCTCCAATGGTGAATCGGGTGAGTCCTCGATAGAGAAAAGCTAGGGCTGCCATTGCTACTGACAAGTGTCGAGTCCCACTATGCCCCCATACTCGGAAAAGTTGGGCAATACAGACATCTAAAAGGTCACTTCCATCGGTAAAAAGGGTCACCCCTACTGTGCAGAGCATCATACAATGTTTAGTTCTCTCTATGGCTTTTCGAGGTAGGGTAGAAGGTTCAACATAGGTTCCAAATTCTTCATACAAATTTTTCATGTTGATGCTTTGATTTTCATGGTTTTCTACTAAAGGCCAAGTTTTTCGTCCAGTAAAGTGAGCAATGAGGTCATTTGCATTGACCTTGCTTGGGTTCATAAGGAATTGTTTTTCCAATAGATCATTTGGGTCACAAGTTGGGGTAGGGAGGTCTAGTATTTCGGTAAATTCATCTAGTAATATTGTCATTTCTCTCCATGGAAACCAAAAAGAGGAGGTCCTTGGGTTCCAACGCTCGGCGATTGCATGTACCAAATTTCCATCAACTGACTGCATTCCACATACTGCCACTGTCTCTAGCCCACATTCTTCAAAGTAAGAAGGAAACATCCAAGAGAAGGTGGGATGCCAAGTCCGATACCATTCGGGAGCCAAAGGTTGAGACTCAAGAGAAATGTAGGTGGACCGTTCGGGACCTTCCCCAAAGAGGATGTGATCATAAGGGAATGCGACACCACATTGGAAAGAATACATCTTGAATGATGACTCTAAAAGATAAAGATTGAATTAGTGGAAAACATTGACTAGGTTGACAAAGACAATATGAGGTAGAGGTGTGAAATGAGGTTGCAAATCATCACATAAGGTTTCACGTACATCAACATCCATCATGAAATAATTTTCTTTTTTTTTTAGAAAATTGGGTATAGGAACCTAATTGAGATAATTTTGTGTCACGATAATCCGATATCAAGTTATGCTTATATACCTTAGCCAAATGGCTTAGTACGAGCATAGATTCTTCCTAAGGCAACTAAAGGTAGAGTTCATCAACTTCTTCCTGATCACTCATCGATATACCATAAATTACCACCCATGGTACTGACGAGGGGGCTTTCCCACCCAAGGTGTGGTCTAGTTGTAAGGCTTAGTCTTGTGCTACCGCCAAAGACCAAGCCCGACAACATGATGACCGGGACATATAGGTATGAGGAATTTTGAAATATGAGAAATCATATAAAATGAGTTGTCCCTAATGGAGTGTTGCCTAAGTTTGAAGATTAAAATAGAAGAGCAAACATGGTTTTCAAACAACTCCTCAATTGAGAAGGTGGTATGTGATCATAGATATGTATGAACATGATTGATCCTTCTCAATTAGTCCTATGTGCAAGAAGACAATCACAATCACCAAACAATGCAATGAAATGCCAATGGGGTCGAGGCCAAAATAGGGGACATGCTTTGTCATTGGCAATATATGAGATGTTCAAATTAGTGAAATTGCATCAATTATAATCATTGCCAAACGATGACGGGTCCCAACACGGTCGCCATCTGTTTGCATCCCAAAATTTTCATTGGTTTTGGAGTGCTCCAGAAAAATGAGGTTTTTGTTTTGAAAGAGGAAAGAAAGGGACTCGCCCGTCGATACGAGGATCGACCGTTCCCAGCGCCTTTACCGGGGGAAAAATGAGGTTTTTGTTCGTATGAGGGTGTTATCCTTGGATGATGTGCTGGTTTAGTGGGAGTTTGTATTTTGTTTGCTCTTATGTATGGACACATATTCAGTTTTTCTGCAGAATAAAGTTTAAAGTTCTTTGGTTCCATTCTGTGTTTATATGTTTGTGTTTTGATCTCCATAAGGTTTTAAAGTTGGACCAGTTGAGAATAGGCATGTTGTAATCACATTACATGTAATTCTCATGCTATACATCCATATCAGATCTATGTCATTGATTATGTTAATATTTGTGATCATTTAATGTTTAGCTAATTTTATTATAGCGAAAGCCGCTTTGGTTCTATGTTGATATGGTCATGTTCGAGATTGGTGAAAATGACGTTTAATAAGATAGCAATTATGAGCTCCTAAGGTTTTGTGTAATGTCTGAATGAATAAAGACATATTTGGCCCAAGTGGGAGATTGTAAGATCATTTGGTGGACCGACATATGTCTATGAGAAATTTCAGACATTATGGCTGTCTTAAAGTAAATATCCGCTTAAGTGATTACATTTTGAGATATTACGTCATTTTAGTTGGTATGGGGTAATTTTGAAATGTATAGATACCGGTACACAATTACGGACTTTTTGATGGGTGGAATCCGTAATTGTTCTCATTATAAAATGGTAGTGGTCCTTGGGGTCGTGTGAACAATTGCCTTCAGTTTCTAGGGTTTTCTCTTCCCCATTTGAGAGAGACCTCACGAGTACCGCACGTACCCTAGAAGACCCAGCTGCGATCTTCTTGTGCACCAATTCAGATGAAATCAGGTACGCTTCCACTTTAAGTTTAAGGTTTTGTTTAATTCAATGATTTAGCATGAGCATGATCCTGTTTTGTTTATGGCATATACCTTTGGTTTTGTGTATGCATGAGGGGAGAAATCCCCACACGATTCACCTAGAGAAAGGACTTTATAATTTTCCTAAAACTTATCCTCGAGTCTATTCGAAAATTGGCTCTTCCTAAGAAACAAAAATCCAAATTTAAAACTTAGAAGATCTAATAATTGGCTTAGAATATCTTGATAGCCAACCAACTCGGATCAGCCCCTATCAAGCTGATTCACTCCATTTAAAACAAGCTAAAAACTCTTTTTAAGGAAATTCAAGCGACAGAGACACCTTGTCATGCTAAGGTCGATCCAATCTCTGGGCAAATCAAGAATTCACCCAAGGCTAGATCGACGACGACCTAGATCAACTTTATATCAAGTAAATAGTCGCTCAAATGAGCTCACTCTTTTCACTTCCGAGATTTTCGGAATGACTCAACTCAAGGAAGATAACCAGTTTTTCAAAATAAAGGAAAATCAAAGAGGCGTCTATGGATTAGATGTTTACTTTGAACTTTTTGGAATTTTCCAAAAAGTCTAGGAGAGCAGCCTTGTCTATTTCCTATTTATAATGAATCAAATTTAAAAGAAAAAAATAATAAATAAAAACAAATTAGGCTTCAAGAATCAAACCAGAAAATTCTCTGGTTAGAGAAGAGGGAACAGCCATAATGGTGTTCCCCCTCTTCCCCACTTTTCTTCTTTGAGACCAAATGAACTCATTTCCATGTGACATGAAGTTCTAGAGAATGAAGAAGAGAGACAAGCCTGCCTCCTTTCCTTGTTCTCCAAACTAAACTGGAAGAACAAGCCAACCAAAGCAAGAAAATCGGTTGGCAAGGGAAGAGGTGCCCCTTGCATGCAAGAAACCTTCTTCCCCATGCCAAAATCAAGAGGATTTGCCTCTTCATGTCACCCATTTTCAAAAAATCTGTTCCAAGTCCCAGCGCCAAGTCATGATAACTTGGTGCCTATAAATCCAGACCCTTTCTAACTAGCAAGGGACTCCCTTCTTCCAAGCCAGCAAATACTCTCATTCGCTGAAACAGCCACCAAGGAGGGGACATCCAGCTCCGGGCATGATCTCTCAAGGCGTCCCCTGTTCTGGGTGTTAACCCAGCTCGTGTTCGCCTCAATGCTCCCATTGACTCAGGTCAGTCTCCTCTTCACATTGCATATTATTTGAATGGATTAGAATGCATGACTGATTTCTCAACAAATTAGGCTTGAACAATGGGTCTTGCCTAGCAGCCGTTAAGAGGTTGATTGCAGGCATAACTGGACTACCTTCACCAAGGCCTGATTCACAGCAACCATGGTGGGGACGTCACCATCTTCTATCAAGCTGAAGTCAAGGGTTCAAACACCCTTAACCCTTGGCTCACCAACGCCCAAATCAATGGTCATATTTCTGCTATTTTGCAATAATCAACTAGGTTGACAACTAGCTCGCCAAATTTCTGGTGGCTTGACGACACAAACCAGACCCTAATTAGCCACACGACATGGGTCCTTGACAAGTTGTCCCACTTAGTCTAGCCGAGAGTTTGGCAATTTCGATAAGCCAACTTCAAAATGAACTCACTTTGCTACGATTTAGTCAAAAATAAGTTGAAATCAGCCTATCAAATGAATTTTGAAATCCTATTTCCAAAACAAAAAATTTCAAAATCAAAGCTCGTGGACATTTTCTCCAAAAGCTTTCTTGACATCAATAACGGGCTTGGGGACGTCCTACATTTCCCATCTCCAAGGTGGACCCATGTCTATGTGAGATCAAATTGAATTATGGATAGAGAGAAATAGAGTGAAGTACGAATGAACGTGTAGTTTATTTCGTGTATGCTTGCATGCACTCACTCCATTAAATGCAACAAGTCACCTTTGTCAATATCTAAGTTAGTCATGTTGAAGTCACCATTGTGACCAAGTAATATTGTGACAAAAACTTGAGCACCTCATTTTTTTCGATGCAAAAATACAAAATTTTCAAAATGGTTACAAAATTCAAAATTTCAAAGTCCATTTCAAATCAATTCCATGATTGGATTTTCCTCAACATCAAACCAATTTTCAAGTCTAAATCAAGCAAATTTTCATGATTTTGACCAAAATTCTCAAAAATCAAAATTCCAATCAAGAAAATACTCCTAAAAATAGACTTGGACTTCCAATTCCAATCCCATTTCAGGTTCAAAACAAACCAATAAAATCAAGTTTTCTCAAAATTCTCATTATTTCCAAAACTAAGTTCATAATTTCAAATCCAAAGATATTTTCAATTGGTCGATTTCCAGCCATTCCAAACTTAAGAATTTCAATCTCCAAGATCCAATTCTCAAAATTCCAGCTAGACTTCAACTCTCCTATCCAATTCAAGCTATCTAATCCAATACCAAATCAAATTTCAAATCCCAAAATCCAAACTATCTTCAAGATTCTAAAGTATAGCCCAAACTTCCAAGTTGCAATTTTCAATTCTCAATATCCTAGTTTCAAAAACAAAGCTTCAAATACCTAATCTCCAATTCTATTCAAAATCCAAAATTCAAACTCTCAATTATCAATCAAATCCAAATTTTGGACAAAAAATCTAGGACTAATCCCATTCTCAAAATGATCTCTCAATTTTTATGAAATATGAAAACATTCTCAATCAAATCTAAGTATTTGTTCAAAATGAACTCCAAAAATCTAAAATCTAATCTTTGGCAGGAACAGTTGATCCTCGTACCGATGGGCTGGCCTTTCTCCTAAAATCTATTTTCAAGCAAAACTCAAAATTTGTTGTTTCATGGAAATCCCCGCATATTCGAACGGGAGGGGTGCGAACATGCATGTAAGAACATTTTGTACTATTTTTTATGTCACCAGAAGTATTTCACTTCATAACATATGTATTTCATGTGCACACTCACCATGCATATAGAAGAATCCTAGTTCTGTGTTTGATTTGGGTAAAAAGTTATTTGCTCGTATTAATTTCATCAAAATTGTGAAAGTCATAACTTTCATTATAAGAGGGGTTCTTTGATATTTAGGTATGTATTGGATTTATGTAAATGTATACTTTCATTAAACAACATTTTTATGAGTTTTGGACTTATATGCTTCTTCGGCCATGCAAAAAATCGAAATTAGTTTTTTTGGGTTTGCTCTACATAGAAAATCAAAAGACAAAGTTTTGCTTAATTTTATGGTGATGTAGCTCATAAATCGGAATGAATTTCTCAATTTCTCCATTCATGGCATCCTAATTCATGAACTTAAAGTCATTTAGGCTCAGCTTACCATTGTCGAACTAAGTTTCTGTTGTATTCTATTTCTTATGTTTCACATGATGATGAATTTCCAAGTTTTGGGCTTGTAGGTCCATGCCAAAGAGATGCCTGGCAAAACCAAGAGGTGGAATCCTGTCTTCCATATTCTTAGAGCCTTTTTCTCATGTTTTAAATTGTCCTCATTTTGTTTGAGTCGGTATTAGGTTGTCCAAAATCACTCAATTAATCATTATGTAATGTTTTGTTCTTGCACATTGCTATCTTTTTTTTGTTAAATCCCATTTTTTAGACATTATAAACCTTGCAGAAGAATTAATTGATAAGTTGTTACGTCTTACTTACCCATATACCAACTATCAACTCTCCAAATTCAATTCAAATCTGTCATTCAGCCATCCAAAGTTGTGTGTCCGATCACATGTCATGAATTACTGTCTCTTATGTTACAGATTTCTGCTGAACTTGTGGCCACACAATCTCCAGTTTGTTTAAATGTAAAATTTTCATCCTACATGCAGACTGCAATAGATTAGATTTTTTGTCTTGTACTCGTGTCTATTATACAAATGTGAGATTCTGAGAGACATAATCAACCTGCCAGTGTGAGAACTGATTGTTGCTAACACATTTACCAAAAGTAATGAGACCAAGAAATGTTCCAACTTCTGAGCTCAAATGTCATCCAAAAACCTAAGAAAGTGAATGTGTCTTAATTTTGAAGTAATGCAGTTTTGAAATCTAATTAGATCATTTAAATGGGACATATGAACAAAGAGAAAATCAAACTAATATATGTTCATGTCCAGATCATCATACATCCATGCAAAAACATGAACTAGATCTAAAATGATGCATTGTAGGCAAGATCATGTAGCCTTAAAGTCTTGTCTCTATTTAGGGTTCAGTAGGGACGAAGACCTAGGTTTGGATGAACTAGATTCAAGCCCAAGTATTTTATCTTAATCCAAGAGATTCAAATCTTCATGTTTCTATGAGATCCTAGTTCTAAGTTTTGAAACGTAAAAGAGACTGTATCGATCCAAAATATTCTGACTTGACATTGATATCTAGATACATAATCTAAAACTTTGAAATCCAATAATTTTGATATATTATCCATGATATAATCTTTAAGACACAAATCTAAGTACATTAATTCCAAATTTGATGATTGACTTGATTTGATCTCCTTAACTTCCACTTTCATTGAAATAGACCAAGGATTTATTAACAAAATCCAATGTCCAAGATCCAATATCTAGATAAGCTAAGATTAGGCTAACCAAAGGGGGTCAAACTTAAGGCCACGCTTGATGGCCGGGGAAAACACTATTCATTGGGGGGTTTTTTCCTTTTTTGTATGGTTTCAACCAGCGCCATCAAACGTGGGAAACTTTCACTGCTCAAAATCAATTCACGGGTTCGACGTTTTTTTTTGACGATTTTTTTTGCCCGTTGGGGCTTCTTCCATTGCATTCCTCTTCCATCACTCCTCTCCCTCGCCACTGCCTCTTCATCCACCGATCGACCAAGCTCTTTCTCCCTCTCTACCACATCTTCCTCCTCCGATCGACTGAGCTCCTTCGATTCTCTTCTCATCATACAGTCGGCTGGGTGATTGTATTTCTTCACAGGTAAGATCGTTCCACTTCCCCTCTTTTGTCCCATCTCTACTTCGTTTTGCTCCTTCTGCCTTTCCTTCTGTGTGCCCATGGCACGCATTGTGTCTAGAAGAACACAATAGAAGGAGATGTCTTCTCTACTTTCTCTTTTTCTTAGAAATGCAAGTCATATTCTAGTAGCTGAAACTCAAAATTTTGTTGGAGATCAGGGAAACCACTCTGTTGAAAGAAGATCTGATCTAATATGCCATTAGGATAAAGTTTGTAGAATCTATCTCTGTGGCCTCCCTTGTTTGAAGTGTCACCGAGCCATTGTTTTTTCTCAAAAACATGGATATCAAGGTAAGAAGATAGCGATAAAGAAATGGGGGCTCAACTGAGATGTTGATATCATTCTGTTGATGGAGACAAACCATTGCATTTCTTCATTGGTTAGTGCATCTTCAATTTTAACTTGTATTTGTTGTTAAGGCTCCTTATTTGTAAAGGAATTAGTATCAATGAATGTCAAACTCATGGAAGTACGAGATCTTGTTTTTACACTTCTTTGAGTTCTTGCTTACTGCTGATTTATGCTATATTTGTATAGTTTAAATTTTATATGACTATCTTATTTCACTGATCTTATATAGTTCTTGCTGAATTACGTGAGAGATGAGATCCCTTTAACGGTCAAAATTTTTTTCTTGATTTTTTTTTTGTTTATTAAACTATGCATTTTTTACCCTTCAAAAAAATTTCAGGCCGTCAAACATGGCTTGAAACAAGAAAAAGAGAAATTTACCCTCTTGTTAGTCTACTGTGGAGAATTTACCCTTGAAAACTACCCCTTAAAAAATCCAAGCCATCAAACATGGCCTAAAAGCTCTAGCCTAGCTAGACTGGATCTGGATGGACCTAACTATGTGGGATGAAGTTTATTGGTGCTAACTAAGGTTTAGGGCAAAGCTATATGGGAGATATTAATTCATGATTACTGATTTAATGTAGGGCTTTGCTAAGACCTAATTTTAGGGTTTAAGAATTCAAGTTGAGGGCTATAATACCAGTCTAGGTGAGTCCTTAAGAGGTCGTTTGATTGTTGTCGATTGGGACAGGACAGACAGGACGTCATGTCCATTTCACTACTGTCCTGTTCTCGTGGACAATGATGTCCATTGTTCTTATTCGACGTTTGTTTCGTGTGCGTCTGTTCTGTCTGTCATGTTTGATGCTTGTTTCTATCCTGTCTGATCTATCCGTTCTGTCCGATGTTTGTGTCTTCCATGGTTAGTTCTATTTGTTTTGTCTGTCCTGTCTGGTATTTGTTTATATTCTGTTCGAACTGTCTATTCTATCTGGTGTTTGTATCTTCTCTAATCAGTTTTGGCTATTATATATGTTCTGTCTACTATATGATAGTAGACTTTTTTTTAACATGTTATATCAAGACAAGTATAAAATTCATAACAACATGTTGCATGCAAATCAATGCATTCGATAACTTGATCTATAACATTATAGCAAAATAAACTCTTTTAATACATTCATATATATATAGCAAAAACATCATTACTGTAAAATGTTTAAACATCACTACTCCTCTCATCAAAACCATGTAATACTTTAGAAGAGACATCACAGTCTGGTTCCTGCATTTCAGAAATTAAAAAGACAAACAAATAATTAGATTATCACTATAAAATATTAAAATTATAAACTAATGAAACAATGACATATAATATAATGAGAATATTAGACAATGAGTATCTTACTTGAAACATAATCATTTCATATTGTTGAAGTAATTTGCTTACGAAGTTTATTGTTGCTACCATGTATTTGCGTTTGTTCAGTATTTTCATCATCATTTATAATTTCACTTACTTCACTATCATTTATATCATTAGAAAGAAATTGTTCAGCATTTGGATTGTGGTTGATTATAAAATTATGAAGAACACATGTTGTTTGTACAAGTTTAACTTGAGTGGATATCTGATATGACACATGATTCTTCAAAATCGAAAACATTGCCTTAAGCAAACCAAACACTCTCTCCATAGTAGTGTGCCAAAGTGACTGTATATAGTTGTACAATTCTTCGTTTGTCTCAATTTGCCTAGATCCAGACACATTAAACTCTGATAGATGATACCAACATCTCTATATGGAGTTAATAATTCGACAATATTTGGGTATCCAATATCGACAAGATAATATTTACCTATTTCATAATCAACAATGTGTTTTGTCAATCAAACAATTAAATTGATGATAGTAAATTTAAACCATTGATGTTTGTTTTCTTACTATATGGAATTTCTAATAGATGAAGATTATCTTGTAGTGCACTGTATACTACTCTTGCATCAGCTGTACTTCCTTTTCAATATGCTAGTATGTAGTGAAACCGCATATCGAATCCCACTACTGCTAAAACATTTTGAGATAAGAACCCTTTTCTATTTCACCAACGACTTTGGCCATCTTTTCAGACATATACTATAATGTGTGTACCATCCAGCTCCCAAACAATCCTATTGATACGTAATATGTGTTAGTATTCTAAATGTTTTACCACAAACAAAAATGTTGATTATATCTATTGTAAATTATTGTTGTTTACCTTAGAGTATGGAAAGAAACATGGATCTCCTCTAACTCGTGCTAGTGTAGTATCATCTCTACGTCCCACGCTATGTCACACGGATACGGGTACGGGTGTCCTACGGATACGGGTACGGGTACGCGGACACGATAAATTTCAAAATTTTAGGATACGAGGACACAATGAATATTATTTTTTTTAAAAAAAATTAAAAATGATAATGAAATAAAAAAACATGAAATTTATAATAAAAAGACTAATGTCCCTCTTTCTTTGTCCATACTTTGTCTGTCCTCAGAGCCACAACCAAAGAAAAACCCACTTTTATTTTAAAATATTAAAACAATTTAATTTTTAAATATATATATATAAAATAATGTTGATAGAAAATGAGGTTACGGTGAGTTTGCAAACAATTTAAAATTATAACCGTTTTTGTTTAAATAACACAAAATTTAGGGAAATTTTGAAATTTGTTCAAATGAAAGCTATAAAAGGCCCCTTTCGTTCGAAACCCCCATTTTCACCCTTCATTTCTTTCTCTCTTCACTCATCCTTCTCTCCCAAATCGTGACCTCCACGATCCTTCTTCTCCGGAGGCCAGCATGCCACCAGCGGCTCCAAGGCCAGTGACGTGGTAAGTATAATGCAGCTGACCAGCTGGTGACCTGCCATCGTAGCAAGATGGGTGCTGGGCCATGAAATGGTGAGTTTTTTTTATTTTGAATCTTTATTTCTTAATTTATTTGTTCTTTTCTCTTTAGGTTTTCCCTCTACGCTGCGGGTTGAGGGTTCTGGTGGAGGGAGACAGAATCCGGTGGATGAGATGGAATGCACTTCAAAATAAAACAAAAGACGTAAAAAAAATCGAGGTTAAAACAGATTATAAAAGTGGTTTGGATCGGGTCTGACCCAGACCCGATCCAAAACGTATCCAGCCGTATCCCCGTGTCAGGATCCCCATGTCGGCGTGTCGACGTTGGTACTCGACCCAATCTGCCATATCTGTGTGACGTAGGTCCCACGTATTCATGTGCAACATGGAAAATTGCTTTCAAAACTAAGTTGAAGTACTTAGTAATTGTTTGTCCTGAGTGCTGAAAATCATATTGGGTTTGTCGATTTTGTTGATCATGTCCCAAAATAACGAGAAACATCGTCACTTGTTCTTCAATTGTGATTTCTCTTGCATCACACAATAACTCCCTACTTTTTAACAAATTGCACAATAATGCATATGTTTGTTGATCCATCCTTAATAGATCTAAACACTTGGGTGTCCATGCATACAATCATGCACAAATTGGGTCCATGCTGGTCAATTAGTATGTACTAAATTTCTAGTAGGTCTACCTTGCGCTTTCAAGTATTCCATCATCAACCACATAATAAGAATAAAATAATTGTGGATATTTTGTCTATCCTGATAATAAATACACAAATTCTTGAAAATAAACACTATTTAATTGTAAAGAATTGTGAAATAAAAAACAATTGCAAGTATGAATTCATGCAATTTATTATATATCACAAATTATAAACAATTAGAAACATAAAAAATACACTATTACAAACAATTACAGACAACAAAAGTAATGCATAATTACAAACTTTTATAATGATACTCAATTACAAACATTACCTATCATTTAGCCAATCTACATGTGCAACAAAGTAACCTACTCACGTGGCATCATAAGAAAAGTGTTTGCTTTATCAAAATTAGAAAGTAAATTGACTGATATGAGAAACAAATGATTTATCTATTTCCCTTTTCGCATGCATATCTCTTAAAATAGTTCCACCCTTCTGCAAAATAGCTGCAGGTTGAGTTTCCACAAGTTTCCGTATGTACTCACCAATGGTTTCAAAAGTATCATCATTCATGGATGTGGAGGTTCTCGCTCTTTTGTTTTCCCTCGTGCCGTTAGAGGTTTCTCACTGAGTATGAGCATTGCTATCTATTGGTGAAGTAGGTAACTGAAAATCATTCTTATTTTGTTCATCCACATTTGTTTGTACGTCATCTAGTGCCCTACTATTTACGCCATTCCTATTGTCACCCAATGCAGTGAAAGATCCCCAAATTTTCATTGCATGTTCATAATACTTCCATGTTGTTGGCAATTTATATTTTTTTCTATTTGGATACTTTTGTAGATACTCTTTCCACATGTTATCATCTGCTTGTATAATTTTTTTTATCTAGGTCCCACCCAAATCCTGAAGCAGTAAGCATCTCTTTCATCACTTATAAGTCAGGTTTTGCTCTTTTCAGCTTGTTTCAATTTTTTTCTAATGTAAATATTGGTCCATATGCTTCGATCAATTTTTGTTCAACCACCTTCATAGCTGTTTCTTTTAGTCTACCTGATGTCCACATTCCAGGAATCTTAGCTTGCTCTAACATCAATGTTAAATAAAAACTGCACTTGATCTTCATCCCACTGTAGTTTTGTCATGGCGGCTACTAATTTAAGTTTAACAAATAGAAGCACAAGAAGATCAAACAATTTAGTTACCTGAAATAAGTTTAAACAATTGACTTTCTATGTGAATAAACAAATATACAACAATAATATAAAAAGTGAAAACTAAACATAACTCTTAACGTATTGTAAGAGATGATAAAGAACATAGAGGAAGACTGAATGATGAAATATTTGTAAGCAATGAAAAGTACAGTATAATATTTATACAAAACTATGAGCATGACTTTAGTATGATTTGACACATAATGGCTAACAATCATATAATTCGTCATGAGCTGCCATCTAGTTATACTATTATTCTAACTTTCTTTATATAATTAATAATCAATTTGAACATTAACATAGTTATTATAGGGTATGTCAAATTATTTTACCTAAACATAATTCTTGAACTTAAACACTGCCCAAATGGGTCTCAAAATATCTAATTTGTTCTTATGTACTTACATATTCAACCCGCCTCATGTAGCATCTTTCCCACATGATGTGCTAAGATTTAGCATACTAGGTGTATGATAATCACCTCAGCAGCCACCCAGCCCACCCCAAAAGAAAGACGCTCTACAAACTTAGCATTAATTGAAGTTACTGTTGTAGCTAACTGAAAACAGGCAGAAACAAAATAGAACTTGAGGAAAGCTCAGCTGGTGACATAAAGTAGTCTCACTTAATAGCTGCAACAAATCAAGCTTACCAGCTTATAAATTCAGTCAAACGTACAACAATGATGGGATCCTAAAACTGACATTCCTTTGTCTGAAACACATGGCCAACAGCTTGTATGACACCACTTAGAAGAACATTATGAAAAAGTCACATAATGCTATAGCATGATGAAGAAGAATAGCCATCTAATATCTTCTGGAACTAACTAGCAATGGAGTCAAACAATTAAGATAAGTGTTTTACTGTTTTCATAATTCCAATAAATCAGTGACCTCAAAAGACAACAAAAACAGAGTTTGATAATATGGTAAGTCATAATCTTCATAGAAGTGCACCTAATCTCAACCAAAATTTTTACCAATAAGCTAAAATCTCTATAGGAAGAGCTTTTTGGCCATGCCTCATGAATATAGGTTCATAAGAAGCTTTCCTTGTTTCATACATGGGCATGCTCGTGGTTTTCAGAAAAAGAAAAAAAAAATTCTCAGGTTTGACCTTGTGTTCTTACTGAGAATATAGAAGAATGCAAGAAAAGTCTATCATTCACCAAGAACAAGGTGCACACTCATTGATTTTGAAGCAAAAGGACTTTGCATTTTCCTGGAGATGGATTGGTGGCACAGGAGACGACAAGAGCTCCATGCATCTTCACATGGCAGTTTGGGTGAAAACCTTCAAATGCACACTCTTGTTCCTAGATTGATGCAAGGTGCACACTCCCTAGATTGATGTCTCGTTGATTGGGAAGATGGGGTTAGGCACTGCCCAACCAGAGAGGGTCTTACAAGATTAAGCAAAAGGTTCAACCATAACAAAGAAGGAAACCAATCAGGTGAGTCTGTCCTTGGGATATGCCTACAACTTACTCTCTTTTGAGTTCATAAGAACATAAAAAAACCTCAGAAGATTGGTTTTCTTTTTCTCCTCATCTTTTTTAGGTTTGGTAAACTTGGAAACCATATGATTCAAACAAGAGAATCCTAAGCAATCCCATTATATAACTACTGCTCTTTATGGCCTTATTTGGGAGGAGTTAGATCGAACAGTCACACAGAAGATATTGAATTCTTGTTGGTCAAACTTATTATGTTGAAGCATTAAGAGCTTAGTCACAACTTTTGGACACTCATAATTATATGCAGCCAAAACAGATTTAATAAAGCTGTCATTTCTCAGCGCAAGAAATCAGAGGGCATTTATCTTTTTCACCACCTACCCAGTAGAACTTAGAATCATAAACTAAGCCATGTTTTAGTTGGAGCAGGTATTCAACAATATCTTATGTTATTTAGCATATATTTATACTGAGGACAGCATTACTACAATAATGTGGAAGTACACATGCAACACAGAGAGATAGAGATAGATAGATAGAGAGAGAGAGAGAGAGTATACTGAAAGAAGGTGTTACATTTTAAGTGTACAAGGCTGCTGAACAAAACACCATATTGTCCAGCAACCAAGCATAGAACTATAGCCAGACCGGTGGGCAGCCGGTGTAAAATCCCAAATTTCACATGGAAGACAAGCAAAAAGAACAAAGCTAGAGTATAAAAAGAAAGCATTGGTTGTCAACAGACCACACCCCACATATTAGTTTAATAAACGATGATGAAGAAATTGTCTTCAGTGATATGTGCAAGGAATGGATGGCGGAGGTTGGGTACCATGTCTCTAGAAGAAGCAATGCAACTTTGATTAACGACCATAGGAACATTCATTAACTACTAAGATTGTCCAGGAGTGTTCTTCAATACAGATGAATAAGGCTGTCATGAATCGGTTTGGTATTAGCCAGCCAAGTTACTCTCCAAATGCCAATGTGGGATAATCGAGGTAAAGAGCATGCAGAATAATTCTTGGTAATTCACATACCAAATTACTTGTCAACTAGTATGTTTAATCCTACTATTCTTTTGGCTAAAGCTATAAACTGAAAGTCCCAGTGAAATGGAAGAATAGAAAGAGGAGACGTCCGCAGGTAAAAGTTTCACTACTCCCTAGTGGTTAGAGATCTCCAGTTTCCTATTCCCCTACAAGTCTCCAGAAAACTTTTCAACAATAAAGCATTTGAGATGAACAGATTCTCAATAGGTAAGCAACAACTGAATTCTTAACCCAATCAGCTCATGATAAAGAATGCTAAAATGAATTCTGCAAGAAGTGATATATATTTCTATGTCTTCTATGCCACTCCAGAACGAAATCCAGGATCAGAAAATGGAGTATTATCCAAGAGGGACACCTTTTGGTTGGTCATTTTCCCTGGTCATCTCTTCCACCACAATACACCAGAAATAGGAATGAGAAAAACGAAGTGACGCCAATTCAAGCAAATGAGGCTAATAATAAGACAATGTCTTCAATCAACAAAGAAAACCTTGAAACAAATCAAAGACTAGTATATACCGACTCTGCTTTTATGTCAAGATTTCATGCATTAATTCAGGGCACAAAAAACATCGAACTTTTTCATTGTTGAAGCAGCCGACGAAATATGATTCTATTGTGACTTTGATAACTTTCCATTGAATAAAAGCATTTCCGCGTACGTGATTTTGCAAATACAGAGGCACACCAATGAGAAAAATGCAATTGCCAAAAGGAGACTTGAAATGGGGCAGTATCTTTTAGACTTTCAGACGATTTGGGAAGCAAAAATCAAGAAGAGAGGATTACTCACTTCACTGCCACTGCTGAAATCTTCAATCGCTCGGAAATAGAAAGCTCCACATCTTTCTCTCATTCTTCCTTCTTTCAACTGAAGAGGCCGATGAACGGCAAAGACCAACGGGGGCAGATAACTCCCTCAATGACTCCATTCAGCAGATGAAGAAGCAAAGGAGCAATTCAACAAAGGGAACAAAAGTATCCAGCGGTCGCCCTCCTGTGGAGAAGGAGAGAAACAAAAAGGGCTAGGGCAGCTTGAGCGACAGAGGAGAAGGAGAGAAACAGGAAGGGCTAGGCAGCTCAGGGGCGGAGACGAGATGGAGGAGAAAGGCAGGTCAGGGGCAGAGATAGAGGAGAAAGGCAGCAGAAACGGAGGAGAATGAGAGAAAGACAATGGGGTCGGGGGCTCAGGGTCAGGGGGCTCGTGGTCGTCGGGGGTGGGAGAGAGTTCTGCTTGTTTCGAGCGTTAGCTCGAAACAGAATGGAACAAAAAGAGAATTTATACTCTTGTGCAATCGTCTGTCATGTCCAGCCTGTAACGTGGATAATGTTTGATGAAAAAATAGATTAGACAGGACACACGTGTTTCGTTCCGCGTGTCCTATGGCCATCAAACAACCTCTAAAAGACAATTCTAGGGTTGGGCTTCATGTCAATTTTTAAAAATCCTATAAAGAGCTTAGTTTTTGAAATCATTTTAAAGAAAAGTATGTTTTTTTTTATGTGATCCTATGTGGGACCACCTAAGGTGAGTCTATTTGTTCAGATGCTAGGGCTACTACCTCAAAGCATGCCATTAGGCCAGCTTAACTTAGTTTCAAATAACGTTGCACGTGGGTGAGGAGTGACTAATGTGCATATTGGAATAGCTTGTGCAATGCATGCTAAACTAAATAATCAAAGCAAAGCTGCATGTTTCATGTATATTTTAAACAAAGATAGACTGAATAGAAAGAACATAAATTTAAAAAGGAGAAGGACGAGGAAGCACACCTGGCCTCACGACTATACTAAGGAAATTAAATTAAATTATATTCTATGAAAGCAAATAAACTAAACTACAACATTGTTGAAGAAAATAAAATAAACCTAGGAGCTAGGACAAAAAATAAACTAATCTAAGCAAACATAATGTAGAAAGAAAAAATGTAAACATGATCCTAAGAAAAGAAAATGAAAAATGCACTAAATTGTAAATAAGAAAAGAAAATAGAGGAAAAAACAAATTACCCGAACCTGCTGAAGACCTAGTTGAGCCTGTTCCCATGACCTTTACATTGAGTCTATTTAGTTCTTGGTGTCACACCCCGACCTTTGAACACTCAAACATTTTTTTTTCTAAACATAAAGCATCGAGGTGTGATTACACAACAATTCAAAAAAACGATGAGCCAAGCAATTCAAAACAATGGGCCGAACTTTCAATTATATGACCATTTTGTTTCATACAAAACCACATCTATGTGTATAACAAAAAATGCCCCAACTATATGATTGATGTTTAACAAAAACAAGACATCAATACAAATAAACCAAGACACGCCGCCACTAAACAAGAAAACAAAACCCAAAACCTCCCCAGTAAGACGTGAGTGAAGCCATCTGCTCAACTTGCTGCCCCGGGTCTGTCAAAACCTCAAAAAGAAAACAACTGAAGGCCCAGCCTTCGCAGTATGGCAACATGCCAGGAAAATACCAAACCCTTTCATGTAGGGCTCAAATAAGAGAACAAATATCAAAATCATCTATCATCATGTCGTGTCACAGTATGACACGTAAAGGCTACTTAATGGCCGCACTAACACAATTTCAATCTCATGCAAGGCCTGCTTAAACATAACACTTGCATTCATATCATTCACATGTACATCAATCTCATACATTCAATCATTTACATTACATTTTCATTAACTTTAGTGAATTAGTAATTCCTATGGGTGCAACACAAGCGCGTGCACACCATGGGCGGCCTACAGCCGAGAGACAACCCCCGTGGTGGCCCATAACAATATGGATCCATTTCATCCATTGCAGTGGTAGAGCAATCAACCCTGGATGTGTGAATTTCAAGGAGAGATACTCATCCTTCCCTAGGACACCTAGGTTGGGAAGGCGGGAGCCCACACTCCAAGCACAACACACAACAATACCCTGGGGCCTTGCACCGCCTGCGCTCCGAACAGGCGAGACCAGTGGCGAAAACGGGACGTCTCCCAAACACATAGTCACATCCCACTGGCCTCTCATCTCTTAATCATTTGTTATTATCATTAGAATAATGCATTCACAAACTGACTGGCTAGCTCATGAGGTTGGTACACTCCACGAGTGCACTCACACCTCCAATTGCCTCCACACGAGGTCTACACATAACACTAACAGACATAGCTAGCCATCATATAATATGGGTACAATTACCCTTCAATCCATTCATTTGCATTATTGCCCACAACAATGAATATACAACAAAACACAACATTCATATCAATTATCACATCAATCATATCTTTGAAAAACTTAGCCAAACAACAGAGAGTAGTCTCGATCTGCGATTGACTCGTAGCTGTCCTATACAGTTATCATTCTAGGATGATTTCTTATGCATAATTGGGGTCGAGGAGACACTCGATTCGATACTCTGCCTCATCTGTCCTAAACAGATATCAATTCTAGCATGCACATGCAAATGCGTGACCTTTTCAAAACAACTACTAATAACCTTTCAAACAATTCATATCGTATATCAAAGCATGAACAAACATACATATACTCATTCACAAGACAATCAATCAAGTCACATCACAATCCTAGGATCCCATGATCCAAGGACCACACAATCACACAGTTGCCCAGGCATGGATTTGCCTGGAATGTTGCCATACCTGTGGCACACTCTCAAAACTCTTCAAAATTCCTCGAGCTTCGAACTCAAGGTAGACGGGACGAGCCCGGTGTACCTACAGACATAAACAAAAGGTAAGACTTCTACTAGATACCTTAACAATTCAAACAAATACAAAACAAAATCCTTGAGGCACGTGTCATTGCCTCAAAAGGATGTCGACGGGTAGTGTCGACCAACAGGCTCTCCAAAAGACCTCCTCCTTACATCTTGATGTTGCCACCAACATCAAGACCCAAAGTCATCAATCCATCCACCACTAATGCCTTTCTCGAAACTTTTTTTAATCAAGGCGTCAACCCCGAAGGCACCTCCAACTTATGTACACTTTCCTTATTTAACTCCAAGATGCACCCGTTCACAAAAACGTGTGCTACAAGCTCACTAAAACAGTCCTAAATCTCCTCCAGAACCACACAATCTCTACCCTGCTTCCCTATTACCTCGAAAATCAACATCATGCTTAAATGATCATTATAGGCATTAATCAACGCTTTCCCACATAATCCTAAACATTCTCCCAAAAACAAAATTGCTAACATGCGTCTCAAAACATCAATTCTAAGCCCTAGCATGCTCAAACAATAATTATACATGCTCTAATAGGTAATTAAATGAGTTCAAATACGCCTTGCTCACCCCAAATCAAGAGTCTAGGCTGCTGCAATCCTTTCGGCAGCCATCCTCTCAAGTTCAAATGGTCCCCAAGCAACTAAAATCCTTCAATGCCGTCACCCCAAGGCCTTCTAATCATTGTTATGCGGGGAAGAACACGTCCCCCAAACTGGAATCCAATCAACAGAGATAAAATTGATTCAGACGAGAGCTAAGTTGGGGAAAAGGGGAAAACAATTTACAAAATGGGGAGAAAAGGGCTCACATAGGGAACATGAGGACAGGGGAACGGTGTTGACCAAGGGAGACAGACAGAAAAGAGAGTGAAGGAAAGAGGGTTCGCAGAAATGGGGATGGGCAGTGAGGGTGAGTGAGGAGAGGGTCGAGTGGGAGAGAACTAGCGGAAATGGGGAAAGAGAGTGGCGAGAGAGAGGAAAAGAGACGTGTGGCAGAGAGGGCATGAGCAAGAGAGTGGCAGAGAAGGGCAAATCGCACAAATGAGAGAGGGAGAGTTTACCAAAGCGTCGCCACCGCTGCCGCCGCCGCCGCTGCTCCACCTTCCGCCTTCGAGCTTCACTTAAGCTACGGTCGTAGCAGACGAAAAGGGGGAAAGACGATGAAGAAGGAAAGATGAGGGAGGAGCGGCGGAGTCAGGCTTCTAAGGCGTGTGAGGCTCGGGTCCGGGTCTAGACCCTGACCCGATCTGCTCTGCCAAAACAACGAGCGTTATATCCTACCCTCCATAAAAAAAATTTCGTGCTCGAAATTTAGATCATACCTCAATGCAAGAACACGTGTGGATATTTCTTTCATTCATCCTCCTCAAGTTCCCATGTGCTCTCCTTCAATCCATGGTACTGCCATTCCACTTTCACCAAAGGAATTCTCTGTGTGCGAAGCACTTGCTCCCTTTGATCCACAATTCTCAAAGGCTTCTCCTCCATTGACAAATCATCATGCACCTGAATACCTTGAAAATCAATCACATGTGTCGGAGGTACGTACTTTCGAAGCATGGAAACATGAAAAACGTCATGAACATGACTCAAGTCAGGTGGTAGAGCCAATCTGTATGCCACATCTCCAATCTTCTCTAATATCTTAAAAGGTCCTACGAACCTCGGGCTCAACTTTCCCTTCACACCAAAATGAAAAACACCTCTAGTAGGAAAAATCTTCAAGAACACATGATCACCAACCTCAAAGGTCAACTCTCTACGACAAATGTCAGCATAGCTTTTCTGTCTACTCTGAGCAGTCAACAACTTTTTCCTTATCAATAGCACTCGGTCGGTGTAGTGTTGCAATACTAAAGGGTTTTTAATCTTACCATCACCCAATTCGGTCCAACAAGCTGGTGAACTGCATGGCCTTCCATACAAAGCCTCAAAAGGTGCTATCCCAATATTAGAGTGGTAACTGTTATTATATGCAAATTCTGCCAATTTCACATGTTTATCTCATTCTCCTTTCCACTCTAAGACACATGTACGCAACATATCCTCTAAGGTTTGAATGGTCCTCTCAGACTGCCCATCAGTTTGGGGGTGAAATGTTGTGCTCAGCTTAAGCTTGGTACTCAATGCCCTCTGCAATCTCACTATCTCGCCAATATAAAGCTCTGCGAGACTTTCCAAAGACTGACTGATTCTTATAGGCAGAAAATGAGCGGACTTCGTCAGTCGATCAACAATCACCCATATGGCATCATGTTGTCTTCTAGTGCATGGCAAACTAACCAAAAAATCCATCGTAATGTCTTTTCACTTCTACACTGAGATATCTATTATCTGCAACAAACCTCCGGGCCGTTGATGCTTTGCTTTTACCTGTTAGCAAACTAAGCACTTTGCCACATATTCTGCAATTTCACGCTTCATTCCAGGGCACCAAAAATTTCTCTTCATATCCTGAAACATCTTTGTACTGCCAGAATGTATAGAAAACTTAGATTTGTGAGCTTCATCAAGCAACTGATATTTCACCCTTTCATCCTTAGGAACCCACAATCTTTGTCGAAACCGCAATGAACCATCTTCATCTTGATGTCAAAGAGAACCGGTCTTCTGGCTTTCTTTCATGTTCTTAGCAAACTCTAGATCTTCCTTTTGCTTCATTACAAGTTCTTTCATCAAAGGATGTCGTATCAAGGCCGTCATCATTGCCTTGTTCTCATCGCAGAGGTAAGGCTGCCAAGCTATCACATCTTGCAATAATGTCCAAGAACGAGTCAACATACTACACATTGTTGCATTGGCATGTCTGCTCAACGCATCTGCCACCACATTTGCTTTGTCTGGGTGATATGATATGGTAAAATCATAATCCTTTAAGTATTCAATCCATCTTCTTTGCCTCAAGTTGAGATCCTTTTGGGAGAATATATACTTCAAGGACTTGTGATTTGTAAACACCTCAAATGTTGCACCATAGAGATAGTGTCTCCACATCTTCAATGTGAACACAACTGCTCCCAACTCCAAATCATGAGTGGGATAGTGTTGCTCATGAGCCTTCAACTGCCTTGATGCATAAGCCACTACACGACCATGCTGCATCAACACACAACCATAACTGATCCCCAAAGCATCTGCGTACACCACAAAACCGAAAGCGTCAGAATAGGGGCAGAAGTAAACTTGTCCTTCAGAGTTTGAAAACTCTTCTCACACTCTTCATTCCAAACAAACTTCACTCCTTTTCTCAATAGCTTAGTCATGGGCGTAGCTATTTTCGAAAAGTCTTGTATGAACCTGCGATAGTATCCAGCCAATCTCAAAAAGCTTCTAACCTCAGTTACACTGCAAGGTGTCCTCCAGTCCTGTACAGCCGACACCTTAGCTGGATCGACGAATACTCCATCCTTTGCGATCACATGACCCAGAAAGCTTACATTCTCTAGCTAAAATTCACATTTTGAATATTTGGCATAAAGCTTATGCTTGCGCAAAAGACCCAACACTCTTCTCAAGTGGTCTCTATGCTCTGCCTCACTTTCTGAGTACACCAAGATATCATCAACAAAAACAATAACAAATCAATCCAAGAACTCTTGGAAAACCCGATTCATGAGGTCCATTAACGCTGCAGGAGCATTGGTCAACCCAAAAGGCATGACCCTGAATTCATAATGCCCATATCTAGTTCGAAAAGCAGTCTTAGAAACATCTTCCTCCCGTATCAAGAGTTGATTGTACCCTGTCCTGAGATCGATCTTGGAGAAAACCTTAGCATTCTTAAGCTGATCAAACAAGTCTTCGATTCTTGGAAGCAAATATTTATTTTTTATGGTGGCTTGATTCAACATGCGGTAATCTATACACAAGTGCATTGTCCCATCATTCTTCTTAACAAACAACACTGGTGCTCCCCACGGTGACACACTAGGTCGGATGAAGCCCTTGTCTAAGAGCTCCTGCAATTGCTTCTTCAACTATTCTAACTCTACTGGTGCCATACGGTATGGTGCCTTAGAAATGGGAACTATCCCTGGCAACAACTCTATCTTGAATTCCACTTATCGTGTTGGAGGCAAACTTGACAATTCCTCTGGGAACACATCGGGGTACTCACCCACAACGACAACATCTTGTAACCTCACCGGTTCCACCTCATTGGTCAACACGTTGACCAAGAAGGCAACACTTCCATTTTCTATCAACCATCTAGCCTTCAATGCAGACACCATTATCTTGTCAATTCGACTAGCTTTGCGAGTATAGAATTCCACAGGTTGTATCTCATCAGTCAACAACTGTATCTGCTTCTTCCTGCAATCTATATTGGCATAATGTGCATATAACCAATCCATGCCCAAAATCACATCAAACTCACTGATATTTATGATCACCAACTGTGTAGGTAAGTGATGTTGATGGATCTCCATGTCCACATCCGGTAGAGACTCGCTACACGACTCTTGAACATGCATAGGACTGATGACTTTCAAAACATACGACATCCTTCTAGTCGACATTTCTAATGAAGTGGCAAATCGACTAGATATAAATGAATGAGTTTCACCTGCATCAAATAACACTAGCAATTTGAGAACGAACAAGTAAAGTACCTTCAACGAGGTCGTGTGCATGAAGCTCCTCTATAGTAGTAGCATAGACACGTCCAGTCGTCTGTCGCACGCTTGAAGAACCGCCCTCAAGCTTCTTCAATTCTCTTTCTTTTTTTAACGGACAATCCTTGATGAAGTGTCTCATACCTCCGCAGTGTAAAAAATCCCCAGTCACCCGGTAGCACGACTTCCCGAGGTGCACGCGAGAACAAGTGGGGCACCTCGGTGAAGTCGGAGAGGCCACTGACCCCTGAGTGGTCTCACTGCGGCCAGGCCTATTCCGTCTGAATGTTCTGTCATTACGCCTTTCATAAGGCCTTGCCCTGCCTGCAGGATGTTGGTGCTTGACTAGCATGCGCCCACCCTGAGTGTGCTGAGAAGTTTTCTTCTGATGGTCCTTCTGAGTCCTAGCCCCATCTTCTTCCATGCGTCTTGCCATAGTGACTGCCTCGT
This sequence comes from Nymphaea thermarum, assembly GCA_011799765.1. NCBI lineage: Eukaryota > Viridiplantae > Streptophyta > Magnoliopsida > Nymphaeales > Nymphaeaceae > Nymphaea > Nymphaea thermarum. The sequence continues at coordinate 26,696 of JAANDH010000189.1, read as the reverse complement.
CCAAGTTGCGAGGTCTGCTAGACATAACTCTGCCTCGAAGTTCATCATGCAACCCATATATAAACTTGTCGGCTCTAGCCTCAACGGTAGTGTAGAGGCACGGGCAATACGCCTCAAAGTGTCGATACTCAGTAACATATTCCTCCAAGCTCAAATGGTTTTGCTGCAAGTCAAGAAACTCTTGCATCTTCTTATTTCTGGCATGTGTTGGGAAGTATGTGCTAAAGAACGAATCTCTGAACTGCCTCCAAGAGATCGACTGTTGGCCTGCAAACCGGATCTCTCGAGTCAATTTCCACCATCTTTTGGCATCACCTTTAAGCATATACGAGCCATAGTTTACTTTGTAGTCTCTTGGTACCTCCAGAACCTCAAATATACGCTCAACCTCTTCAATCCATTCTTCTGCCTTGTTTGGACTGCCATCTCCAGTAAAGACAGGCGGCTGCATCGACAAAAATTGCTTGAATGACACCGTTGTTGCCTTCTCCTTAGGTGGTGCGGTGGTGTCTCCAGTAGGAGATGCTTGGCTCCTCTGGTTACCTGCCATCAATTGCACAAGTGAGGTCAATGTCTGCAACGTCGTCAACAATATAGCCTGCTGATCCACAGGTGGAGTCTGCCTCGGTGGGGTTTGGGCACCCACACTCGCCTGGGCATTTTGTTGCCCTGATGTGCTGTCATCATGTGGGGTATGCGCGTCAGAATGAGTTGGACTTGGCTCCCTTTGTGCCTCAATAGACGGCTCAACGCGCTTCTTACCCCTACGCTGATATTCCATCTGTATAAACAAGAACGTTTATTCTCAAATCATGTTTAAGACCAAACTCACAAATCAATTCACAACGTGCCTTAGCACAAAGTTTAAAACATCGATTACATTAGGTACTCATACTTGAAAAATCAAAACTACAATAACAAACAATGCGTACCTGGGCAACACGGCTTCACAGATAGGCTTTAACTCACATCCCTATTGGGGTTTGCCATGGCTCTGATACCAAAACTGTCACACCACGACCTTTTAAAACTCAAAACATTTTTTTTTTCTAAACATAAAACATCGAAGTGTGACTACACAACAATTCAAAAAAACGATGAGCCAAGCAATTCAAAACAATGGGGCGAACTTTCATTTATATGACCATTTTGTTTCATACAAAACCACATCTATGTGTATAACAAAAAATGCCCCAACTATATGATTGATGTCTTACAAAAACAAGACATCAATACAAATAAACCAAGACGTGTCGGCACTAAACAAGAAAACAAAACCCAAAACCTCCCTAGTAGCACGTGAGTGAAGCCATCTGCTCAACCTGCTGCCCCGAGTCTGCCAAAACCTGAAAAAGAAAACAACTGAAGGTTCAGCCTTCGTAGTATGACAACAAGCCAGGAAAATACCAAACCCTTTCATGTAGGGCTCGTATAAGAGAACAAATATCAAAATCATCTATCATCATGTCGTGTCAAAGTATGACACGTAAAGGCCACTTAATGGCCGCACTAACACAACTTCAATCTCATGCAAGGCCTGCTTAAACATAACACTTGCATTCATATCATTCACATGCACATCAATCTCATACATTCAATCATTTACATTACATTTTCATTAACTTTAGTGAATTAGCAGTTCCTGTGGGTGCAACATAGGCAAGTGCACACCATGGGCGGCTTACAGCCGAAAGACAACCCCCGTGGTGGCCCATAACAGTATGGATCCATTTCATCCGCTGCAGTGATAGAGCACTCAACCCTGGATGTGTGAATTCCAAGGAGAGATACTCAGCCTTCCCTAGGACACCCAGGTTAAGAAGGCGGGAGCCGACGCTCCAAGCACAACACACAATAGTACCCTGGGGCCTTGCACCGCCTGCGCTCCGAACAGGCGAGACTAGTGGCAAAAACATGACGTCTCCCAAACACATAGCCACATCCCACTGGCCTCTCATCTCTTAATCATTTGTTATTATCATTAGAATAATGCATTCACAAACTGACTGGCTAGCTTATGAGGTTGGTACACTCCACGAGTGCACCCACACCTCCAATTGCCTCCACACGAGGTCTACACATAACACTAACAGACATAGCTAGCCGTCATATAATATGGGTACAACTACCCTTCAATCCATTCATTTGCATTATTTCCCACAACAATGAATATGCAACAAAACACAACATTCATATCAATTATTACATCAATCATATCTTTGAAAAACTTAGCCAACCAACAGAGAGTAGTCTCGATCTGCGATTGACTCGTAGCTGTCCTATACAGTTATAATTCTATGATGATTTCTTATGCATAATTGGGGTCGAGGAGACACTCGACTTGATACCCCGCCTCATCTGTCCTAAACAGATATCAATTCTAGCATGCACATGCAAATGTGTGACCTTTTCAAAACAACTACTAATAACCTTTCAAACAGTTCATATTGTATATCAAAGCATGAACAAACACACATATACTCATTCACAAGACAATCAATCAAGTTACATCACAATCTTAGGATCCCATGATCTTAGGAGCACACAATCACACATTTGCCCAGACATGAATTTGCCTGGAATGTTGCCATACCTATGGCGCGCTCACAAAACTCTTCAAAATTTCTCGAGCTTCGAACTCAAGGTCGACGGGATGAGCCCGATGTACCTGTAGACATAAACAAAAGGTAAGACTTCTACTAGATACCTAAACAATTCAAACAAATACAAAACAAAATCCTTGAGGCACGTGTCATTGCCTCAAGAGGGTGTCGATGGGTAGTGTCGACCAACAAGCTCTCCAAAAGACATCCTCATTACATCTCGACGTTGCCACCAACATCAAGACCCAAAGTCATCAATTCATCCACCACTAATGCCGTTCTTAAAACTTTCTTTAATCAAGGCGTCAACCCCGAAGGCACCTCCAACTTACATACACTTTCCTTATTTAACTCCAAGACGCACCCGTTCACAAAAACATGTGCTACAAGCTCACTAAAACAGTCCTAAATCTTCCCCACAACCACACAATCTCTACCCTGTTTTCCTATTACCTTGAAAATCAACATCATGCTTAAATGATCATTATAGGCATTAATCAACGCTTTCCAACATAATCCTAAACATTCTTCAAAAAACAAAATCGCTAACATGCGTCCCAAAATATCAATTCTAAGCCCTAGCATGCTCAAACAATAATTATACATGCTCTAATAGGTAATATTCAATAAAATGAGTTCAAATATGCCTTGTTCACCCCAAATCAAGAGTCTAGGCTACTGCAATCCTTCCGGTAGCCACCCTCCCAAGTTCAAATGGTCACCAAGCAACTAAAATACTTCAATGCCGTCACCCCAAGGCCTTCTAATCACTGTTATGTGGGGAAGAACACATCCCCCAAACTGGAATCCAATCAACAGAGATAAAATCGATTCAGACGAGAGCTAAGTTGGGGAAAAGGGGAAAACAATTAGGAAAATGGTGAGAAAAGGGCTCACGTAGGGAACGTGAGGACAGGGGAACGGCATTGACCAAGGGAGACAGACAGAAAAGAGAGTGAAGGAAAGAGGGTTTGGGCAGAAATGGGGAAGGGCAGTGAGAGTGAGTGAGGAGTGGGTCGAGCGGGAGAGAAGTAGCGGAAAAGGGGAAAGAGAGTGGCGAGAGAGAGGAAAAGAGACGTGCGGCAGAGAGGGCATGAGCAAGAGAGTGGCAGAGAAGGGCAAATCGCACAAATGAATGAGAGAGAGTTTACCAAAGCGTCGCCACCACCGCTGCCACCTCCGTCACCGCTGCTCCACCCTCCGCCCTCGAGCTTCACTAAGCTATGGTTGTAGCAGACGAAAAGGGGGAAAAACGATGAAGAAGGAAAGACGAGGGAAGAGAGGCGGAGTCGAGCTTCTAAGGTGTGTGGGGCTCGGGTCCGGGTCTGGACCCTGACCCGATCCACTCTGCCAAAACAACGAGCGTTACACTTGGTTTAGTACTGCTGCAGCTCGAACCCAAGACTTGACTAGGATTAAAAAAACTAATTTGAAATGAGCCCAACCTTTAAAATACTACTTTGGAATTTCACCGAAGTTTTAGTACTGCTCAAACAACTCATGAATTTGTGCCAAGAGGGGGGGACACATACCCTTTTTTATAGTGGGGAGAAGGGTCGATCTCCTTTGTGGACATTGATGCATGACTAAACTTTTCTCCTCTTCTCTCCACTCAAAAGCACAAACCATATTATAAAAAGATTATTTGAACATGATGCATTCGTTGTCTACGCAATGTGACGTGAATTCAATTCTGCAAAAAGCAACGCGTGCTCGAAGAGGTGCTAATCAATTTATGATCAACAATCCCAGTTGACATATAGTGTGGAGCATGAATGATGCATAAATATAGAGTGGAGAAAACACACTTAAAAGCATATGTTGTAACTGGCATTCAAGAGTGTTTGGTCTGACTCCATATCAACATAGATTCAAATTTTATCTACAATGACTTGTTCATCAAAGAATTTTGCACAGTTCATATCATTTCGTATGAATTGATATTAAGCACAAAGTGAGAAAATTAGCAATGCATTAAATTAATATAATGTGCTTATTGCTCAGATTTAGATCTTGGATCTAAATTTGATATTGGGATCTAGATAGATCTGAGAAATGGATAGATGATCTGGATAAGAGATCTAGGACTGGAGTGGACCTAGACTTGGCTCAATCTAAGCTGGGTGGGTTCAGATTCAGTCAACTTGTATTGGACCTGAGGTTGGGTTAAAATTGGAATGGGTTAAGACCAGGGCTAGGTGGAGGGTCTACTTAGGATTAGCCTAGGTTCTATTTTAGGAAACCAGGTTTAGTTGTTTTAGAAGTGGTTTTAGTCTGGGTGTGAGCCTACTGAGTTTATGTTTACTTGTATAAATGTGCTAGCCTAGGTTCATGTGGCTTCTAAGCTAGGTTCATAACGAAAATATGTATATATTAGCAAAACACCAAAATGCTCCTGGCACGAAAATCGAGCTTGGTGAGCCTTGTGAGCTGGCTAACCACACAGGATGGTGTGTAGGGTGACAAGGAGACAACTTGTAAAATTTGATTGAAAAATAACATCATTTTCCCCTATGAAACTCAATTTTTCAAAATTTACGGATTGTAAAATGATCTTTTTTGAGTGAGGTGCTGGGGGAAAACAGAAATTAAATACTCCGCTGAAGAGTATCTAATGACAATGTCATGAAGAAATTGAGAAAATGATTTCCAAATATATCAGAATTTATCTTGAAATAATTAGTTGCCTTGAAAGGAGATGTCTTCAACTAGACAACTCTTAGTAAAATTATAGAATTGAAAATGAGCTCAAATATGGATGATGGGACTGAAACTGAAGTCCGAAACACTTAGATCTAACACTGAAGCTATGACCCTAACTTGGAGTGAGTTGACATGTCCTGGATTGACAGGATTTTAGCTCGAACCTACTAAAGCAGGTGAGAGATTGCCACTCTAATTTTAGGACAATGGGTGCACAACTCAGTCTGAATCTAGGAGTAGAAAGTAACTTGGGAAATACTCTGGGGTAATATATTATCTTCCATATAAGTGGCACCCTTACCATTTTGAAGCAGTTGCGACTTTTGTTCTTATATCTCATTCATCTAATTCTGTCACATGATTTGCACCTCTTAAAGGTAGCCCTATTCCACAGCATGATTAAAAAAGAAGAAAATAGGTGGAGTAAGAATATGAAGGAAGTAAACATATTTGTTTAAGAACAAAGATAATTATTTATCTTAACTTTTCTCCCCCTACCTTCATCTTAGCATGGCAGTTCCCAAAATGGGGAACAGGCCTGGGCGGCCAAATATCGAATAGTGACGGATATAATACGCAAATCTCCATTGTCCACATGTAACTATTTGGGATGGTGGCACATGGCATTTCAATTTGGTCTAATGGTTATAAGCTTTGATGTTAGACCAACGTAACATGGGCATGTATGTGGTTAATCAAAACTCAACAATATAAAAGAAGAAATTGTGAAAAGATCCATAAGGCTAATTGGTTTCTTAAAAGTTAAGGGGACATTTACTCGATGTGCACTCATTCGAGGTTCGACTTGCTATAGCTATTGTGAGAAAAAAATTTCTGTGACATTTAGTTTCTTGTGCTTTTCTTCCTGTGTCGAAACATAAAAGAAGAAACTCCTGGAATTATATGCCTTTGATGACAGGAAAATGAACTTTCTTTGTTGCTCTTCATCTTTTCTCTTCCTTAAGTCGACCCATTTCTTGTACTTTTGACTTCCTTTGGGTTGATTGTATGTGTTCTTTGCTTTTCATTGTCGTTTTTCTAAACCTCTCCTTTTGCATTCCATTTCTTTTGTTTCCCTTCGATCTACCACCATTTAGTTTCTTTTTCTTTTCGTCTTCTGCCATCATCAATCTGCAAATGAAGAGCCAAAGATTACATTTGAGATTAAGGATTCTTTACTTAGGCCTGAAACAAACCATTTTCTCATCTGACCCTGACAACGCTCCTAGATAGGATGGTTTTCCTGCTTCTCTCTAACAGGACCACTGGCCTGAAGTGGGCCAGGAGATCACCGAGATGGCTAACTCCTTTCTGGTGATAGGCAAGCTAGTGAAAAATGTAAACCAATCCCGGATTATTCTCATGCCCAAGAAAAGAAAATGCCATTGTGGTTCATGATTTTAGGCCCATTACCCTCTGAAACTCGTCTTACAAATTTCTCTCGAAATTACTAGCCTTTAGGATGAAAGAGGGCCTTGCCAGAATAGAGGATGCTAGCCAAGTGGCTTTTCTCTCGGGAAGAGCTCTTCATGACAATGTAGTGATTGCTCATGAGATTGTCCATTCTTTGCAAAGGAATCTTACTGCACCTTAAGATTGACCTGTCTAAGGCTTATGAAAGTGTAAATTGGAAATTTTACAATCTTCTTCTCTTAAAGCTCTGGGCTTGGGAGACTCTTGGATTCAGAGATTGACAGCATGCTATTTGTTTGCCTCAGTGTGGGTGATAATAAATGGTACACCAAGTGCCTATTTTGACCTCAAACGCAGACTGCGACAAAGAGGTCCTTTGTTCCCCTACATCTTCATTGTAGTCATGGAAATTCTCTCTAGACATTTAGGTTTAAGGCACTTTCTAGTCTAATGAAAACCCCACACATAGCTCGGTGGTTCCTGTACTCTGACGTTCTGATTTTCACTAAATTTTCAAGTAAGTCCATAATGAAAATTCGCTAATTCTTGGGTGCACTAGAAAGATGCACCGGGCTGAAGACAAATTTTGACAAATCAGGCATCATCCCTTTCAATGTTGATTCTAATCATATTGCTGTTTTCAACAGGGAATTTGGGTTGGCAGATGATCCACTTGCCTACAACCTATTTACGCCTTCCTCTCTTCACTCGAAGCCTAAATTCCGGCACCTGTGCTTCCCTACTTGACAAGGTCAACAAAAAGATTGCATTGTGGAAAACCAAGACCCACACTCCTATGTAGGGAGACTCAGCCTTATCAAACATTGATTTCTGGAGTAGTAGTGTCTTCTGCCTTCACCCTACCATCACTGTCAACTCAACGATCATGTTGGCTTTCCTTTGGAGAGAGACCAGCGACGTCAGAAGACCACTCTATATTTCTTGAGGGCGGATTTGCAGGCCAACTCGGAAGGGGCACTGGATTAAAAGAGATGAAGGAAGTGAACTTGGCAAAGCTTTTCTACCTTGCTCTTTGCTGATATTCCCAATCCAAATGGTGGGTAGCTCTCGTTGCAAGGAAATACTTGAAATGGAGGAGTGCTTGGTCCGTGAAAGCAAGAGGGAAAGGCTCATCGTTTTTCAGAGGCATCAATAGGGCATGGAAGAAGATCGCAGGTTTGGTTAAGTGGATTCCCGGCGAAGGCCAGATTAGTTTTTGGTAATAGCTAATTGGTCTCAGATAGATGTTTATCTCATTCCTTAACAGTAGACAAGTTCAGTTGGGCCGGCAACTGTGTTCGCTACAGCATTAAGGAGCTGCTGCACTAAAATCTTATTTTGGAGCCTGCTTTCAAAAGTTTCTTTATGTGGGTTGGAGTGGAGCTCCCTTTCATTTCCCCCACAAGCTTGACATTCCAAAACCACCCGGTTGAAGGTAAATGTTTTTCATAAATTTGGGATCATGTTCGTGAAAAGAAAGCCAAGGAAGATTGGAGAACATGGATGTGGCACACTCCAAGTCACCCTCGGCCTCGGGCGTAATGGTTCACTTGTTTGGCTGAAGAAGGGCGCCTCCCAACTCAGGACCGCAGTCAAAGAAGAGGAATCTGTTTGGCCAATCAATGCTATCTGTAAGGAAAAACACGAGTCACATTTTCTGCACCTGCAAATAGGGGAGCGTCGGTGACTATGACCAAATTCAAAAGGGCTAATCTCCCAAATGGGAACATGGTGGAAGAAAGTGGTTTGCTAATAGATTTTTAAGCGAGGGTGGTTAACAAGATGGTGGAGAATCTTTTTTGGCACCATCATTTGGGGTTTATGGACCGCAAGGAATAGATATATGATGGGCACTGCAGATGGAAGTGTTGGGAGGGAGTGCAGAAGGGTCGTTAAAATATTTGAGGACGCTTGTATTGCTGCCGGTAGGAATAGAAAGAAATCACGCTCATCAAAATTTGGATGCTCACCGGATGCACAGCAGATGAACGGCCACCTCTTCAGCCGGGCCATATCTGTCTCCCGATTTTCTCCACGATCAGGGGAAGGAGAAAATTTATCTCCTACGGCGCTAGATGTCAGGACGATGAGGTCTGGTGCACAGGTACTTAGGAGGCTGAAGGAGACTCTATTTTTCCTGAAACCAACACATGCTACTAAATCTGATGATCTATGTCTGTCTATGCTGAAAAATGGTCCAAAGTCGTGGTCGTTTCCAACCAAAAACTGTGTGGTTAAGGTGGATTAAAAGCTGTTGTGAAGGGAGAAGGAATTTCGCTCGGGGGGCATACCAAGATTGCTGAATCGGCTCAGAAACTATTTTGCTGCAAAAATGAGCCCATGGTGGGGATTATCTCTTTACTGCTTGGTTGTTTCCCTGTCTCAATAGAGTCGCATGGATGTAATTCATGGATGTAATTTTGGGGTTCTGTAGAGCTTGTGTATAATCTCTTTGATGTACTACTACATTTTCTTATTTAATTTACTCAGGAGGAAGGACTGATGCCTACGTACGTTTTGCAGTTCTACTCTTTCCGCAGTGTGATCTTTTGCCATCGTGGAAGCATCCAAGGTTCTGAACATGCACGACCAACGCTATGATCAAACTGGTGCATTATATATATTCATCTTAACGCACGCTAAGAACTATGATGTTTTCGTCCTCCGGTGAAAATTAACTTATCAAGCATGTCTTCCTACTAATTCACCCTTTGTAGGGAATGACCGTGGAACTTGGCAATTATAGTAGTTGTTATTCGATATATAATCCCCTCGCTACTCCTTTATTGTTGACTGACAAAGGAAGTATTGTCGTTGCTAAGCAGTTCGGGTATTTGATGAGCTCGGAAGTTGGGCACTGAGCCATGTCCAGACTTGCGTGTCGGACCAACCCCAGCCTAATTCTTATTGGGCCGAATCAGCCTGATGCCCAAGCCTACTCGTTGTCATACACATATACCAAAAGGCTCATTGCCGTACCCTTATATCTAAGCCTAGGCATCGGGCCGACTTGGCCTGCCCAACACCCGAAACCTAGGCTCGGGCCCAACCCGACATTTAAAACTTGAACCCAAGCTTGGCTTGATTAAATTAAAAAACATATAGTTTTAGTATATGATTATTCGTAATAAAATATTATAATTATATATATATATAATAATAAAATATGTATTAAAAAAATTATGGGGTTGAACCAGACTCAATCGAACGCACCTCAAGCCGGCTCGATAACTTATTGGGTCAACCCAATTCTTTTTTTTTTTTCGAGCTTGAACTTGGGCCTAAATCAAATTGGGTACTAAGTACTCTTGGTGTACCCGACCTTCCTTATATTGACAAGAGCGGCCTGCTTTAAGGCCCTATTAGATGCACAAGAAAAATCCTCTGCATTGGGTGAAAAATGTACGGTGAAATAAAATTTACCCTCATGAGAGGTGTGTGCATCAAACGTCCCAAAAATTCACCTGCAAAATGTGTATGACGACGGTAAAATTAACTCACAAAGAAGTCGGACATCAGAGGTCAGACTTTTTGCCACAGATTTTATTGAGACTCGTTAGGGCTCTCAAAAAAATCTTGTTTTCTCTCCTCTTTCCCCTCTGTCGCCTCTTCCCCTCTCCTCTCTCGGTCTCTCGTTCCATTCCTCTCTCGCTGCCTCTCCTATCTCGCTCTCTCCTTCCTCTCCTCTCTCGCTGCCTCTCCTCTCTCGTTGCCTTTCTTCTCTCGATCTCTCGTTCTTCTCCTCTCTCACTGCTTTACCCTACAAAAAACTACCATGTGCATCAAACACATTTAATTTTACCACGTTAAATTCGTCCTTATCATCATGGCCTTAAATTGAAAGAGACAAAAATTTGATCTTATATTTTTTTTCAACTTTTTTCATGATAAATTTACCATGTTAAATTTTTTCCTATCATCAAAAGGGGCCTAGGGGAGGTTTGAGACAACACTGACCTGCAATCATTGTTAGAAATAAAAGATGCCCTACCCGTTTTTACAGAAAAAGAGGAAATCTCTTTCCTTCGTGCAATTTTCAATGAAATGTTTGACTTTTACCAAAAAAAAAAAAAAAAAAAACTGTCATTCACTTCTAAGAGAGAGGCAAGTGTGGACAACATGTGGGCAATTACTACTACAGAGAGAGCAATAAAAAAAAAATCTTATTTTATATTTAATATTTTAATGTAATTATTTTTATTTACATGTTGCCCCTTAAAAGTTTAAATTTTATGACTGGTGCGCCTGTTTCCAATGGTGAATTCTACAGCCATAAATTAACACTTGTCACCAGGATACTCGGACAAACAAATTTACCAACAGGAAAAAGGAAATCTAGCTGGTTGGAAAAAGTTGGTCCAAAATGAAGGAAAGATCAGTTGTCCACCCGAGAAAGTAGATGAAAAAGAAAGGGCAGTCAGTCCCAGCGGAACTCCTGAGAAAGAAGCCAGAGAAATCATTGGTTAATGTACTTACTCTGTTGTACTTGGTTCACAGGAACAAAAGGGTTTCACGTACAAAAACTATCAGACAATGGGGCCCGTGTATTTCACAGATGCAATGGTTTCTGTTTATTTTGCCAATAATGTGGTCATTCGTCCTTGATACCTTCAGTTTTTTCTCAGCAATGTTCAGTCGCTGCAACATTATGGGATGAAGAATAATTTATATCTAGCTAAAGGGTAGCTGGAAGAACCCCGTAGTCCAACGAGCTGGTTTTCAATTGACACAGTACCACATTCCAACCATAAGTGATTGTAAAGAGAAAAGTGGATGGGAATATGACACTTTCCCTCTCCCCACTTTGTAAAAGGATTCTTATCAATTTCAATCCCAACTTATAGGCAATTGACGCAAAAAATTCATGCCTTCCTGTAAATGACAAATATATCTTTTTCTTTAGCATTTTAAAGACGAATCGATCATTTCATTGCTTTAATTATAATTGGCATCTTTCTATAGTCGTACTAGATAGCAAAATACGTGAACATCGCCTAGAAAATAACAGTATGTTATTCTACTCGGTGTTGTTATAGAAGCATGTGTTTCGGTGCAGGAAGTGTATGGTTCGAAGCTTAGTGCTTAAAAAAAAAAATCAACTTTGAGCGCAAAGTGTACAAGTGCTGGTTGAAAATAAAAAAACTGCTTTCTGGTGAAGTAGCCTAGAAGGATGCTTCCCTGTGTCGACCCAAATGAACATGGGTGCTCATGTCATGGGAGACACAACTTAGACACAGCAAAATGATTTTTTTATATTTTCATAGTCTTTTTTAATATTTTCTGTTTATTAATTCAAAAATTTATAAGTGCATACAATGAATATATGTTGCTTGCTCAAAATCTTATATATATATATATATATATATATATATATATATATATATATATATATATATATATATATATATATAAGTTGAATCCTCATTCCATGTTTATAATTGACCAAATAGACCTTATCTCACTCGCTCCCACTCCCCACTCTCTCCCACACACCGGTCTCACCATTCCCCTGGCGGCACTATCTCTATGAGGGAAGTCAAAGAACTTGAGACCAATCGGCAGGCTCATAGCCTCTACTGTGTATGTAGACTCTGAGGGAAGTTAAAGGACTTGAGACCAATCGGCAGGCTATAGGTCGGCTGTGTAGTAGACTCAGCGTTCAGGCATGGTGCCAAATGTCAGATGTTATCATATTGCTAACATTGTTACAGAAAAACAGTCATTACATTAGCATTAGCAATGGTTTATGATGCAACAAGAAATTATGGTGGCATTAGCAATGAAGCATGGTCCTTTTAGCCACCAACTTTAAATTTTAACGATCCACTATGACTTTTATTTGTCAAAATGACAGCTGATCTCCTACGTCCTATCTTTATCTTTAAATTGGATGACTCAAATACGATCTATTTTGTTATTATTTTTCTTCACTTTCTCTTTCCTCGACCTTTTCTCTTTCCCAGTTTCTCGAGTCAAGTCCCTCCCTTCCTCCCTCATCAACCAGCACCAGTGGCTGCCGGCACGGGCCTCCCACAGGGGCGGAGGCCAGGCGAGCCTACCGGCATAGGGGAAAGGCACCGGCAGCCGCCTCTCTCTCCTCCCGAAATCTCTCTTCCCTCTTTGTTTGAGGGAGAAGATCGTCCCTCCCACCTGTGGTGGACCAGGGACGCCGCCGGGCAGTGGCGGCAGAGATGGGTGAATTACCATCTCCTCCCTCCCTTCCTCTTCTTCCATGCCACCTGTGGTAAAACAGGGATGCTGCCTGTGGTAAACTAGGGACGCCGCCGGCGGCATCCCTAGTTTACCACAAGTGGGATGGAGGAAGAGGGAGTCGATGGACCGAGGGAAAGCCAAAATCAGGGAGAGAGGCCATTCCGCGTTTAGTTCTAGCCATTTCTGCTCCTTTTGAAGTAAACAATTTTTTAATTTTCAAGATAAATAATTTAATTTAAAAAAATTATTAATCGTTTAAAAATTAAATCAAAGGACATCAAAGTCAAATATGAAAAATGTGACAGACTTTGACAAGATGGACAAATGAGCGAAGGCTCACTAGTTTTAGCATATTTTCTTGTTTGATTAGCCTGTTTTTCTTCTCATTTTTTTGAGTAAATTAGTTCACTTTCGTTTTTCTGCCACTACCAATGCCCTTTAACTTTTCGATGGTATTTTTTGCTTTTCATTTTTCTTAGAAACCAATTTAGAAGCTTCTGAACTGATTAAGGTACAAACTTTTGAAGATTTTAGAAATTTGCCACAACTAATGTCCTTTAACTTTTCAATGGCATTTTTTGCTTCTCATTTTTCCTAGAAACCAACTAAGGCGCTTTTGAACTAATCAAGCTACAAACTGTCGAACATTTTTAGATATTTTTTTCCAACATTAGCATGAACCACTTAATTGCTTTACTTCAATTGCCTCTAACAATATCGACTCTGCTAAATATTTATTTCTTTTCTAAGGCCACTTGTGTTAATTCATTGAGAGGAGGACAATTCTATTTCACACGTTCAACCTTAATAATTAAATGAAAACAAATCAGGCAAATATGAAATTTTCAATAGCCATAAGGCAGGACTGGACTTGTCAATTGTTTACAAATCGAATAAAGTATGTAAAAAGGAACAAGAAACCTTTTGAAAATATATGCATTTCATCGATGCAATTCTTGCTGATTTGCGACGCTCGTGCATGAGCACATTCGCTGCAGCAACAGCTTCAGCACTACCAATAAAGTAGAAGATTCTTGCATAGTTACTCCAAGATATGATTGGCCTCGTTTTTCTGTTCATACAATACCTCGATGCCTCCAACTAACGCACATGAACTGTGGTAGAAAAAGTGGGAAGCTACTTTATGCTGGGACGAAGGAACAACTACATTGTTGACTCGAGAATAAGTACCATTTTAGAGCTCCAAGATATATTCCCCCGAGTCTTATCCAGCGCCACAGGAATCATCTTGCTTTCACAATACATAAACTGCAGAGCATGGCAGACAGGGAGTCTGCCTGTGGAGGATGAATAGTACACAATAACAAGAGCAACGAAATAAATCTCAGTTCCTTTGAAACTGTTTTACTTCTTTTGGAATTATAGGTGGACGGTTATATGACAGTAATACAAGAAGGGATTTGATTTCCGCACCAACTCTGTTTCATAGCCAACAAGCATTTGAACCATTTGAATGCAGAATCTAGTATAATGTTTTACATTTACCTCCTTCCTGCTTTTCTTTGTTCCCGTACAAAGTTTTGTCATCTTCTTTCAATTTGACAATAACAAACCAAATCAGAGACCTCAGCACCAATCTACTAATTAATGAAAGGCCAGATAACTCTCTCTCTCTCTCTCTCTCACACACACACACACACACATTAATTATCGTCGACAATGCTACAAAACACTGAAGGAACGGTCTTCATTTTCATGTGAATATACCAAAAGCAAATAGAGATGGATAAAAGCTGTCAACTTGATGAACAAGAAGAATATATGATTGGATACATGAAACATGAACTTTTCCAACAAAAGCCATAGTTTCCACTTCTATAAAAAAGTACCATGATATTTCACGCAAATGGTACTCATTATGTATGCAGATATTTAAAGGGACAAAGTTGAAGGTAGATTTTGAGATGTATCAACCAGCCTACGAGCAGACCAAGTCTCTTGGTCATTCTCTGGAGGAGTGAAGGTGCTCTGCTTGTGGCCTAACCATGGCAAGACTAGAATAAGTATCCAACTGAACTTCATAGTACCATATACAGATTGTTTGGCGTCTAAACATTGAGCTGGAGTAAAGGATATCAACAATTTTGATCCTGAAAGATTGACTAAAGGCAACAGTCTGGATAATAGATTTCAGTCACCAGCCAAAAAACAAAAATCTAGGCATGTGGAAAAAGCTGAATCAAATGGAACAACTAATTCTCCTAGCCAATCTTTAGTCACCTCTTAAAAAAGAAATTGTGTGCATGTGTGTTTATATATACAGTACTATGCCATCCATGTGTACATCTATGTCACATGGGTACGGGATGCGGCAAGTTCCAAAAAGAATTGGGTGCACAGTACTATGCCATCCATGTGTACATCTATGTCACATGGGTACGGGATGCAGCAAGTTCCAAAAAGAATTGGGTGCAGGTGCAACGAGAGCATATAACTATAAATATATATATAAATAAATAAATAAATAAATAAATAAATAAATATATATATATATATATATAAATGTTATTTGTTATATAAGTAATTTTGTTTGTCCATATTTTTATTTTTTTTTTATCAAGGTTTCCCTAATCTCATACAAAATTCAAAGTTTTATTAAAGAAAATAAGGGGGACAGAGAGAAGAGGGAGAAAAGAAGAGGGGAAGATAGGAGAAGGAAGAAAATAAAAACAAAAGAGAAAAGAATAATGGGTGTGGTCAGCAGCACCCAATTTGGTTTGACCAAGTCGGGTGCTGTGTCGGGCCGCACCTGCACCCGCATCAGTGAGGGTGTGCCACCATAGTTGGCGCACCCGTGTGACTTAGGTGTATGCAGTATCAGTACATATATTTTCATATATCGGTATCTGTATATTTTTTAATTTTATATTGTTCTTTCATTTGGGTATTTTGTTTACCGTCCTGTATTTTATTTTCTGTTCTTTTTTGTGGTCAAGAGTGGGCTTTGACCAGCTGGACTGGTAACTAACTAGCCCAACAGTTGGTTTTCTAGCCATTCCTGTTGGTCCATTGGCTGGCCCAGCCTTGGCTTGTTGTATGTAAAGAGGATTACTCCCACTTTGAGTTGAATGCTTTTTCGTGATAAATCCTTCACATGTTTAAAGTCTTTGTACACTTGTTTGTCTGTGCCCTTGTTTTGTATGGCTTCTTCATTCATTAAAGTTCATTATCAAGCCTTGTTCTATGACTTGATCAAGTATCTATTGAGGAGATATTTACATGGTGATTACTAATACAAGTAGACTGGGATGCATAAAGGCAGTGATTTTTTCACAAGTGTGGAAAAAGCTTGGACCTTCATGTCTTCTGTATAATTGAACAAGTAATGACCATAGTAATAGTATATAAAACAGCACAACAAGCAAGTATATGCTTATTCCTTTCCCTTTCTGAAAAAGTGTGTGGGCATCTTTCTTTCTAATGAATTAATCCCATTTTTCTTCTTCTTATGTCCAGTCAACCAAATTCTCTCTTTCCTCCCCCTTATTAGCTATAAAAAGTAATTGTATTCTTCAATCTCTCGGTTGCAACCAAATCCAGCCGAATTCTGGAGATCTTCAACTTTTCACTTGAATTTGTGCCTTTCATCACTTTTTAGACATCTATAAAGAACCTAATAGAGAACGATGCTATTCCAAATTTCCAACCATCAAAACCATACCTTGCATTAGTTCATTATTAGTCATTAGATGGTGGGGCAGAGGAATCATCGTAGTGATCAGTTTGACATCTCCAGATGTGTCGAACTCAAGAATTCTGATGCTAAGAAGTTAAGCTGCTTTTTTGAGATGCCCCATGATCTGCTTCCTATGAAAAGTAAGCACACGAGTTCATGTAGTTGAGAAGATTCTAGCCAACAAATTGATGCATTCTCTGTGTCTAAAAATTCCTGCTTTAGTATTGGATTCCTGCTTTATGCCCTGGGACCAAGCAAAACTTTGCTACTTTTCTTCTAGATCAATTAGTGTACCTATTATGGGTATAAGTTGTCATGATCTTATGGTGATCATATTTCAAAAAATATATAGAAAGGTAGAAGCACAAAGACTTCATCTGCTAATCATTCAAGGATGTTAAGGGGTGCTCTGTAGATACTAGAAGGCGTGCTTACTTTTTGCAACACTGTGAAGATCGTATTCGGTCTGGGCATTTTATTTCTTCTGCATGAGATTCTATTCTCTGGGTCTTCCTTAAAATGAAAGTCACGGCCACAATTCAGCACCAAGAAACACAGGAGGGTTCAGAAACAATATGAAGGCTTACCAGAGGAGATTGGAAGTCTGAACTTTCAGAAGCAACAGTTGAATTTGAAGGAAGAGATCCACATACTCAAGATAGAAATCGATCTACTTAAGGTAAACCGGTAGCACCTCATAAGTTGTACCAGCCAAAGAAACGAAGAACACAGGTACATGTTTCTGAACATTTTTTATTTCCTATTAAAAGCCCCTTCTTGCAGCATGTAAACTCAATATATTGATGACTGACAGGAAATGTACCAACAAAGCAAGAATAGCCTCACTTCCTTCAGAATGTCTGTTCCCCAAGAAGCGCCACTGTTTGTTCAAGGTACCAAATTTCAAGGTGACTCGGGACTCGTCCTTTCAACTGATGCAAAACCAAGATTGAAATGGTCACCAGAACTACATGAGCGTTTTGTTGAGGCAGTAACTCAACTTGGAGGAGCAGACAGTAAGTATACTAGTTCTAACAACAAATAAAACAAGATTGAGGTTGAGCAGGTCTTAGGAAGAAATACAAAGACGTGCATCCCACTAGTCAAACTCATGCAACTATTTATTGAAAATGCTGAATGCATATAAATGATAAAGGCCTGTCTTCATCAACAGATGTTAGTGTAGTAACAAAAAGGAGTACCTTAATAGTTGATTGTTTATTTGACAGTATGAGGGTTTATTGCAGAGGCTACTCCAAAAGCAATAATGAGAGTTATGGGCATCCCAGGCCTTACCTTGTATCACCTCAAGAGCCATCTGCAAGTAAGAACAAAACACCCGGCACTTTGGTCTAATATCACAAATTTTAACCCTCGTAGCACTGGTCAACAACAGTTTCTTTTTGTTGCAGAAATACAGGCTCAGTAAGCATTTACCAGCACCTGCTAACATTATCAACAAGAATGGTAACCAAAAGCCCTGTGAAATCTCAGCAGCAGGACCAAATAACCCAAGTTCATTTCTCATTGTGCAGACACTTTCTGTGCAGGTGTATCAACAACTTATACCATGCCATTGGACAAGACACCTCAGGCTCTTGTGCCATATACAACCAACTTCTGTCCTGGAGTATCACATACAAACAAGTAGGAAACTATGAAGATGAACTGCTTTACTTATAGAAAATTGGGATCAAGGTAAGCAATTGACCAAAGTTTTTGGGTCTCAGGAACATGCAAATTGGTGAGGCACTTCAGATGCAAATTGAGGTGCAGCAAAGGCTACATGAGCAATTGGAGGTAAATAGACAAACAACTCTCTATGCAGTCCATTTTTCATTTATTAATATATGAAAACCATGAACTCTCAAATACTAAAACAGCAGAAAACAAGCTAGACTAAGTTACATAGGCACACCAAAACAGTCCACCGCACATGAGTCAACATAACTCAGGCAGGTGCAGGTGCAGGCATTTGTATGGTTCTGACGAGATTAGTCAACTTTTTTTTTGTTTGGTTAAACCATGGTAATTGGTAAATGTTAAATTTGTCGTTGTTGACAATTTATATATACCACCACTGCAGCTGCACTTGGCATCTATGTGACATAAGCTAGAATATTAACAAGGAGATGGATGAAAGCATGAAGACTTAGAATCGTGTCTATACACAGGAAAAACTGGGACATGTGACTCATCAAGCTAACCAAGTAAACAAGGGATAAAACATGATGATGATGATGATGATGATGATGATGGCCTCAGAGCCTTTTCAAATAAAACTTGTTGAAGCAACCAATATGTGCAACTTATATTTTTAGGTTTGTGAAAGTTGAAGAGGAGCTTCTAAAAAGGAAATGTGTTCATTTTCTCTTACTCAAATACAAATTTAAATTTCTCTCCATGACACTTTTGAGTAAGAAATGTTTTATATGATATGATGATATGAAATGATCCAGAAAATTTGTTGGCGTAGCTAGAGAATGTTTATAGTTTGTCTTATTTTCTTTTATATGAATCAGGTTCAAAGACACCTGCAACTAAGGATAGAGGCCCAAGGAAAATACTTGCAAACTGTCCTTCAGAAAGCTCAAGAAACTCTAGCACAACAGAATCTAGGATCTGCAGGATTGGAAGCAGCCAGGGCCCAACTCTCAGAGTTGGTTTTCCAAGTGTCCAATGAATGTCTGAACCCTGAATTCTCTGGGTCAAAAGAAGCAGCAATTTTTAACATGGAACACATCCAAGTAAACCAATTAACAGATGGCTCAGTAGATAGCTGCTTAACGTCATGTGAAGGATCACAGAAGGAACATGAGATGCAAACAGTTAGTGTGAATATAAAAGGCTTAAGTAGAAACATACCATCTGAACAAGCAGAAAATAAAGAGGACTCACGTCTCCAACCGGGTGACAGTTTGGGGGGCAAGTGCCTCAACAAGAAAAGGTCTTCAACAGATCAGGTGGCTAGATGCATGTTATTCCCAATACAGAGAAACCCAAGTGAATTATCCATGAACCTGAGAGTCAAAGGAGCAAAAGAAAGTGGAAGCACCTACATCGAGGCAAGGAGTGAAGGGGCAGATATAACCTTCAGCAGAAACCCACTCTGTAAAAAACAGGCTCTTCAAGAGGAGAAAGAAGGACAAAGCTGTGGTTTTGCAGCCTTGCAGAAGGCTTCTCAATTGGATCTAAATGCCAGTGTTGAGACATCGGCTGCATCAAGCTGCAGAAAGTTTGATCTGAATGGTTTCACATGGAACTAACAGAATGTGAAGAGATGTTATTATCCAAGATAGATTTTGTTATCATTCTTAGTCAGATTTTGTTAACTATATCATTTCTCAGTATTCTCTAGGTCACTCCTGTCCTTGAAGTTGTCCTCACTAATCACCGCATTCACCGCAAGTAAAAATTAAATAGGAAAAATAAAGAAAGACTTCATAATCACATTCATCTAAACCAGATAAAAGCAGGGCTCTGTAAATTGGAAAATGAGAAGAAAAAAGAACAGCTTCACGAACTTTACAAACACATCCTCTTATAATTATATGAACACCAGATTTTGGACTGTAAGTTAAAGTCCTTTTATCTGGTCAAGAAGCCTTCACCTTCGCAACATTGCATTATCAGTTGTGGACGTAAATAATGAAAGTTGAGGAATAAAGGCCAAGAAAATGAAAGAACTCTTCAATAACAATTAGCAGTGGAATGTGCACAGGTTAAACGAACTTGTAATTTATTTGGTCACTATATTAATGCAGACACTATTTTTTTCAAAAGAGAAACCCAGTCCGGAACCATCTAGGACCCTTGCAAGAACCTCCTCTACCCGGGTTGTACATCTATAGCATAAGCTTGGTAAAAGAAAATGACAGTCATGGGATTGGGGATTTTGAATTACGATTTCCCACAGGGACATAAATGGATCAAATATAACCAACAATCAGTCCAATTTCAATTCCATTTAGCTGGATTTGTAAAGATACTCAGATCCAATTACTAATCACATTTGAATGTACAATGCAGTTCCATAAGCAAACCTGGATACATGTCCAATAAACAACTCTGATCCAATAAAGATCCCACACCATTATGTGTAAATACTGGATCATAAGTTAGTCACAGCCAGTTAGATTTTGAAAAATTAAGGTCTGAACCCGAGTCTGTATCTAATATGATTACATAAAATCCAATTAATTTGAATTCTCTAAGGGCTGGATCCAATCCCATCCCAAATCATTTACATCCCCAACTGCCCTCAAGACAAATAAGGCCAAAGCTAGTATGCCAACTGCTCTGGATCTTGATGTGGATATAATAAGGCAGTAATGGAGACAAAGCTTATCAAACACAGTCAAATTTTTTAATCACAACTGTGAGAAGTGAAATAATAAAAGCATTGATTAATACTCAATGATAGTGCCGATGAAGAAGACAAACATACGATACTGAGGGCTCAGGTCAATTAAATGGAAATGCCCTTTACCTGGCTGAGTTTACTTTGGTCAGGTGAAAATTTCTGTATTGAACTTGGCAGTTAATAAAGTAAAGTGTACATGGCATGGGCAAGATCCATCATGCCGTCGTGACCCAACACAACAGTTAGCTGGCGAGGCTTGTGACCAAGGCCAGTGACTCGTGAGGACTGTAACTACATTTTCTGCCCCGCTTCTTGCAAACTAGCCACGATATTGACTTGCAGGGTCCTAATAACATTGACAAACAACATAACCAGATTACATTTTTAGTGAAATATACTTTTTGTTTTTTTTAATTATGTGCATCTCAAAGGATCCAAATATTTGAAGCTACTTATGAAGACAATTTAGCCAGTACCTCGCTCATAATGCCTCTCAATTAGTTAGTAGCTTTGCACTTTTATACACTAAGAATAAAGAAATCCTTTGATCATGTCGTTGCAAAATTGTGTATATGAAAAATATATTCGATCCAAGAACTCCTTTGATCATGTTGATGCAAAATTGTATATATGAACAATATATTCGATCCATTGGGAACCATTCAACTGTTAGTTCATGTTATCCATCCTATACATATGTGAGGATCAGTCTTTTTGGCTGGACAACAACCTGCATATTTATCTATATTTGCACCAACATTCAAGATAATACGTGTAATTTTCATCAAAACTATGGAAAGGATGGAAACACAAAGTTTGCATAAATTATGATACCTAAATTCCTAATGGATACCACATACATGTTGCCTGCACCCAGGGGATGATCTAGTGATTTCTCAGCACAATTGTGTTTCATAAAAATAAACTTATAGTTACTAGAAAAGAGATACCAAATTTAAAGGTTTTACTACATATGTTGTTGGAAAAAGTAAGAAACAGGTAAACATTTAAAAAACAAAATAATCAATAGAAAAGAAGAGAAAAACAAAAGAATCAATAGAAAAGAAGAGATACTTAACAATGTAGAGAAAATTTAGGGATTAAATCCGGACAATTTTGCAATAGTTCAGTTGTAGAAAACCCAATAATATTTTCTAATATTGGAGAAACTGCTGATTATATACATATTTATCTGTATGCATGAATGTGTTGATATGTTATGCAAGCATTGACAGATCTCACAGATGATTAATTTCTTTACAAGCATTGAAGGATCTTGCACATGACCTGCATAAGTTTGAATTGTTATAGAAAGGAAGCTAAACCACAAGGCACAAATCAATAATTGATTATCTCTCAGACTTTGACATTTTGTGACAGCTGCTGAATGCAAACAAGATAAGCTCTGACTGCCTTTGACATCTAGGTTGAGTGACATCACAGACTCATACTGGTCTCGTGGTTTGAACTGGTTTCCATAAAACAGTGGTTTATGCTGGGGCAAGGGGGTCGGCACATAGTGGGAGGATTCCAATTAATGCTGAGAGACTTGAGAATCAACTCGGAGTGAATTGACTATGTGATCTGATCAGGTCACCTAGGTGACTTGGCCTGGATTTGACAACTTCACTTTTGGCAAAAAGTATGTCTAAATATGCATAAAATAGTTTTCTCATTCATTATAAATTTATAATACTGATGTATTACCAGTAATATACATAATAATGTATATGTATATATAAAGCACCAATTTTAGAAATACATTGACTACAATTACACAATTTACTACATAATTAGTATATATATATATATATATATATATATATATATATATATATATATATATATATATATATATATATATCACACTGAAAATTTTATAGAATATTTGTATGTGTGTCTATATAGGTTTTTGTACACCCACCTTCGACTCAGTTGACTCAGCCTGGTCATCCAATAACCAGGCTAAGTCTTGACAACTCCTGGCTTTTTGCTTTTCTATCAGGATGAGGACATTTGGAAATACTGGAGAGCTCATTCGAGAGAGTCAAACAGGATTCAATCTTGAGAAGTGACATTGATTTGAGAAATATTTCATATTGGTGGCGAAATTGACAAACAGAAGATTACTTAGAAAAGCAAAAGAAAAGTGAACTAATATTTATATAAGAAAAAGACGGTAGAAACCAGTCATTCTGTGACTATGAGATGTCAGCCAGTCCTCTCGCTTTCGTATACATAAACTTGGGTATCAAGGCCAATAGATAGAACTTTATGTGTGTGTATTAAATTATTAATATAGCAATAGATAGAACTTTTAATGACCTCACAAACTTGGGTATCAAGGCCATGCACGTCGAATCACAAGCTAATGTGTTTTGAAGTATGTTGACAACACAACGTAATTATGTTTTTTTAACAAGATAAAATGATATTCATAGTAAAACTTATAGAGATTTCTAATATTCAAACACGATAAAAACACCGAAATATCATTTTGCTGACCTGCCTGAACTATTGTGTGTAGAAACCTAATACTGAATAATCACAAGCAATATCATGAAAGGAATATATGAAAAGCTGAAGGAGAACACCAGCAAATCTTCTGGTTAATAAAGTGGTGCTAACGATTGCGGATGATCATGCTAAGTATTCAAAGAGAAAATCAAATTTATACTCAACTTATGCAGCAAGTTTAGGTTCTGCAAAGTCATCCAGTACAAGCATACAACAGATTGAAACACCAACGAACAAAGTCTTACTAAAGATTTTTGATCCATGATGACCACAAAAGAACAGCTTTTCCTAGTACAGATATAAAAAAATGAAAAAATTTAGTACTTTTATTCAGGCTGGTTGAACATAACGGAAGTCACTGCCTCGGCATGAAGAAGCTATTGCAGTCAAGAGTGGCTCTGATGCCAGAATTTACAATCTAGAAATGGGACAGTACCTTAGGTAGAAGCTATATACTTTCCTTTCAAGAGAGAAAAAAAATCAAGAAAAGAATAATTAACATGTAAATGTAGGATAAAAAGTTGCCAACGGTTATTGAAATTAAAACAATTCAAACAAACAGATTTTCAGTTTAGTTTGGCAATACTAACAGCACAGAAGTAGAGGACAGAACAAGCACTTGTTGTGATATCATTGTTAATAACGTACGATATACAGTAATGAGCTTCATGCTTCCCCCGCAACCATCCCTAGGCAACACTATGGTTGCTTATTTACTCGGAAAAGGGGTCCTTAACATAGCACTGAAGTACAGCAGTATAGAACTGAAAGCAAGAAGAAAGGAAGAGAAAGTGCAGCTCGGGCCTCAACAGCATCCACTGAACGAAGACCTGGATGTTACTACCATCCACAAAAAACTGCTCAGAAGAACCAGCAAGAATCTTATGGCATCTGTAAGATTGTTTGGCAGTCTTCAGACAAAACCCAAGCCAAGGACGCCTCCTCTTTCACCTCTGCGTCAATTACACCACTCACCTTTTAATTTTACGAAGTTTTCTGGGACCCCAAACCTCCATCCTACCAGCAGGGCATCCACAAGGCGCTCGGAAAATCAGAACAGCTCTACCATTAAGAGGCGCCATCCTCTTCAGTTCTGCTTCTAGCTCCTTATGATCCCGTCCCAACTCTAAGGGTCCAGCTTCCATGGCATCCATAAGCACTGAAGGAAGACTCTTAACACATTCCTCTGACTCAAGCTGGATATCAAACTCAACTGCCTTGCGAAGACCTTTGCAGTAAGGCTTTCCGCATTTTCTGGCCTTGTGGTGGAGAAACTCCCAAGCAACAACCACGATTACGAAAGCTGTAATTGCCCCGGTGACATAAGCAACCGGAACGTGATAAATGACCTCGCCCATCACCAAGATGGCTGCTGGAAAAATCTCGGCTGCTTCATGGCAGATGAACCTGAAATAAGGCAGAACAAGCACCCCAAGAGCGCCAAGCACAATAAGCAATATGATGATGT
The DNA here is from genome assembly GCA_011799765.1 of Nymphaea thermarum. NCBI lineage: Eukaryota > Viridiplantae > Streptophyta > Magnoliopsida > Nymphaeales > Nymphaeaceae > Nymphaea > Nymphaea thermarum. The sequence goes on along the minus strand of JAANDH010000189.1, from coordinate 1,719 downwards.
CCAAGGCAGCAAATGGTGACTGATCGCACAGAGGAAGAGCTAGGGGGTTCAAAGACCCGCTCGGCCTCCTACTCCTGCCGTTTCGGTGATGATCACTCATGGCTAAAGAATTCTTGTGCTGCTCAAAAGCCCTGCAGAACTCAATTAATCCGCGGCAGTCTACCATAGATAACTCCGGCATCTGGATGAACAGATTCAAGCCCCTATGCTGTTATCACCGTGAGCTTAACCCGCTTCAAACAATCAAAGCCCTCTGGGGAGAAGGATCCGGAACCTGGATAATACGGTGAGCAGATCTAGCTGAAACCACAATTGCTGGTCGATTCAAATTCCAGGGCGGCTATGGGTTCACTGTCCTTGCCAGGCTCTGCATCAATCGTCACAAAAGTCAAAGGGCCAAAAAGAAAAGCCAGAAATACCAGCATCTCCAAAGAGCAGTTCGATCCATTTGATGAACCAAAATCTAAGAAAGGTCTCCGGGATAAATCTTCTCTTATTTTCCAAACTCAAACGACAAATCCTTTGCACTTAAGTATACAAGTTTCCCTATCGATCGGGCAAGGATACTCGATTTTCTTACGAGTCCACGCGATCGAACGGCTTTTTATCACACTCCAGAACATTTCGAAGCCCGATTCCTTTCGTAAAATTCGTGTAAGAGAGCCGAATTAGAACTCAAAGGGGAAAAAATGGTTATGCACAAAGGGTAAGCGTTGATGAGACGGCGAACTCGAGACAAGTGGGCATCACTTCATCGCCTGGAAAGCAGCGTAAGAATCGGTACACACCGAAACATCCACGCGATCTAAATATCGCAATCAAATTTGCAATTTTTTATAACCTATGCAATTTAAGGATATCGATCGACGATAATCCAGCCGCCGCACAGAAGAGAGAGAGAGAGAGAGAGAGAGAGAGAGAGAGAGAGATATGGGATGGCGCACCTGATCGAATCGAATGTATGGGAAAGGGGGAGAGCTTCAGTGACTTTTCGCCCACGATTGTCCTCTCACCTCCAGATCGGATCTCTCCCTGTTTCTCTCTCTCTCTATATATATATATATATCTAGAGAGCAAAGCGCAGAATTGAGGAATCTTAAAGGCCAACGCTTCCTTCCTCACTGCTATCCTTCCTCATTTTCTCTTCAAATGAGGACGGGAAGAGGAAAAAGGGACACCTGTCGATGAAGTCAATGACTGGAACCAATAAATAAATAAATATATATATATATATATAGATATATACGATGCATTTGGGCCATCCGATCACTCTTTAATCGAACGACCCAGACTTTTTAGAAAACAAACGGGAAAAGGGCAAACGTCGACCCCATTCCCCACCTTCTCCTTTCCTCTCTCTTTCCCTGTGATTCCCCTCTCCCCCTGCCTTTCTGGTAGGGTCAGGCCCAGACACGAACACGAATCCACCGAATCTTGTCGCCGAAGACCCTTCTCCCGAATCTAGGAGGTGCTTGCCAGAAATAGGTATTAAATGTTAATACAAATGGAGTCTTTCCCGTCGGACAGTCACCCCGGCTTCAATGATAGGACGAGTAATACAAGTGAGGTTAACCCAGCCCGGCTTATCCTACCACAATAATAACTAGAGAAGATGTGAGGCTTTAATACAAGTTGCGCACGATACAAGATTTAAAACTCTCTTCTCACTCAACAAACCATCCTGTCAAACCATGCCTAGGCGAATACAAACCATGCCCC
>JAANDH010000188.1:353280-370178 GCA_011799765.1 Nymphaea thermarum | reverse complement strand
GATACGGCGACGGGCGACTGAGCCAGAAGCGTCGGGCGGCTGAGATAGAAGCGTCGGGGCTGAGGCTGAGACACCGGTCGACGAAGCCAGAAGCGACAGAGACTGAGGCAGAGGCACCGCCGGAGCAGAACAGAAGCGCCCGGCGGAAGCGTCTGGCGGCGCTGGCGGAAGCCGAGGCGTCTGGCGGAGGTGCTGGGTGGAGGCGGCGACGATGGACGAGGCTGAAAGGAGGTCTGGCAGCAGGCACGATGGTCAGGCGATGGTCGGGAAGACGTCGAACAATGGCTGCAGGCACGTTCGTCGGGCGATGAACAGTGAACGTCGGCGATGAACAGTGCCGGCAGTAAGTGATGAACAGTGCCGGGTGTGAAGATGAACAATACGAGCGTGCGGATGAACAGTGCCGGAACTTCACGGCTCTGATACCATGTAGAAACACGAACAACACGATGTAACGTGGAAAAAACCCTCAACACGAGGGAGAAAAAACCACGAACGAGGAGAAGTCAGTGCCCACTAGCAGCTAGACACTCTCTCTCCTGATAATTTCATTCACACTAGAAATTAGGGTTACACAAATATAAGTATGCCCTAACAAGGCCATACTGGATCGGGTCCAGACCCGGACCCAAACACAAAGATCCGTCAACAGTATGTATAGAAGGGATACATACATTCTAACATTGTGAAGCAGAAAGTTAAGAGATAGCTACAGCAGTTTGAGGTGGACAGGCCATCTTCTCAGCAACTCTAGTCCTGTCTGGGTGGTGGAAGTTGTTCTTTTTCATAGTGAGCACACGTGGCTAGGCACAGCAGTGGCCAGGACAGTTAGGGTCAAGCTGGCTGAGGCAGATGGGACCAACTCCGCCGACGGTACTGAAGCAAAAGGGAAATGCAGGCTTAACAAGCGCAGAGAGCAGTAGATGGAGGCAGCAGGCACTCTAACTGCACCTGGGGACCACATGGACAGCATGAAAGCAGCTCAGGCCATAGTGGCCACAATAAATGCAGAAAGATAGACCAGCATGGCCATCAGGCCTGTATGTCTATAGATGGAAATGTCTAGTTGCTAGCCTAAAGACGTTGATAAAGGGCACTGGCTCCAACTATCTTCAGTAAGCATCCATCATTTAATCTTTCCTCCAGAAGTAATTTGCTATTATTTTTCAGATCCTGCAGAAATAGAAAAGGAAAATGACAGCAAGACTGATGGACAAGGAGCTGCTATTTTATATCTCTGATTCTCTGGGCTCCACACAATTTCACATTGCAAGAAATGCAATCACCAGTCCGCATTCAATGTTCATTCCAATAATACATATAACGTAACTAGACGCAGTCACGCAGGATATCTATTTACTTGAGTGTATAAACGAAAGTGCCAAACATCAATAGATCAGCTAACTCAGGAAAAGATTATCAAGAAATCGTCTCTAGATATATTCCAGTCTTCGTTCAAACTTCAAACAGATCTCTTGTCTACATGACAATTGCAATAGGACAAAGCAGGAATGTTCACTGAAAATCTACATTAGGGGCTCAGAAATTTACTTAACATCTTTACCATAATATGGAGCCTACCCAACAAACCAGAACATAAGCAGGCATCCCTTCAAAGTCTAGGACTCCAGAATCATTTTTCACCTATTTGACCTTTTATTCCTTCCTGCTGTGAGATCTGAATAGATCTCATACCTTTGACAATTATGCCAACCTCGTATCAATAATCCAGAAAGTCAAAAGCACCAATCCACAAAAGTCCACAGAACCTTGTGACAAAACATACAATAATCTTAATGTAAACTACCACATTTATTCAGCAAAACAAACAAAACCATTTCTAATAAAGCATCATTTTCTTTCATTACATAACTTATTTCCTTTGTCATGAATATGCTATAAACAAGTGAACTTTTAGAAAAATCGAACCATATGACAGAAGCCAACGGTACATATTCCCTCATCCAAAAAAAAAAGTTAGTATCATGACAAATGACCAAACTAACATGGCATTTTAATACATAATACAAGCACACTACCTTCCATTTGACAACATTAAGCATCCCTCATTAAGCCTTTTAATGACTAGTTCTGCAGCTTCCCTTGTCATGAAGATGACAAATGCTTGACCTATCATGGAAGCAATTGAATGGAACATTAGAATTTACAAGTTAACACCTTGGCTAGACTAATCTAGTAAACATGAATACTCATTCTGTTCAACAAACTCATCATTAGGCAAACAGCTACTGAATGGATCAAACATGTGAATGTCCTTCAATACTCACCATAATGGGGGCTGGAAAATGAAGTAAACTGTAAAACTTTTGCTTTGCATTTTTCTCGAAAACCACTCCAGATTATTTCCTGAAAATTAAACAAGTAGGTCATATAGTTCAACTAAGACAGTGTTGTTAATATTTTGGAAAACTATATACCAAAATGCTAAAAGGGAGAAACTAAATAGCATCTTCAAAGATTTTTATACAAAGAAAGTACTCCACCAATTTTTCATCCCTTGTGCAATCTAAGAAGAGCAAGTTATGCAATTTTTGTTCCTCACATGGGAGAAGTTTTCAACCCTTCATTTATTTTTCCCCTAAAACCTTTTCTTATCTAAATTTTATTTGGACAACCAATTCATAATCCAGAAATGGTTAAAATGTCTAAGATGTCAACTAGATAAACATGTGGTATATCCTGGGGCGTATTTGTGTATGCACTTCTAATACTGCTCTTGTAATTATGAGCATTATTAACACATGTTTTGTTTTCTTACAATATATAATTAAATGGAATCAGGTTATGTCCTCTACAAACTCCTTTGTCTTCCTTCTCAGTTTCAGTAAACATAGATTATGGAGGCTGTTCTTCCCAAATCTGACAAGGAATCAGAGCTAGTTTACATTCAAATGATGTGGTTTACTCCATGAGACAATCCTAAAAAAGATCTATAGTTGACTTCTAAGTTAAGAAATTTTTACTTTCATTTAGGAGAATTGTTTCTATTCTACTTCTTCTCAATTCCTAATTGACTTCCCTCTATGCATCTACAGCAAATACATTCTGTTTCACTGATTGCTTTTCATATCCCAAGTCTGTCATACTTTCTTAAGCTTGAAAACCCCTAATTTCATCAAAACCAAACCATAGTTGTACAAAACCCTCAATCTTGCTTTCTCATCTTCCAAGTTCAAAACCCCCACAAAATTTTATTCTTTCTTTTATAAATGCAGGCCCTAAGTCAATAAAAGCAAGAGGGCACTTTGTCCACTGTTTGCAGACATTCACTTTCAATTTCATCTGAGAACTGATTAAAAATCCCCCTTCTTCATTGTTTTGAATGGCTCACAAAACTATATTATTATTCAGTTTCTACATTCAACCAGTTTGAAGGTTCTGCAGCATATATCTGGTTAAGATGACATGAAAACAAGATTCAGACTTATTTTCTTGGAGGTGCTGATTTTAAAAGAAAACAAAAAATGGAGGAAAAGAGAAAAAAGAATCAATCCCTCAGGAAAAGTATGCTGCAGCCACTTATTTTCATTGATGAAATCTGCCTTTCTTCGATACCAATAATACTTCCTTTCTAAATTCCAATTCAAAAGCAAGGACTTGTCTTCCAATCCTTCTCAAACCTTCCAACTTGCTTTTGGAAACTCAATCATTCCATCTTTGTGACTTGGAGAAGGCAAAATCCTTTTTTATAAGAAGGGAAACCTTTCTGGGCATCCGGATGATTCAATTTCAGACTAAGAGATATTAGGGGATGCAAGAAGAAAATGATGATAAAGGGGATGCCTCGACTAAGATATTTGAAATCTTAAATGCATGGCTTGGATTTGAAATGAGCTCAGGCTTTGGTCAAACAGACAACAATTCAACCTTGTTCCAAGAGGTTCTGATATTGATTCCTCATGATTGTTCAGCTGTAGAGTTATGGATTAGGCTAAATAATTCAAACCATTGTCATTGTTGCCGGCGGACTGTGTCTGGCCCGGCCAAGCCAGTAAAAGGTTATGCTGCTTGGCCAGCTTAGGCATAGGTGGAAGGCATGTGCGATTCAATCGGACGCCGAGTCAAGCAGAAAGCAATGCACGTGGACTGTGCAGCACGGTGGTGCAACGACAAGGCATGTAAATGCATCAAGATCATCGGTCACTTTGGAAGTGCAAGTCCGTCATTGGGGAATCAAATGGGTTCCCCGTGCGTAGCATTTGGATGCGCAAGGGGGTGCGCGTGGGTTAGGGGCAATTCCCCCAATAGACGCATATGCTGCGTCCACAACCGCGTATAGTCACGCGGGGGCGAGTAAGTGAATACTCGTCGTCGAGTAGGGCGATGGTCTGCCGCCTTGCTTAATGACATATAGTTGTCAACTGGCTTCGGCTGGGGACTTCTTCCCAAGGAAAGTCTACCCCCACCTAGATTTCGTATGCAGGTAGATAGGCGCTTGGCGGAATGGCGACGTTCTGACAGGGCCTCATGGCCACGGCTTGCCGATGGTCGACTATGGGATAAAACTTGGGTGATGGTGTGCCGAGTGCGTAGCACTCCTCGTCTAGTCCATAATCCTAGAAGAATGACAAAACGCTTCCGCTACAACTAAGAGAGAGTCAGGCTGGCCGAAGGCTTTGGGGATGCCTTCGGCGCCGCACGGGCTAGAGATGCCTAGAAAAAGTCGACCTATGACAGTCATAAATGTGAGTCAAATTTTTATCAGGGAAAGTTTTCTTAAGTATTAATCAGAATTTACTTTTCTTAGAAAAATCTTAGGAAAATCTCAAGAATCCAACAAACTTAAAAATAAAAAATATACATAGTACGTACTAAATTATAAGCTTACTATTAATTTTCTTACAAAAACATTGATAAAACTATTCATAAAACTCAAAAGATTAAAATGTATTTAAAAATCATCTTCTTTTGAAAAACATAAAAAATTTCAATTTTTCCAAAAAAAACTTGTGATTGTCGTTTTTGAATGTGTTGTTGATAATCGATATATTATAGCTGATGAATTATGAATCATCACATGCTTTATGTGAGATATGTTTTTATATGGAATACATTTTCCCTGATTTTTTTCTATTTTTGAATTAAAAAAATAATTCTACGAATATGTTATGCTACATTTACGATACATTACAATACAACGTATAGGTCGGCCTGACCGACACACATTATGATACACCTTTTACAACATTGGTTTCGGAATAGAACCCTGAGATGGAACTATGGTTGGTGTTTGAAATATAATGCACTCATGTAGATACCCTTAAGTTCATAATGTAATTTTAAAAAAAGGGATTATTGGTTACTACATTCACTAGGAGCATTTCACATAGGACAAGTTACCTCTACTTCTGCTGAATTGTAAGATGGATCCAGATTACTAAGAAAGACCAGTTTTCCATGTTCCTGAGCTTTCTGCATCTGCTCTTCCCATGTCTGAAGGAAAATAAGAATATCACATAGTAAAATTATAGGCAAGAAAAGTTCTCAAATTCTAAGTTGAAAGTTACAAACAATCATGAAAATATAAAAGTTACTTCTTGTCATCATAAATAACCATGTAACATTGTCCCTTGTAATATTTGTAAACTACATGGTTCGCCCACTTTATGTAGCATCCCTCAACAATAAATGGAAATTTAGGTATCTAATGTGACTTATCTATATTTACTTCTTGTCATCATAAATAACCATGTAACATTGTCCCTTGTAATATTTGTAAACTACATGGTTCGCCCACTTTATGTAGCATCCCTCAACAATAAATGGAAATTTAGATATCTAATGTGACTTATCTATATGCAAAAAGAAGCAAACAGATATTTATATTGCAGAAATATATGCCAGATATGTACATATGCACCGCAGAAATATACCCAGATTCCAGACATTTACATATAGACAGAAAATATATATGCAGGATATAAAAGCATATGCCCAGAAGCCTCAGTAGATAGAGAAAGAAAGGAAAGGAGAGGGGGAAAGAGAGAGAATCCAAATTCAAAACAGGGATACATATGGCATATCTGACTCTCACAACATTTTCTTAACTGTGTAAAAGTTATCATACTTTAAATTTTAAAAAATAAGGTAAAAAGTCCAAAAACGACTAGTCACTCAACGAGGCCTTGGTGAGTTCTACACCTAACCTATTACAGATGAAACCACATAGGTCCAACCTGAATATTTATGTTGACTTCCATTTCTCATCCAAAACCCAGATCCTATTGGATACTGTTGAAATACTTTGTAATAAGAACCAGGTCCATTTCTGGACCCGGTCCTTCTGGGGCGCGGGTACCGAGGACGGCTCGGTACCCTAGGCGCCATCTCCTCTCTCCCCTATATATTCTCACTTAAGTGTAATTGTTGAGATTAAGTGAATTAATTTTCTCTCTCCTAGGGTTGCGGTGTGCCCCTAGGTCAGAGCTTCCCCGTGGTTTTTCACCTCTTTCTGAGGTTTTCCACGTATATTCTTNTATTAGTTCTGTTTCTGCTGATATTCAGCCCTTGATTCTTCGTAAATCTACTCCATATGAGATGTGGACTATTCTTGCTCGCATGTATGGCCGTAAGAAACGTGTTTTGCATACTTATCAAATCAAACGCAGTATTTATGCTCTCAGACAGGGGAAGTCGTCCGTTGCTACCTTCTATGCTGCCCTCAAAACCAAATGGAAAGAACTTGACTATCATACGAATGATGACTGGAAGAATGCTTCGGATCAGGCCCTATATTGGGAAAAAGAATGGATGGATCGGACTTTTATCTTTCTCGGTGGTTTGCGTGATGAGTTTGAGTCGGTCCACAGTCAACTTCTTAATTGTGATGAGATCCCTGGGATCGAAGAGGTGTATGCTCGCGTTGAGGCTGAGGAACAACGCCGCCAGATTATGCATATTGACTCGAGTCACGGGAGCTCTCCTACAGCCTTTGTGAGCCGTACGGCAGGTACAGGTCAACGTTCCTCTCGGAGATGCAGCCATTGCAATAAATTGGGACACTCTGTGGATTTTTGTTGGGACCTTCACCCTGAGAAGCGTCTTGTTCGTGGTCGTCCTCCCTCCACCCGGCGGGCTCCTTCTGTGCCTGAGCCCAGTCAGAATACTTCTGTCAATGTTGCAACATCCAAACTTTCTGTGGATCAACTAAAGGAGTTGCAAGCATATATTAGTCGGTTGTCTACTCAAGATGCAGCTTCTACTTCTGAGGGAGCACACCTACCCAGGCCCAGGGCCTTGTCGCTACTAGTGATCCAGGTAAATCTACTCTTGGTGATTGGATTGTTGACAGTGGGGCTACCCATCATATGACGGGAGATCCCAGAATGTTTAACGAATACAAGTTGTCCTCTGGAAAGCAGCGTGTATCTATGGCGGATGGGTCCTCGATATCTGTGGCTGGAAAAGGGAGTTTATCTTTAATGAACAAATATTGCCTTCATAATGCCCTGCATGTTCCCAATATTCCTGTCAACTTATTGTCTGTCAGTAGTATTACTAGAGAGCTGAATTGTAATCTGATTTTCACTGCTGATTGTTGTTTCCTGCAGGACTTGGGGACGGGGCAGAAGATTGGGATTGGTTCGGCTATTGATGGACTCTATAGGATGCCCATTCAGGTTGCTTCTGCCTTGATTTCAGCCACTAGTGGACAGCTTTCTGGCATGGAGGACCGATCCACCATTATGCGTTGGCACGAACGGCTTGACCATATTCCCTTCCAGTTGATTAAACAGTTGTTTCCTAGGATGTTTCATTCTGTTTCTTTGGACACCTTCGCCTGTGAAGTGTGTCAATTGTCAAAACATGTTAGGGCTTCGTACCCTATTTCCTTGAATAAATCCACTCGTCCATTTGCTTTGGTTCACTCTGATGTGTGGGGTCCCTCGGGAGTATCCACTTGTCGTGGCTTCCAATATTTCATGACTCTTATTGATGATTACTCACGGTGTACGTTCGTGTATTTGTTGAAAGAACGTAGTGAAGTCCCTAGCATTGTCAAAAGTTTTGTTGCATTTGTTGAAACCCAGTTCCATACCACTGTTCAGGCTTTTCGTACTGACAATGCTCGTGAGTATGTCTCTCATTCCTTTGATGACTTCTTGCGAAGTAAGGGTATTATCCATGAAACATCCTGTAGCTATACTCCTCAGAATGGCGTGGCTGAGAGGAAGAACCGTCATTTGCTAAATGTTACCAGGGCCATTATGTTCCAGCGTCATGTTCCCAAACGATACTGGGGAGATGCACTTCTGACTAGTGTGCATCTCATTAACCGTATGCATACTCGTGTGTTGGGTGGTAAATCCCCATATTCTATCTTGTGGCCAAATCAGAATCCTTGGCCGTTGACACCTAGAGTTTTCGGGTGTGTTTGTTTTGTGCATGACCATAGTCCCACTCTTAAAAAGCTTGATCATCGGTCCATCAAAGTAGTCTTTTTGGGTTACTCCACCACCCATAAGGGCTACAAGTGTGTTGTTCCCGGCACCTCCCGAGTCTATGTGTCCAGGGATGTGACCTTTCATGAAAATGATGCTTATTTTCCTGCGAGTACTCTTCAGGGGGAGTATCTTGGTGAGAAAGTGAAAGAGTATTCGTCACATCAGCTTATTCAGTTTACAGATTTCTTGGACTACATGGCTAGCTCTTCGAATGTGGTTGATACAGTCAGTGAGGAAAGAGACAGTCAGATGGAGGGCAGCTCTGTGGTTGAACAGTCTCGCGATCATTTTTTTGGACAGGTTTACTGCAGAAAGGAGAAGAATGTGATGAAAGTTGTTGATGTAACCAATCCCAATCTTGCGAGGACCCTGGATGATCCAAGTCCAATGAATAAAGATCTTCCTATAGCCCTGCGCAAAGGGACCAGGTCATGTACTTCCCATCCTATACAAAGATTTGTTTCATATGCTAAACTGAGTAAGACTATAAATGCTTTATTACTTCTCTCTCTATGGCTGTTATTCCCAGGACAGTTGAGGATGCCAGGGAGGACCCTAAATGGCGACAAGCCATGACAGAGGAGATGGACGCTCTGGCGAAGAACAAAACGTGGGAGATTGTTGATATTCCCAAGGGAACTCACTTAGTAGGCTCCAAGTGGGTGTTTACTGTGAAATACAAACCTGATGGGACGATTGAACGCTATAAAGCTCGCCTTGTTGCAAAGGGATTCAGCCAGAAGTATGGGATTGACTACCTCGAGACATTTGCCCCCGTTGCAAAGTTGAAAACAGTGAAAGTCATCTTAGCTCTGGCAATGCAAAAGAAGTGGAACATGGATCAACTGGATGGAAAGAATGCATTTTTGAATGGTCACCTGGAAGAAGTTGTCTACATGAGCATGCCGCCTGGATACGTGCAAGATGGAAAGTGTTGCTACCTCAAGAAGGCATTATATGGCCTCAAGCAGTCACCTAGAGCGTGGTTTGAAAGACTGAGGGTTGTAATGAAGACTAATGGGTATAAACAAGGGAATGGTGGCCACACCCTCTTCATCAAGCAGAGAAATGGTCTGGTGAGTCTTCTACTTGTATATGTGGATGATATGATTGTCACAGGGGATGACGAAGACGAAAAAAGGAAGATGAAAGAGACGTTGGCTGCTGAATTTGATCTTAAAGATCTGGGAAAGTTAAGGTATTTCTTGGAGATCGAGATTGCACGGTCTGAGACTGGACTTGTAATGAGTCAAAGGAAGTACACCTTGGACCTTCTAAAGAAGACAGGAAAACTGGGATGTAGACCTTTTCTTACTCCCACGGAGTCTGGCACTAGGATAAGCATCAAGGCTGGGACGACTTTGGATGATGAAGGAAAAGGGAGATATCAGCGATTGGTTGGTAAACTCATTTATCTCACTCTCACTCGTCCAGATATTACTTATGTTGTGGGTGTGTTGAGTCAGTTTATGCATGCTCCTACTGATTGTCATTGGAAATGCGCTGAAAGAGTGTTGGGTTACTTGAAGAATGATCCAAGGAAGGGGCTTCTCTATACTCGACAAGATCAACTCAGCATTGAAGGGTACTCTGACGCCGACTGGGCTGGATGCACGGACACTAGAAGATACACCACAGGATACTGCATCTTCCTTGGAGGTAATCTTGTGGTTTGGAGAAGTAAAAGGCAAGAGGTTTGTTCCAGGTCTAGTGCTGAAGCAGAATACAGGGCAGTTGCAATGGGGGTTACTGAAATGTTATGGCTTAAGATTCTTTTGGCAGATATTGGTGTTAAGATGGATGAGAGGATGAAGATGTATTGTGACAACAAGTCAGCCATCAATTTGGCAAACAATCCTGTTATGCACGACAGAACTAAACATGTGGAGATCGATCGTCACTTCATAAGGGAACGCATAGATTCAAAGGAGTTGATTCTACCCTATATGAAGTCTGAAGATCAAGTTGCCTATGTGTTGACTAAATCTTTATGTACATCTCAGTTTGAGAAAAATGTTAGCAAGCTTGGCATGTTTGACATGTATGTCAAGCTTGAGGGGGAGTGTTGAAATACTTTGTAATAAGAACCGGGTCCATTTCTGGACCCGGTCCTTTTGGGGCGCGGGTACCGAGGACGGCTCGGTACCCTAGGCGCCATCTCCTCTCTCCCCTATGTATTCTCACTTAAGTGTAATTGTTGAGATTAAGTGAATTAATTTTCTCTCTCCTAGGGTTGCGGTGTGCCCCTAGGTCAGAGCTTCCCCGTGGTTTTTCACCTCTTTCTGAGGTTTTCCACGTATATTCTTGTGTTCGCTCTTTGCTCTCTTCTTGTGGTTTGCGTTTCTACAGATACAATATAGGTTGGATCAGTTTATCTAACAAGTTCAGACCCCCATGACTGGTAATATATGGCATTGCTTAGAGCAAGAAGTCTTGCTTCTTGAGAATGGATTTGAACTTTCTAGTTCCAACTCATCCCCAACATGGGTCAACATGGATCACAGCTAGGCGATCAACAGCCCCGATATCTGACCCATCTGGAAATACCTGACTCCAACCAAGTAACATATCAAATCCTCCCTTCCATTCTCAATGTACAGGTCCACAATAAACTTTTGCTAGTAGGCATGATGGCGGAGACAAATAAAGGAATTTCACCAAAATGGAAGGGACCTCATATGATAGTAGACATAGCATAACATGGTTGGTGTAGGTTCACTGGAACATGGTAGGCCATAACTAAAACATGGACATATGGCAAGGAAGAAAGAAAGGGAAAGAAGAAAGCAATAAAAGAAGAAGAAGAAGAAAAGATGAAAGAATTAAAAATAAAATAAAATAAAACAAATTAAAGCACCTCAGCAGCAGAGCTAGGTAAGGTAAGGCATGTACAACATGACTAAGATAACCCAGGACCAGTCAGGAACTCTTGACACTGATATTATAAATAAATCTATGGGAGTTTCTTAAGCTCAGCAACTAAAACCTCTCAATCGCCAGGACACATACACATAGTGGAACCTTATCAACACTTCTTATTGATATGGTGACAGTCAGCAGCTCAAAAAGGGTACTTTTATGTAACAACAAAGATATATCTTGAAAATGAGAAATAAGTACTCACAAGCTCTTTGAACCATTTACTTCTGTCCTGCACATAACAAACACGGAGATACAAATGATGTAGAGTCAGCTCAAGAACGTAGCGAACTCTTAATTTAGTAATTAGTTAAAGTGAGTGGCAAAAGGAAATGCATACCATGGTATTCTTACATGAGAACGTTAAAATAGTAAGATACAATATTTTCACATGAAGAAACAATTTCTTGTAGCATGATATATTCACATGCAGAATGGATCATATTTTTTTCGAAAGGAACATGTTGGAGAACAGTTCAAGTGTAAGCAGATCCTAGCCACAAAATGTACATGAGTGCATGAAAAAAGAATGCAGACAGTGAACAACTAAATATGGGAAAAATTGTTAAAGCTAGGTTTCAGGTGAACAATGAAAACATAAATGGAGAACAATTCATATGATCTCGATAAAAAGTAGGCCATACAATTCTGCTACAAACACATAGTTCAACACATAGATGATGTACATCTTTTATGCCTAAGGCACTAAATCTATAAATTCACCACCAAATAAGGTTAGCTCAGGTTGCAAACTTTTTTTTTTCCCTCTCATATTTCACATACTGAAAAAAGTCTATAGCTAGTTGTTAGCATCCACCTGCTAACTACCGTCCCTTACAAGAGAAAACCCCAAACTCCACGCACACCCTCAGCCCTAATCTCCAGATTAGGGTTTCTCCTCCCAGATGAACACCCACTAATTTCTGTGATACCCCTAATTATAGCTGCCCAACCTTTATTTATACTTGTTCCTGGGTCAGTCTAATGGGCCTGACCCAGGACCGGTCCCTAACAATACTCCCTCCTTAAAAAACACCTTGTCTTCAAGGTGTGCTTAGCTGAAAAGAAATATCTACTGGATGAGAAGTCTCTTATTGATGATGGCTAGAAGAATGCTGGATAGCTCTTCTGATCCATGAGATGTGAACTCAACCTCTTCCATCTGATCTGGCCCATGTGCCCTGCCCTGCTATAAGCTTTATGCTTAATCGCTCCCTCAATAACCTTTACACTCGTACACAAGTTGGCCTCCTTGGCACATGGAGGATGAAAGGTAGTATTGCAGTCATGAAAACTACACATTATGCATACACCCTGGTTACGCAGCAAGTTTGCAAATCTCTTTCTTTAGAAAAGGATTCCATTCCTTCGACTGGGTATGGTTGTCCTCTCACATATGTCGATTCCAGCAACCACTCAGCACATGTAACATGAACCCATTGTGCATCAGTAGTCTTGCGAAATGCACCACCTAGTCGCCCACATAAGCTGCATTCAGTGTCAGGCCTGTCTTGGATATTCTTGTGAGCAGGCCCTCTATACTGCCTACAAAAGTCTTCGCGAAGTTCAAAATACCATGGTGCAAACTGATTCTTGAGTATGTGATAGTAATCCATGTGAGCAGCAACCTTGCAACTGGCACAAACTGAGACATGGTTTGAAACTCTATCGAGTCTTCCACAAATACTACCGAATGGCTGGTGGTCTTGGCGAAATTCTGAGTGCTTGCCTGATGAAAACTTTTGCGACGACCAGTCTTGACAGACTGGTCTTTGCATGAGGAACCAACTGAGAGTAAGACCCTGCCCTTCCACTTGTAAAGTAACCCTTAAAGAACCCTCATGATGAGTAATTTCAGCATGAACCACTTCATGTGTTTTCTTTCTCAAGGAAGAAAACCTTGAAGAAGCAGTGGTGTTCCCAGTATTAGCCTCCATGCAGGCCTGAGCAACTGAAGTTCCACCCAAGAAAAAAGAGAACCGACCAAAATTTGACAAATATTCTTCAAACATCTTCAAAAATGCCTCCACCTTCTCATCAAGCTGTCCAGGCTCCTTCACAGTGGACTAAACAATAAACTGCAATCTTTTAATTGCCAGAGTTGTTCCTCTGCATTAGTATCGCAATGTAACCACGCTGCTCAACTGCACGGAGCTGATGGAACACTAGGTGCTGTGCAACGAGAACAAAGAGCTGAAGCTTTGTATGTAGTACCAATTCATTTGGATCAACCTGAACATAGAATGGTAGTGCAGAATGCTCATCTCCATTCTGGAATGAGTCGGCACTACCTGCCACAGTCTGCCCCTCAATGACGCTGGCTGCCATGGCTCGGCTCCAAGAGGGTTTCTCGGGCTGCCTTATTGACCGTAGGAATGAAGGGATTCTCTGCCGCCAGTCCTTCCTCTTTCCACACCTCCTTCATCTCCGCATAGAAGACTCCATCTGTGATGATCCTTCGTTTCTTGCTTATCTGAGATGCCATCCTAGAGCAATAGAGAAGTGGTACAGGGGCCTCGTCTCCTGATATGAAGCTGTTATCACCTTTAATAAGAAGATGAGAGCTAGGGTTCAACAACAATTTTTTGTTGTCAATCGAGTGACTACGTTCGCCATACCAGGGGATTTTCTCCGGCTGAGGACTACCCCCTTACAATTTTCTCATGGAATTGGTTGGTATTGCTTCGCACACAATAAGGCTACAACAGCCCAACAATGTGTCACTGTAATTTTTCACATCATTACTATGGGAATCCTGAAATTGAAACAGGTCAGTTTCTTCCACCCCTGCTACTCCAGCTGCCTTTCCGCTTATGCCTTTTGTTTCTCCTCGTTGCGCATCTCTTTGATTGCTCCATCCAGCTACCACCAGTCTCACGGCTATGGGTTTGGCTGCAGAAACCAACACCCTTAGCATCCCCACTAGAGCTAGCCTCGTCTCTCCCTTTCATTTCTCATCAGTTGTGTTGAAATATGTTGTATTGGGACCGGATCCATATCTGGATCCGGATCCCTTGGACACGGGTACCGAGGACGGCTCGGTACCCTAGGCAGCTTCTCCCCTCTCTCCTTTATATTCTCACTTAAGTGTAATTGTTGAGATTAAGTGAATTAATTTTCTCTCTCCTAGGGTTGCGGTGTGCCCCTAGGTTAGAGCTTCCCCATGGTTTTTTTCCTCGTTCTGAGGTTTTTCCACGTACATCGTGTGTTCGTTCTTTGCTCTATTCTTGTGGTTTGTGTTTCTACATGGTATCAGAGCCGCCGTATACGATCTATTGGTGTTTTTCGTCGTGATCTCGCCATTCGTGTTTTCCGTGCCGCCGCCTAAGGTTCTGCACCGTCGCCTCGGGATCCGTGCATGTCGTCGCCTCGAGATCTGTGCCGTCGCCTAGGGTTCCGCGCTGTCGCCTAGGGTTCCGCGCCGTCGACTTCTCAGTTTCCTCCACTGCCCTTTCTGTGTTTTTTCGCGATGGCCGACGCCGTACTTCCTGCCGTTGCTGATGTCCAGGGCACGGGCAGCAATCTCAAGGGTGAGAACGTCCCCGTACATGTTACTTCTATCCGGCTGAACAAGGACAACTACCTCTCGTGGTCTGCTGCCCTAGAAATCGGGATTACTAGTAGAGGNTATTAGTTCTGTTTCTGCTGATATTCAGCCCTTGATTCTTCGTAAATCTACTCCATATGAGATGTGGACTATTCTTGCTCGCATGTATGGCCGTAAGAAACGTGTTTTGCATACTTATCAAATCAAACGCAGTATTTATGCTCTCAGACAGGGGAAGTCGTCCGTTGCTACCTTCTATGCTGCCCTCAAAACCAAATGGGAAGAACTTGACTATCATACGAATGATGACTGGAAGAATGCTTCGGATCAGGCCCTATATTGGGAAAAAGAATGGATGGATCGGACTTTTATCTTTCTCGGTGGTTTGCGTGATGAGTTTGAGTCGGTCCACAGTCAACTTCTTAATTGTGATGAGATCCCTGGGATCGAAGAGGTGTATGCTCGCGTTGAGGCTGAGGAACAACGCCGCCAGATTATGCATATTGACTCGAGTCACGGGAGCTCTCCTACAGCCTTTGTGAGTCGTACGGCAGGTACAGGTCAACGTTCCTCTCGGAGATGCAGCCATTGCAATAAATTGGGACACTCTGTGGATTTTTGTTGGGACCTTCACCCTGAGAAGCGTCTTGTTCGTGGTCGTCCTCCCTCCACCCGGCGGGCTCCTTCTGTGCCTGAGCCCAGTCAGAATACTTCTGTCAATGTTGCAACATCCAAACTTTCTGTGGATCAACTAAAGGAGTTGCAAGCATATATTAGCCGGTTGTCTACTCAAGATGCAGCTTCTACTTCTAAGGGAGCACACCTACCCAGGCCCAGGCCCTTATTAGTTATTACTACTAGTGATCAAGGTAACTCTTCTTTTGGTGATTGGATTGTTGATAGTGGGGCTACCCATCACATGACAGGCGATCCTAAAATGTTTCAAGAGTACAAGTTGACCTCTGGGAAGCAGCGTGTTTCTATGGCAGATGGGTCCTCGATTTCTGTGGCTAGAAAAGGGAGTCTGTCTTTACTAAACAAATATTGTCTTCATAATGCCCTGCATGTTCCCAACATTCCTGTAAATTTATTATCTGTCAGCAGCATTACTAAAGAGCTGAATTGTAACCTCATTTTCACTGTTGAGTGTTGTTTCCGGCAGGACTTGGGGACGGGGTAGAAGATTGGGATTGGTTCGGCTATTGATGGTCTCTACAGGATGCCAGTTCAGGTCGCTTCTGCCTTGATTTCAACCACGAGTAGACAACTTTCTGGCCTGGAGGACAGATCCACCATTATGCGTTGGCACGAACGGCTTGGCCATATTCCATTTCAGTTGATTAAACAGTTGTTTCCTAAGATGTTTCGTTCTGTTTCTTTGGACACCTTCGCCTGTGAAGTGTGTCAATTGTCTAAGCATGTCAGGGCTTCGTACCTTCCTTCATTAAATAAATCTGATCGACCTTTTGCTTTGGTTCATTCTGATGTCTGGGGTCCTTCGGAAGTACCCACTTGTCGTGGTTTCCAGTATTTCATGACTGTTATCGATGATTACTCACGGTGTACGTTCGTGTATTTGTTGAAAGAACGTAGTGAAGTTCAGGGCATTGTCAAAAAATTTGTTGCCTTTGTTGAAACCCAATTCCATACTACTGTTCAGACCTTTCGTACTGACAATGCCCGTGAGTATGTCTCCCAATCCCTTGATGACTTCTTGAGAAGCAAGGGTATTGTACATGAAACATCATGTAGTTACACGCCTCCTCAAAATGGCGTCGCTGAGAGAAAGAATCGTCATTTGTTGAATGTTACGAGGGCAATCATGTTTCAGCGTCATGTTCCTAAGCGGTACTGGGGAGATGCACTTCTCACAAGTGCCCATCTCATTAACCGTATGTCTACTCGGATGTTGAATGGTAAATCCCCTTACTCTGTTCTGTGGCCACATCAGAATCCCTGGCCGTTGA
>JAANDH010000188.1:229321-352239 GCA_011799765.1 Nymphaea thermarum | reverse complement strand
CAAATAATCCAGTTATGCACGACAGAACAAAACATGTGGAAATCGACCGTCACTTCATACGGGAACGCATAGATTCAAAGGAGTTGATTCTACCCTATATGAAGTTTGAAGATCAAGTTGCCGATGTGTTGACAAAATCTTTATGTACATCTCAATTTGAGAAAAATGTTAGCAAGCTTGGCATGTTTGACATGTATGCTAAGCTTGAGGGGGAGTGTTGAAATATGTTGTATTGGGACCGGATCTATATCTGGATCCGGATCCCTTGGACACGGGTACCAAGGACGGCTCGGTACCCTAGGCGGCTTCTCCCCTCTCTCTTTTATATTTTCACTTATGTGTAATTGTTGAATTAAGTGAATAAGAATTTTCTCTCTCCTAGGGTTGCGGTGTGCCCCTAGGTTAGAGCTTCCCCATGGTTTTTTTCCTCGTTCTGAGGTTTTTCCACGTACATCGTGTGTTCGTTCCTTGCTCTATTCTTGTGGTTTGTGTTTCTACAAGCTGCATCCTCAATCTCAATTTCCAGAGCGATTCTTCCCATGTGTACACAACTGCTTCTACCTAATTCACTCAGACAGATTGGAGATAACTGTGGTTGGCTGCCTGTGGAAAACGTTTTGCTTCTTAGCTTGAGGCTCCCCAGCGGTTGAAAGCACTTTGAACTTTGCTTTTGTAATTAGATATGGCTGCATAGTATAAATTGCAGGTGGGTGCCTTGTCCCGAGGGCGTCGATCATCTTCGTCATGGCAAGGAAGGGCTCCTTCTCGATGGCTGGTGAGGATGGCCATAACCTGATCCCATAGAGGTTGCCACACTCATCTTTTGGGCCCTATTACGCCCATTTCAAGTGTCGCGTTTTGGAGAATCTTCGACTCGATATTGCGGAAAACGCAACGAAGAATGTCTAGGTCGAAGATATCGACTGTCATGGCACCCCTCTCCACCATCGAAAGTTTCTTTGGTTTCCCACTTCCATGCGTACTTCAAAATTTTTGTGGTGGCGAGATGCGCAAGGATAGACCCATATCTAGTCTGTTATTACCACGCTCCTCCTCTTCTTCTTGAAGTCTGTCACCCTTCACAACAACTCTCGCTAAAACGTCTTTGTCATTTGAATTGCCTCGCGCTGCTCTATGATCCGACGTCTCCTCTTCTTCCTTGGCTGCAAGTATGGAATCTAACGTAGCGATCCTCGATGTGTCATCCGTTCTTAGCGCATGTTTCTCCTTCTTCAGTTGTACCTGCTTAGAGGTATTGGAGACTTGGTGAAGAAAAAGCTGCAACAACTCCTTGATAATAAGTTGCGCCGAGCTGATCGTTTGCAGTTTCCGATCGGCGTCCACCATCTTCTGCTTGATCCTATCGAAAGAATCTTCTAATTTCACCTTCCATCGCGCTATCCAACCCAATTGCCTCTGCAACGACCTCCATCAGGTTGCCGTTGGAGACTGGCTCTGATACCATTGTTAGCATCCACATGCTAACTACCGAGTACCGACCCTTACAAAGGAAAACCCGAAACTCCACGTACACACTCAGCCCTAATCTCCAAATTGGGGTTTCTCGTCCCAGAGGAACACCCACTAATTTCTGCGATACCCCTAATTACAGCTGCCCAACCTTTATTTATACTTGTTCCTGGGTCAATCTAATGGGCCTGACCCACGACTCAGACCCGGTCCCTAACACTAGTATATTGTTTGTTAATGACATTTATCACACAATAGAATGGAAAGCCATTAGACGAAATAAATTAAAGAAATGTGTTTTGAGACATTCCCCATTCCCAGATATGGATTGTTACAACTATCCTTCCTTACATGAGATTGCATGAGCATATAACCTTCATAGATATAGACAAAGAATCAGCAAAATAATATAAGTCCTTCATAAAAGTGAAAGTAAATGTTTTACATTATAATTGCCTTTTACATCCTTTCTGTTAGTACATTTCTCAAAGAGGTTAGCATAATTATATATTCTATCTTACAGACAGAGGGAAACAAGCCAGCATTAGCATAACAGGAGCAAGAACATAGTTTATTACTATAATGTTTATTCTTTTGATTTCAATGTTCAGCATGGATAAGCAATCAACTCTTCATAACCCATCATGCAAGTTTATCAACAACACCTTGAAAAGACATCTCCTTCTGCCTTAAGAATTAGTAATTGAGGAGCAAGCAAAGGTGAGTACTAAAGCTACATATACATATATCCAGAAATGATTTAACAAGGGACTGAATTTGTTGGTAACAGAGCTCTAAGAATGCAGGACTGGGAAGAGCAAGAAGCACCCTTCCAGAGAATGAGATAATAAGTGCAAGGCCTCTCCGGAGTATATCAGGCACATGAACAGTAGCGTCGCACCACAATGGTGATAGTTTGGAGACTCAATGCAATCAAGGAAATAGAGCTTCAAGGCTCCCAATGTCAAGCATTACAGGAAAGAGTTTTCCATTTTCCCTAAATACTACTTGCAACACATCATGTGTAAAACATGTTGTGCATCTTGGCATAAATGGTCTTACAAATTTAAATTGTCTAATTACATTCACCTTGCAATGGAAGACGACCATAACAATTTAAAAAGGAAAAGCACTTACAGTGTCAACCTTTCTAGCAACTTCACGATCACCAATTTTACTAGCCTTGTCGAAAACCTTTGCAGAAGGTACTTCAGACTTCAATTCTTCAGAAGATACCACTTTAGTGGACTTCACCAATTTTCTAGCAATTGTGTCTTCCAGTTTAGAATCTTTTCCAGTTCTTGGTTGCACATTGTTTTCAGAAGATTGAGCAACAGGCTTCTTTGGTTTCAATTCTTCAGGACATAGATTTAGCTGCTCACTGGGCTTCACCAACTGGCTGACCATTTTGTCTTTGCTATTAGAACCTTTTACAATTTTTGTTTGCACATCTTCATATACATGATGAGAAGTCTTCTTTTCATCCTCATTAAGATCATCTTTTGATTTTTCTTTTACAACACAAGTATTCTCCTTGTCAGGAATTAGTTCACGCAGAGATTCAATCAATTTAATAGGGACATCATCCAGTTTCATCTTCTTAGAAATTCTATTTTCTGAAGATCCCAGATCTGCAGAAGCGGGTTCATTTGCGGAATCACCAGTTTCTAATGCATTCTCACTGGAAAGCACCCTTGACCTTTTGACAGCCTTCATTTCGTCCTGAAAATTTCCATGTGTGACCATAGATGTGGATATGTTTGCTGAATTTACATCAGCATCGCTCTGCTTATTGTTGTCAGTTGTAGGCAAATGATTCATTCTCAAAACTTCCAATGTATTTTGCTGTGGTTCCACAGATAGTTTCTCACGGCTTTCCTTTGGAAGTGCCGGTCCTTTATCATCTGTTTCCCCTTCTTTTGACATACTCAATGCCGCTTCCTCAACCATATTACCCACAGCCGTTTGCTGCACCTTGACTCCTCCATTGGCATCAACCTTCAGAAAAGCACTAGGGCCTCTATGTCCTCTCCTATTAAATAAGAGATTAACTGGAGTACATTGAACCAACACAGTCAAATCATGTTTGTTCAAAAGCAGTCCAGATACCCATAATTAGTTATAACTTGAGCTGAGAACTGAAGGAAAACTATGCCAGATTATACCTTTGACACCTCCTATCTTGTCCGCAATATTCTCAGATATCGTATAACTGGAAACATCAAACACACGGTAAAAAATGTAGTCTGCTTCTATCAGCTCAAGCTCAGAAGGTGGATGGTTGCGCTTGTCCTTTGATGTGCAGATAACACCGCATTTTCCAACCAGGGCTTCCTGGCACCATATGTGGCATCAAAAATAATGAAAATAAGTTCATAATCCTCTACAATATATAACTAAAAATAAGTGTTAACCAAATTAGCTTTGGTTGACCATAAGCATTTATTTAATTTTAAAGAACCAATTGTTCCAAGCTCCTAGAGAAGAAATCACAGGCATAACTCTTGTGAATAGAAACTGGAGGTGCAAGTTGAGAACAACTAAAGAAATAGAACTTTCAAGCATTAAACTTTCTTCTCAATTATCGGTGACCGATTAAGAACCACCTATGAGAGAACAAAATTATGCTGTGCTGAAGAAAAAGATAAAACTTAGACATATCATCCCTCAAATTTTCAATGTTCACAAATAGCTGCTCAATGTTTTTAACAAATTCTTAAAGATCAACTCTCAAATAGAAAAAATTAAAATGAGGGGTAATTTGAGAAAATTACCCTCCAAAATGGAAGGCCAATATCAACCCTCGCTGCCATCAACCCTCGGTGCATTAGGGAGGATCAACTGCCAGCCTTGCTGGCGCAGCCAGAGTCAACATCCTTGATCCTTCCATCACTCTCATTGGATGACCCGGGCCTACCCATGTAATAGGCTGCAAAGTTTAAATTTCACGAAATAGGGCCTCACATGGGTGTACGCAAGCTATTGAGTAGACCAGCGGATGTAGTGATAGTTTGGCTGAATATTTCGATGGTTGAACAGATTGTTGGGGAGCTCTGCAGCCAATGGTAGGAATGCAATGCACCCTCCAATTGTCGCTTACAAGGAAGAGACCCGTCTCAAAGGATATCCAAGATGTCTGGTGGAGTTTCATTGGTGAGGAGAGCTTAGGAGAGTTGGGAACCCTTCCAAGATGCCTTCCAAAAGATGCACTCCGAGGGGAGCTTGAGGCCCCCAAGTGTCATCCAAGATGCCTGTTGTAAGTTTTTATCAAGGAAAGCTTGTGAGGAATGGTGTTTCACCCATGATGCCCACCAATGGATTCCACCTAGGAGCGATTGTGAAGTGGTCCTAGGAGTGACTGTGAGATGGTCAGCTGAACAGGATGCTCAGAAGCGACCCTAAGAAAGGGACCCCAAAGCCTTGCTGTGTCACACGGGTACGGCTCTGAAGGAGCAGTACCCGCACGGTACCGGTACGACACCGGTACAGGTACGGCGTCGGGTGCAGCACCGGGTATGGCAGACTCGTCGCTCTCGCTTCAACATGCCGAGTCCATGTATTGTTAATTTGTTATAATACCTGCTGTTATGCCTGTGATGTACTGTTAGTCTGTTTTTTTTTTATATATAATACCTGCTGTTATAACTGTTATATGTATTGTAATACAATTTGTTATTGCTGTGATATGCATTGTAGTACCTGTTATATGCATATACTGTTACGTGCAGTTCGTTATACCTGTTATATAGTATTGCATAAACCTCTTATATGTATATACTGTTAGTCTGTTATCTAATATGTAGTATTGTGATACCTCTTATATGTACATGTTAGTACTGTTATGTAATTACATGTATTGTTAGTGTTATGTACTTGTATGTATATTATTATGTATTGTTAGTTTTTTTATTATATTACATTTTCTTTAAGTACAGCTATACCTGTGATAATATATAATTTCATATAAATATATTATGTAAATAGTCTCTGTTTTATATATGTTTCTGTTTCTGATTTCTGATTTCCGTCTGAATTGTTAATTTTCCATGTTTCTCTTTCTGTTATATGACTGTCTCTGAAGTGATTTCTGTTATGCACTAGGTAATATATATTACTGTATCTGACTTCTAATACTCTAACATACTGTAATATGTTATAGCAGTTTCCAGTAATATGTATAGCTGTTTTCTAGTAATATGATTTACCGTTAGTAGACTGTTACAAGTATTCTGCTTATAATTCATGTTATGTATTCTGTTTTACTGGATAACACAGTCTGTGACTCTGTGTTACTGTTTAGACTGTTAGATACTATGTAACAGGAGCAGCATACCAGTACGGATGCATGTGTGACGTCAGGTGCGGCTCGGGTACAGCGTTGACCGTACTGGGGTCAACGTACCCCAGGTCAAATTCGACCATTTTCGAACTGTCAACTTTGACCAAGTCCAAAATTGTCCAGTTTTGGGTTGTAATGTGTTTTACATTTTAACGTTTTTTACATTTTTCACGTTAAGAATATCGAAACCCATCAAAATATTTTGGTCGACGATGGTTCTTCACTTCATCTTCACTGATAGAGTCCGATGACGGCAAGTGAACGGCAAGCAGCGGATGGCGATTCACGTTGATGGTTCTGCTTCTTCCTCTTCGGTGAGCTCATTCTTTTGGTCTTGCTTGGTCTCTAGGGCTTTCTTTAGGATATTTTGTTTGTTTTGTGAAGATCGAGCTCATTTCTTCGTTTTTTGTTCTTCCATTTTCTCATATGTGCCTTTCTAATCATTCTTCGCTGGTTGATCGAGCTCTGTTCTTCCGTTCTTCTGTTAATGCATAAGTTTGTATATTTTGTGGTTGCTGCTGTGTTAAAAACATCCAATATATCATGTTTTGTTTTGTGGAGATATCTTGTTTTCTCTTTGTTCTTTCTAATAAGACTGTATACAGATTGAGCTTCGTTCGTTTGTTTTGTGGAAATATCCTTTTTCCTCTTCGTTTTCAATTTTCTCAATCGAAAATTGTTCAAAGTGGTTTGTCATGAGCAAGAGTGACGAAGGTCTGTGAGCTCTTTCCTCCAATAACATGATTTCCATCTGTTTGGTAGATCATCTGTTTTTTGTGTTTCTTCCATGTGTGCTTGCACTGTTTTCTGGTAGATCATCTAATGTTTTTTTAAGTGCTTGAATTGTTGATATATATTTTCAGTTATCACCTTATCGGTTATAGTTTTTTGCTTTTCAGATATAAGTTGTAATGGCTGATAAAGGAAAAGAAACAATGCCTACAAAGGGAGGTAGAAATATGGCAAGCAGTACTAGTAGTGTTAATACCGCTGCTGCAGTAGAAATGGAAAATCCATCTCAGCCTCTTTGGCGCTATGTGAAAAAACTAGGAAAAGCTGGTGGTGGCGGTGAGAATATAATTTTTTCTTGCAATTTCTATCATAGTCATTTTATTGGCTCTTATACACGTTGCAAAGCACATTTATTGCATATCAAAAGCCACGTAATTAGACCATGCGAAAAAATTAACAAAGAATCGATGACGGTATTGAAAAAAGAACAAGATGCAACTGAGACGAAAAAATCTTCAGCCAAGTCAAGTGAACTATTTGTTCCTCTTTATGCTATTGAAGAAGGTGAAGATGCTTCAAAGTAAAGAAAAATAAACATGGCGATTGGAGCTACCAAAACATTAGCACAAGCATTCAAAAATATGGGAAGGGCAGAGATGGATAAAAGAATCAAAAGGTTCTCTTTTGCAAGTTCACTTCCTTTTAATATAGTCAAAGTCCTTATTGGAAAGATGTTGTTACACGTTTGGCTAATAGTAGTTTGATTGGTTGTGTACCCCAAGTTTAGAGAAGTTGAGAAGAGTAATTATTGCAGAAGAGAAGGCAAACATCGAAAAATTATTAAAGAAGAAATTTTCATGGACACACTATGGAGTATCCATTGTTTCTGATGGGTGGACTGGTATACAAAGACAGCCACTTATAAATTTTATTGCTTATTCGCTTAATGGGCCAATATTCTTGAAATGTGTTGACGCATCTGAGGAGTATAAAGATGTTGATTATTTAAAAGGGCTATTTATAGAAGTCATCAAAGAAGTGGGTGAAGATAATGTTGTGCAAATTATAACTGCTCGATCCCAAGTATAGTCACATATTTTGGACTCCTTGTGTGGCACACAGTATAAATCTAGCACTTAAATGTTTGCAACCCATCAAAAGATGATACAAACTCGGTTAAATTGTGTTCATGGATTGAGGAGCTTGAGCATGATGTCAGAAACATCAGAAATTTTGTTGTAAACCACCACAATGCTCTTGCTATATTTAATAAGCATTCTGATTTGAAATTGTTGAAGGTAGTAGAGACTCGTTTTGCATCTATTATTGTAATGATGAAAAGAATAAAGCAAGTGAAACATGCATTAACACTTACGTTGACTTGACTGACAATGATTGGGAGTTTTATCGGAGTGATGACATTGTGAAAGCTCAAGAAATTCAAAAATGTATTTTAGATGATGAATGGTAGGATAAGGTCACATATTTTTCGCAGTTTACAGAGCCTATTTGACAAATGCTGAGAGAAGTTGATAAAGAAGGGCCTATGCTTCATAGTGTTTATGATATGTGGGACGACATGATTGAAAAAATCATTTTTAGACATGAGAAGAAGAATGTTGCACTTGATGATTTTGAGTTTTTCAATCATGTGCATAAAATTTTAGTAAAAATATGGAATAGAAGCAATTACCCTTTGCATTGTACGGCACACTCCTTAAATCACAAATATTATAGACAAACATGGTTGGCAGGAGGTACTGGTTGTGCTCCTCCTAATCGAGATCCAAAAATATCAAACAATAGGGAGATATGTTTGGGAAGACTATTTTATGTTTCTCATGGGTTGAAGATAATAACTAACGAGTTTGTGAGCATCTCTGGTGCAAGAAGTGATTCATTACAAGTTGCAATGACAAGAGATGAAGAAGATCCTGTTAATTGGTGGTTATGTTTTTGAGCATCGACACCAAATCTCCAACAACTTGCATTGAAGTTATTATTCTCAACCTGCGACCTCTTCATGTTGTGAAAGAAACTGGAGCACTTATTCCCAAATTCAAAACATCAAAAGAAATAAGCTAACTAGTAAGCAAGCAGAAGATTTAGTTTATGTCCACTCAAACGTACGCTTAATTTCACGTACTTCAGATGATTACAGGTATTTCTTTCCTTTTTTTTTATCTTTGATATGTATACATATGTATATTATGTTGGTTGTTTATGTGATTTTGTTGCAACTTGTAGTTCAGGATCATCCAAAGGACATTGACGTGGAACTTGAAGGAGAACATGATTTGCATGCTCTTAATATGGACCTTATAGAACCTGTTGTTCCATCTAATCTTGATGATGTGATTGAGGAGAATCAAGAAAGCTGATATATTTTGTATGTTAATTACTTTCATACTTTGTTTAGTAGTATGATAGTATCTATAAATTTTGGATCATGATTTACGAATATGTTATTCTGTTTGTAGATTTTATAAATATATATATATATATATACATAAATATATATATATATATATATATATATGTATATATATATGTATATATATGTATATATATATTTATATATATATATATATTTATATATATATTTATATGTGTGTGTGTGTGTGTGAATATGTTATTCTGTTTGTAATTTTTTGATATATATATATATATATATATATATATATATATATATATATATATATATATATATATATATATATATATATATATATGTGTGTGTGTGTGTGTGTGTGTGTGTGTGTGTGTACGGCCGTACCTCCGCACCCAAGTTTTTTGAAAATAATTTGTACCCGTACCTGCACCCATGTGACATAGGTTATATATTTTTCTGTTTATGACTCTGTTACATATTGTAATATGTAATATGTATCATATTGTTATATACTACTTTAGTAATAGGGTATACTGTTATATAATGTAACATGTAGTATGTATCAAACTGAAAGAAATATGTATCAGATTACATCTAATGAGTAATGTTAAACTTCTTCTATTGATTTTACATATTCAATGAAGGCAACAATTAATTTTTTATTGTTTAAGTTGATTATTACTACTCTCCACATTTCAAATAAGTAAAAGTTAATCAAAATAACTTGACATATTAACATAACTAAAAGATTAAAAAAAAATAGTTGTCTTTTTTACCTAGGTCCACCTACGTGCTAGGCACTGCCTAGCACCCGGGCAGCGCCTTGGCGCCTGGACAACATAGGTAAGGGGTTGCTTCATCCTTTTACTATGCCCACAATTGTTGAAATTCTCCATTTCATCACATTTGATTTTCTTCAAGTGGTGAGATGTTTTTGTCATTTTGGATTGACCCACCATTTTTTTCTTTGGTATGTCCATGTTGAAGATGATTTAGATGACTTTCCCTTTAAAATTTTAAATGCTTCTTGAAGAAGTGACCATGACTCCATGAGTTAGCTATGTTCCTGTGTATATCAACCCATCCACTTCCTAGAAGGAGCCAGGTGTGAGCAGATGCTACCCACAGAAGGGTTGCATCATTGGAGGATGGTGAGAGGTGGTCAGTGACCGTCATTGCATATGCAAAGGGTTGACGATGATCCCTTGCCTCCAAATGAAGATTGACCCCATTGATCCTCACTAGAGGACCATCAACAAGGCATCGTTCAACAAAGATCGACAAGATTGAACCCTCGCTTCCTAGTTATTATAACAAGGAACCATCAACATTGGATGATGGTGAGGGGTTGCCAACGACCCTACCCCTAGCAAGGATCAACAATGACATCTCCTTCCAATGAGGGTCAACATTTATGTCACATAGGTACGGGTACGGGTACGGCCGTACGGGTACCGGTATTGGTACGGGTACGGGCCATTTTCAAAAAACGTGGGTACGGGGGTACGGCCGTACACACGGACATATATATATATATATATATATATATATATATATATATATATATATATATATATATATATATATATATATATCAAAAAATTTTAAACAATAACAAAATGCTAAGGGTGTTCCTTTAAATACATTTTCTTGAATTTTTCTGATTTTTACTAGTTTTTTCTGATTTTTTCTGATTTTTCCTGATTTTTTCTGATTTTTTTAAGATTTTTCTGAATTTTTTTGATTTTTTTTATTTTCCCGCCGTACCCGTACCCGTAGGGTACGGGGCCCTCTTAGCCGTACCCATGTGACTAGGGTCAACATCATCAATCCTTGCCTACACCATGAGGGGGTTAATTGCTAGCCTTGATTCTCTCCTTCCTCCAATGCTAAAGGATGGAAAAGAGTGGTTGTCGGCCCTCACCTATGCAGTGATGGCAAACAACCTCATACCCTTCTAAGGAGGGATGAAGTCAGCCCTTACTGGCCACTATCCAACAAGAGTCACCATCAACCCTCACCAATGCAACGAGGGTCAATGATGGCAATGTTGACTCCATTCTTTTATTTAAAAAAAAAAAAAATTGATTTTGTGGGGTCATTTCATAAACTACCCTCCACTTTAACATTTTCTATTTGAGAGTGACTCATTGAAAATTTGATGAAAACATTGAGCGGCCATTTATGAATGTTGAAAAGTTGAGTTGTGATATGCAATTCTCCCCTTCTTAGGCAATCATATATTTTTTATTTTTTTCTAACTTCATTTCAGTTGATAGATTGCAAGATGCTAAAAGAATTGGACATTATCCTAAACTCTAAATAACAATGAGATGTAACAGTGAGTTAGTACCACAGCAACTAGTTAACAGGTTTCAGGCAGATTAGATTGACTGCACAAAGACTAAGTAGATGGGAACCGGGCAGTATTAAGCTTCAGCTAAAACTAATTTAATCTACTCTTTACAAATGAAGGAAAAGCACTAGCAAAAAGGATCTCCACAGTTATTATGTACAAAAAGCACCAAAGAGTACGATATGAACCAAACATAAGATATACATTTGGCTATCTCTCTACCAAACCTAAACTTTACATGTGGCGCTCTCTCTCTCTCTCTTCCAATTACAATAAGATGACGTACCTCAGAAAGTGATGGAGAATCCCCCACTAGAAGGTTCTAGATAAGAATAACATTAATTTAACTCGTTTGGAGATTTAAAATTCAAATCCCAAATTTAATTCAACTTGCTGCAGTTTGTTTTAAATAACATTATAATATTGTATAGGGGGTGCAAAAACTTATGACACATCCCCATATATTTACAATGGCATGCTATGGTTGTGTCTTTTGTTATGGTTGTGTCTTTTGTTACACCTTCAAGGATTCAACCCTTAAAAATGACAAGATTTATGCCTTAATCCCCCTAAATGCCCTAACAGGGTCTTCTGTGGTTTCTTTCCAAGAGCCTTCTTTGCCATTCAAAATAAAAATAGAAGTTTCATGGCTACTGTAGTTGTTCAAGAAGTCATAGACACTAATGCTTATTCATTTTATATTAATCTAAGGGACCGTCATCAATCATGCCTCACACCTCCTTCGTTTCCAGACTCACAAGCACTACAAGTGTCTTTTAGAAAGCTAATCATATGGATAGATGCAAAATGTCCAAGTTCATTAGAATTCCAAAAACATGGAAATCAGATGTAAAAATCAAATTTTACAAAAAATTTGAAATTGATGGTTTTAGCTTCTTAGATCATACAACTTAAATCTAGGCATCAAAATTTCATGATTTTCTTAATTCTCAGATTTTCCTATGCTTATTATTCCACATCTATCTATGTGATCTAATTTATAAGAAAATGAAACCTTAAAAAGCTAGGAGGCATAATCTAAGGACTTCAGTTTAAATAGCGGAAGTTATTTAAGTGGTCAATTTTTTAATGAACGTGCACGCAATTTGAAGCATATAATCATTGTAACTCTGTTGTTTTATACAATCCATTGTCATTTGATGTAAAATTGTAGTTCCATTTAGTGATCGATAGTCTTTTATGCAACATTTTTTTCTATTTTTTCCGACGTTTCTTATTTGTTTGAATTTAAGAGTTTTCGAACAAATTTACAACTTTTACAATATGTCTTGCTGTTTGTGTAACTTATTTCAAGTACAGCCAGTGCAAGCCCTTTATAGAAGAAAAGGAAAAGAGCATGATTTGTCACACAGAAACACAGACATAAAGCAGAGGCCTTAAGTGGACCTTGACAAGTTTCCTGGCCTGATTCTAAGTAGATAACAAGAAAGCCAAGAAATTTCTAAGAGATGGATGATATTCAACAAAATGACAAAGAATAGTCATACCTACCTTCTAGGTAGAAGCACTTGACAATACTGAAAAGTTCAGACCTAGATCTCTCCTAAATTGCAGGTATAAAACAAAAGATACAGGGAAATGCCCACGCCACTAATGAATTATCCGATCTCATTTAAGCAAATGCCTTTGTGCCAGAAAACTTAATTCAAGAACATGGAATTAGATGATTTACTATTTTTACATCAAGATTTTGGTAGGAAATTCATGAAGTGGAGCTGAAAGGTGTGCATCATATACTTCATGAAAAACTAACCATAATTTTTGTTCCTTTTCATGAAAAACAGGTGACTTAGTGAACGCAATAAAAAAAATAGATCACAAAAGCAAGTAATAGAAAACAAAGGTAAAGAAACGAAAAAGCTTCCACTTTACCAAAGGATTAATGTTAGTAAGCCCAACGCCTTCACCAGATGCCAGAAACAATTCATTTTTCTGTGGCTGATGATCCCCAAGCCAGTTTTGAAGTTCAATGGGACGGAAAAACCATAAGACCTTGATTCTCTTCATTGCAGGATCGCCATACTCCCAGGCTTTCAACAGTTTTCCTATATAAGGCTCAGGTTCGTTTGCTGCATGCAGGTATACAGAGTCATAGAGAAAGTATTCTATTCCATCGTAAGTGAACGACTCATAGAAATATGCAGGCTTCTCCGCAACCCGGCCAGTGTGACTCTTTTTACCCCATTTAAACTTGGGGTCATCTCCATTAGCTTCCGGACCAGGCATCTTCACTTCCCTATAGTTCAAATTATTCAAGTTACTAACTTACTATAATGCATATGTAATCCAACCAAGAGCAGGATATGAAGAATTTGTAGAAAGAAAATAGAATTAGCTCAATCACAAAAAAGGATGCAAAATCATCTCATGATATAATAACTCAAAAGCTCACCACTCAAAAAACCGCTAAGAAGGTTAAAACAAGAGGTTTTCCTCAACGGTAGGGGCAAGAAAGTGACTATGGAAGACAAAATGACGCAGACAGCCAATTATTATAACCCCCAAGGACGAAAACCACTGGTCTGCTTTAAATGTTAGGACCACATCAACAAAATCCTAACATTTGATTTGTAAAATTACATACTGCATCAGAATCACATCTAACAAATGAAACAATTATATGCCTTTAGCACTTAAGGGCAGAATCACCTCCCAACGTTTTCCTGAGAACTAGCATCACCAAAAAGAAATAAAAAAGGACCTGAGAGGTACGTCTGTGATTATGGTTCTCGATACATATACATGATATTTCTTCAAATTTGAGCCTCCTAACAGGCTTCAACAATAGAATCACAACAACATTCATTTGACAACTGCAGAGAAAATTGAAAATCAGTTTCTCATCATACTTGGTTCTTTCCCTAGAACTAAATATCAGGTATAGGGAAATAATACAGTCAACAAGATACACATTTCAACAAGAAGGTGCACGTCGATCTTTTCGTATAATAAAAAACAAGACAAGAAAGAGAGAGGAGCCTACTCGAGAGCTTCGCGACTTGTTCCGGGGTGAGCTTCGCCGAGAAGTCGCTAGCGGCAGTTGAGTAGCTGTATATAAGAGCAGCCTTCGCGGCCTCTTCACTGCGTTCATTCATGGAAAAAGAACATAAAGAATAGAAAAAGAAAAGCACCAGAAAGGGAAAAACACCGATCAGAAAATGAGAAGAGGAGGAAACGCAGCAAGAGAAGGAGGAAACACAGCAAAGAGGAAAGATGCAGCAACAGAGGAGGAAACACAGCAAGAGAAGAGGAGACGCAGCGACAGTTCAGAGACCGTCGAGTGCGAGGGAGGAGGAGAAGCAGACCTGTGGAGTGCAGCGAGTGAGGAGCCCTTCCGTCGAGTGCGAGGGAGAAGGAGACGCAGACCTGTGGAGTGCAGCGAGAGAGGAGCCCTTCCGTAGCGAGAGAGAAGAGGGGAAAAGAGGGGTCGACTGCGAGGGTGTAGCGAGAGAACAGGGGAAAGAGGGGAACGGGTGGAATTCCACCGTCCCGTACGATTTTCAACCGACGCCTAGGATTTCGATGCACAGGAGAAAAAATCCTGTGCATCAAACGGGCCCAAAAAGTCGGGCGAGGCCACAGCAACTTCCTTTGGACTTCCACCGCCCTCTGGCCCTGGTCGGTAAAAAATATCGGTCTATTGGGCGTCCTTCGCTGTTGGGAAGCCCGACTCAGGCCGTTTGAGACACTTCCGTCTCCGAGGCTGGTTTTACGTGGTGCACGGGAGCGTCAACCACTGCCACGTGGAAAAATCGTCTCCAACAAACGGAACATTGTCCCGAGTGATAATAGGTTATGAAGAAGGTGAGGAAGGAATGTAAATACTTGATGGCATGCTTGGAAAATGGGGAGAGAGAAAGGGAGCGGGGAGTTGGATATGAAAGAGAAAAAAGGGAAGGATATTAGAAGGGAGAGTTGTTGAAAGTGGAAAAGAGGTACTGAAGCTGATAATACAAAAAATGTATTAATTTTTAATAATATTTTTATGTAATTTTTATGAGATTTAATCATTAAACCTCTATGTTTGTATTTGTGCAGGTGGAGTCATGGTTCGAATTTGAATAAAAACAAAGTTAAATTGATCAAAATATGCTTCAAACAGTGGAATGTGGTTTTTAAGGGTAAACTCATTATTTTATGTTTGTAAAATTCAGATGTTAGGCGGGCCAAGACATTGATGCGTAGCCAGCTCACTACTTTACATTTTCTCCTTCACTTATTAGGTTTAATTAGTGAATATAATATTTTTTTTACTATAGGATTTTTTTTTTAAAAAAAAAGAATGAAATAAGATCTCTTTTCTTTTGAAAACTTGGCACGGATGGATT
This sequence comes from Nymphaea thermarum, assembly GCA_011799765.1. Taxonomy (NCBI): domain Eukaryota; kingdom Viridiplantae; phylum Streptophyta; class Magnoliopsida; order Nymphaeales; family Nymphaeaceae; genus Nymphaea; species Nymphaea thermarum. The sequence continues at coordinate 336,601 of JAANDH010000188.1, read as the reverse complement.
ATTTTTGTAAAAAAAAAAAGACAACCACAAGCAGCTCCTTTGCAAAGTGCATGCTTAAGTATGAAGATCATGTAACTTTTCAATATTCATGTAAAAAAAATAATTTGTGTATATAATATTGAAAAAAATATGTGGCTGCAAAAGCTATATAAAGATGAAGAAAAGTATGCATTGGCATGTGAAAGACAATAGTTTTGTTTAGACATAATAAATATGTATAGAGTTAATCATGCATTGTTGATTGAAAAGAGACGTTTATTCTTGTTCAATTGTATTCCATTTTATTTGATAGTATGCTTTATTTGTGGATAGTCTTACATAGTTGTGGTTTGAAGAAGTGAAAATTTTCAAAATTTGGACATGAAAATATTGTAGCAACCCACATATTTGTATATTCCAAAAACATTTCAGTGGTTTAAGATGGAGGCTATCCAAGCCACATATTGTACACATATAAGAAAAAAATGTACACAAGTACCCACTGGCATGAGTGAGAGATGAACCTCTTAAAAAGGAGATATAGGTTATGTATAATGTTGACAAGGAGGCAGTTTTGTTAATCTTGGATCCAGTTTTGTTATTGTGGGAAATGTTTAATCTATGTGTCTATTTCATGTTGGAGGTATTATTTTGTAGTCGCATTATAAGATGCCTCTTATTCTTTAGAATGCCCTTCACGTTTCCTGAGTTCTTAAAAATCTCATTTCTATCTCCAGTCTCACTAGAGATAATCACTGCAAGGTTAAACTTACACCAAATGAGTTCATTGTTAAGCATTTGGAGACATCAAGGCTTCTTCATAGCAAACCCAATAGAAGTAGTCAGTATGTTTGGACATGTACTAAGAAGGATGCTAAAGAAGGCGGTTTTATGGGCTAGTACTCTCAGGCTTTTAATACAATTGTGGAGTCTACTTTGAATAAATTTTTTCCACAAATTTGTAGCATTTTTAAAAAACCTAATTATGCTTTTGATTAGCACTTTAGACTTTGGCCATGACAATAATGAGCTCTTGTCTAAATTACATTTGCTCATTTGATCCATGTTGATACCAAAAATTATATGTTAATTTGTTTTGCATGTGTTCTTGGCAAAATGCATCACCTACCTTCCAAAAAGTTTAATTTTCAAGCAATGGAACCCTTGCAACTTATTCATGATGACTTGTAGGTACTTGCTCCAGTATCAAGATGTGAAGGATACTTATATTATTTCCTATTGGTGCACCACTTTTGTCACTTTTACTATTTTTTTTTTCATTAAAGCACAAGTCTGGTACATACCATGTTTTCAAATTTTCACAACATTATTGAAAAGCAGGTAGCACATCAAATTAACATATTCTAGTGATGGCAGAAGGGAATTTGCTAGCAAAAAATATTCACAATATTTGGACTCCAATGGATTCAACATTGGTTAATATGTCCTCCTATGTCCCGACCAAATGGGATCATTGAGAGGAAACATTGACATCTTGTAGAAATGGGGCTTGACATGCTATTTCATTCTCATTTACCACCTCATTTTTGGTTGATACTTCCAAAAGTGCTGCTCCGATTGTCTTCCAATAGAGAACATGGAAAAGAAAACTCTATATGAAATTCTCTTTGCCAGGCTTTCCACTTATGATTATATGAATGTTTTTAGATGTATGACATATCCATTTACAATGAATTCTATATAGTCTAAACTCAGCTCTAAAATCTCAAGCACTCATTTTCTCGGAAGATTGTCACAGAGGGTACATATGCTATCATCATGTTAAGAAAATAAATGATTATTTCTAAACATAATTCAATGAACGAGAGTTTTTATTTGCAACCTTGACCAATCCACTCATGGCCAGTGATGTTGCCTATTGGATCCAGTGAACCAATAGTCAAAACCCAATTCCTAGGCCATCTACATCTCTCATATACCTATATAACCCGTTCAGTCTCTCCAAACAGAAACTTACCTACACTTGAACCAAATTCTACTCAACTCGATGCCCTTTCTATCCTTGATAACCAATCCAGGAATGCTCCAAATCCACCATTACAAGAAAGAACAATAGAAGAATCTACATTATAACCCCAACCAACTCCCATTGGGCATGCCCACACTCGATCACAAGTTGGGCATTCATTGATGATATTGGATAACACTTCTCCATTAAAGATTTTGAGATCCATACATTATTTCCTTAGCATCAAAAGGTAAATGCATAATGGGGGTCTTCTTTTGAGTCATTCCTAATGCTCATTCATCCAAACATGATGGCACTAGTCTTCCTTATGAAACTCTTTACCGCAGACTTGTAAGAGCATTTATATTATGCCACTTTGACCCAACCATATATAGCCTTTGTGGTGAATAAGGCTTATTGATATTCATGCATTAACTGACCAATGTTCATTGGAATGCATCTCAAGCACATTTTTAGGGCACTCATATGCTTAGACTTCACATTCACAAAATTACTACATGTAATTTGGAAGTTTATGATGATGCTAATTGGGTTGGGTGCCCAGATGACCGTTCATCAACAAAATGGCTTTGTTGTCTTCCTACGAGTAATTTCATCTCATAGGCATCAAATGGGCAACATATGGTGGCTAGATCATCAACTGAGGTTGAATACAAAGCTATGGCGGGGGTTGTTTCTAAAGTGGTTTGGCTTAAGTCTTTGCTTAAAGAGATTTATGTACAGTTTTCTGATTCTCAACCTAAGGGGTACTTATCTTACAAGAAACCTTGTTTTCATGTGTACACAAAGCATATGAAGATATATTTTCATTTCATTTGAAAGAAAGTGGCTAGGAAGAAATAAAAATGAAACTTATTTCATCCGAAGAAGAACTTACCAATATTCTTATCAAAGCCCTACCAAGACTTAGGTTTCATTACTTGCAAAACAAGCTCAGTCTCATCAATACCTAGCTTGCCTTGAGGGGGCATGATAATGAGCTGAATGTGGCCAGTTCCAAGGAGATTAAAGATGCAAAGAAGATGTCAAAGGAGATATCGATTCGTTCCAAAATAGGTATAGATAACAAAATGAAAGGAGACACTGATTATGTCACATGTAATCTAGATCCACAAAACATGGATCTCATTAACTATATTCATTTGAAACAATAATAAAATGGTACTCTCCTTCCATCTTATCATTGAGAGAAGGGTGGAATACTTCCACCATGGATGTAGGCTACGAATTAACCAAACCTCTTTTTTTTTTTTTTGGTATTGATAGTTTGTAGATTTTGGTTTCACTTGGTCATAGTGACAACACTCAAATGATTGAAAGAGGATTATTGTTTGGCTCGAGTGTGTTGGGTGTTGGTATCCTCAATTGTTCTTAATACGGATGTGAAGGATTCTCCTTTCACTTTGCATTGTGTGGGGGGTTCGGTGGACTCCAATTTTGCTTTGCATTATGAGGGTGCTCTCTCTAATTGCTATTATGAACCTTAAAATGGTTCTTTGGCTTTTTCATTAGTGGAAGACATGAATGAAATTTGAGGATGATGTTGACGTTCAACAACCCTACCGAGCTGGTCATGAGACGTCCATCATTGAATCATCTCTAGTTTCATTTACATGAAATTTTTGAGTCCCCATGCATAATAAGCCATGCATAGATGCTGAATGATGATACATAAAATACATCAATTTTTAATATTAGTTTCATGCAATGTTAATGTGATTTGATATTTAAATCTTCATGTTTGTGTTTGGGTAGGGTTCAAGGACTCGCCGTTCGAAATTACATGAAATTAGAGCTAAAACAAGGAAATTATGTGTAGAAAAGTAAAATTCTGCTCCTAAGGGTAAAATCATCTTTTTCTACTAAAAAAACCAATATTTTTTAATAGTGGGCATCAAACCATGACTTATCGTTTTGATCTAGAAATTTTGGCAAACAATATTGAGGAATGGATTTTGCAGACACAATTCATACCAGTAATAGAATTTGTCATTGATACATAATATTTTTGACCTCGATGAAGGCCAAATATTGGATTTGGAAGTAAACCTTGATGTGAGCTGAAAAAAAGGCCTCAATTGTCTCAGCTGTCATTTGAAGCAACTTCCACAATAGAAGGTGCAAGCCTAACTGTGTTTGTCCTTGGATCTGACACATAGAACTTCTTCAATATATTGTGGACCCTTGCATGCAAAATGCACTCAAATGTAGATAATGACATACTCCTGCTACTGCTACTGCCACTAGGTCATAAAAATAATGATGAACCATATTCTTCAAAGTCTTTGTGTTGATGAAGGTAGGTTTTCCCTTAGTAAGTGTTCCAATATTTTCAAACACAATAGAATCAATCTAGAAAACTGCAAAAAACAAATATAAATAAAAAATTCATAGATGTTATCACCCCAATTTTTTCGAAAAAAGATTATATTTCATTTTCACTCAAACGAAAATCTCAATTTATTTCATTTGGATTTAATTCTGGGGCCTTAAGCCCTACCCTAGACCCAAAACAAACTTTCATATCCTTACATAAGTCCTATTCATAACTATTTGATCCAAAACAAATCTCTAGACCCATGTCCAAGTCCAAACGCAAGATTCAAATCCAAAATCCAAGTTTACATTCAAATCCAGAATTTCAAACTCAAATTCCAAAGCATAGATAAAAAACGACAAAGTTTGATGCTATTGAGTGTCGTGCGTGCATGCACGGACCTTCCCTTTGTTTTATGTTTTGTTCTCGTGTTAAGACATATTTTTGAAGCTTAAATCACTCACTAGAATGCATTGGCGATCAATCAAACCCAATCCGGATTTAAAACGAGCTTAGAATAACTCAAAACGGTCGGCCGCCATTTGTAACAAAAATCATTTTTATACACATTTAAAGAATTGGTTTTATGTTGTTTTTTATTATTAATGCCCCCTTATTTATTTATTTATTAATTCTATTTTATTTTATTATTATTAAAAAAAATCCGACCATGCATCGCACGACGCACAGTCGCGTGCAACTGTGCAATCATGTGCGCGGCAGCGCGTGCCACACTTTGATGGCTCACCGATAGGCTCTCATGTTCATATGAGCTAATACCGCTCCTTGGGGGAGGGGGTTTTGGCCTTGATGGGTGGGCATTAGCCCTACCCACATCCCAAAGGGGTGTTTGTAGGGCTAATGACTAATCTCACTTAGTCAAAGCTTATTTTTCAAAAAAAAAAAAAAATTAAAATCTTTCAAAAATGTTTGAAATTTACTTGAAAATCTTGTTAAATTCAAAAAAAATTGAATTTTGGTTTCAAAACTCCCTATAAATACCCTTACAATGTTTCCTCTTGGACATGAGCCAATCATGAAGGAACCTATAATGCTTCAACACTTGAAATTTTTTATTTTCCCTTAGCTATCTCTTCCCATTTCTTTCTTCTTCTCTAACCTTGGAAGCAAGCTTCTCCAAGTTCCAACTTTTCAAAAGAGCATGAGAAGATATTATAGGTATGAAGTCCTCATTTCATTTTTATTTCTCCTTGCTACCTCCCCATGGTCATGCAAGAAAGCTCTAATGATGTCATATCTGGAGTCGAGAGCTACATCTTGAGTGCACTGGGAGTATAAGCAAATGGAATCAAATTACATTTCTTCATTTATTTTCAAAAATATGTTTGTTATATTGTTCTACTAATCGTTTGTAATTGAGATGATGCTTATGCATGATGTATTAATTTTTCATAATCAATGAGCAAATGCAAGACGAGAATGAGTGCTTGGGTTGGGGTCTTTTCATTATTATGTTGATTTTTGCGGTTGAGATTTATCCAACTCAGAAAAGCCATTCGTGAATATGTACATGTTAAAATGTATTTTCATGTCATTTTCACGTTTAGTTTCTTTCTTAATTACATGATTATGAACCTTAATGAGTGCATTATCATGTTGTTTGATTTTCTTTCATATCCAATGGTGGAAGAAATATATCCTCCTATAACAAACAATCATGTTTTTATGTTCACATACAAAAATATTTAGAAACATATTTTTCAAAAGATTTTCAAAAGCAAATACTCTCTCTAATAAGGTCATAGAGACTTAGCTTAGGCTCTTGCATGAGTCCAAGTTCCTCTCTGACCTACATAAAAAAATTGAAGTCAGATATTTTCAAGTCATTTCTTGATTTTAACTCTCATAAAGGCATAAACATATACATGTTATATACGTATACATGCACATGACTATCTCTCTTTGTCATTCTCTTTTATGATTTAACACATTCTTTTACAAATTCTCATATGTGTACATATGAATATATATACGTGTATTTTCCTCTCTCTCTCTCTAGAGTTTCCTTTTCTCTAAAAACCCCCTTTTCTCTAGAATCTCTCTTTCTTTTCAAAAATATTTTATTTTGTGATTTTAAAATCTCTTTCTCTTTTTCTTTTTCTCTATTATTCTCATATTGAAGTATTTTCTCTTTACATTCTTTTGAATGTTTTTCTCTCAGATCTTTTCATTTACGGACTTCATTAAGACTAAAAAATCAAGTAATGATCTAATATTAGAACCATGCTTGATGGTCTACGAACCTATTCCATTTTCACAAACTTTTTTCTTTTCATAAAAATACTTATGATGACAATTTCATAAATAAAAATGGGAAGCTTAAATGTATGTGATGGTAGAAATGATTCTAGATGAATGTCATGATAGAAATGAATGATTTCCTTCTAATCATGTACGATCAATGCATTCATACATTTACATTCACTTAACACCATGAATGATCACATTCACTTTCCTAAAAGAACTTAAGCAAGAAGAGATTGATCTCTAATTAGATAGTAACCAAATTATAGCAAAACCTTAAACCTACTTAAAATCTTAAGAGAACACCAAGTGATTTCGAAAAGTGATCTTCAAATGTTTCCAAACAATATCTGTAAAGATTTTCCACTCAAGATTTTCTCAAATCAAAATGTTTTACATTCTCAAATGATTCTTCAAAACTTTCTCAAAATCTTGAAACATCAAATCTTCAACATTTTTCTCAAACACTACACCACATTTAGAATAAAAAAATGTTTAAGCTAAAACTAAATGCATCAAGAATAAACATTGCCATTGGATTGGTTACCTCATAAAAGCACTGAGAACGATCAATCCTCGTACCAACGGGTGAGTCCATTTCTCTCTCATTTAAAATAAAACCTTATTTTTCTAGAGCACTCTAAAAACCAAAAAATTTTTAGGAATGCAAACAATAGGATTAGCATCTCATTTTCTCGTTCAATTAGTTATCCCATTATTTGAGAGAATGCTAATCTTATGTGCACTGTAAACTGCTTGTTAACCTTTAACTAGTACTCCTTGAGAAGCATCTATGCTAGTGGTAACTATGATAGCAGTGGGGATAAAAAGGGCTAGTGTATAAAGACATGCTATAGCCATAACAAAAATGTCAAACTAAGGAGTAAACTTGAAGTTAAGATGGAGTCCATTATTTTATGTAAGTATTAAATTTTCAACTAGAAACCAAGCTAAGTGGATGGAGAACCAAATGACTTGCAAAACACAAGAAAAAAAAATACTTCAATCCCACTTAAAATTTGACCCCGTTCTTCTCATCACATGATTGATGTACTAATAGCTTTCCCTACTACCAAAAAAACCTTCATCAATCTGAATTACCTTACTTGGCCCAAAAAAAAAAGGATAATGCATGGATCTAGTGAATTCATCATGTTAGCTTCATCATGCTTTGACAATCTCAATTGAGACACTAGGACAAATACAAATGCACTGATATATGCAAGCAACAATTTAGACTAGAACCTATCTAAGCACAAATAAGCAAGCATTCTCCATATCTATATTATGGTCACCTAAACACCCAACATTCCCTATCCAAATCAATTTGCATTGAAAAACAACCAATGGTTGCATGCTAGTTATAGATAAGTAATGATAGCATTCCACTGTCATTTATTAATAAAGTTATTGCAAGACAAAAATAAAGAGCAAAAAATTAGAGGCATATTATTAGCACAAAATACTTCGAGATATGATCTACAAATTCTTGAACTGAGGCTTTAGCCAACTATGCTGCTTCAACCAATTGAACAATATATCAAATAGCACAAATAAATAGAGATTTTAGAGCTTTTTACTTGAGTTTATCAATTGTACAAATATTTTTTGTTAATCTTTTAAAGCACAAAGAATTTATGGGAGATGTGTCATGGCATCCCTGAAACTCCATGAGTAGTATCAACTTCAACTAACTTCACCACCAATTGGACCTTGATATACAATTGCTGGAATTTCAAGCCATCACATAATGTAGGTATTCTAATGTCATCTTCTATCATTCCCTAATGCATTATTAATTTCCTCACATTGACCAATAAGAGAGTGTGCATTTCTAGGAGCCATCTCAGGCTGAAAATGTGAACTCAGTGCTAAAGGGAACATATTTACATGAAACAATGTTATAGGAAATTTAAGTGGTATTTAAGTGCAATAAGTTTAGCCAGTTTCCATGTAAGTATACAAATCTCCCCAATTTCCAATACAAGATATGTTCTTAAGAATAGAACATGACATTTGGCATGAAAATAAAAGCTAAGAATATACATCTACAATTCAAATTTTATGCAATCCTCAAGAAATTTGATGGATCATTGTACAAATGGACAACAATTAATTATTGTCCAAGTAGAATAACAAGGTACTCAGCCCAAAACATGCTAAATGATGGAGCTTGACATGTTCCTCTCTACTGCTTTCATTACAAACCACCATCTCAAAAATATGCAAGAGTTGAAAGAGTAATTGTTAATCAAAACAAATAACTACAACAACTTGTACAAACAGATAATAAATGCTAAAGAAAAAAACATACAAGATGACACCTTACTGAGAACATAAAATGTATTCATTTGAACAATGACTTAAGAACCCAAAACAATCATGAGCTTTTGAATAGATAAATAAAAACCTTTGAATATTACTTTAGTTCCCAAGAAAAAGAATAACTTTTCCATCAACTAGCGTTGATCCAACATCGTTTAGGGCCCGAATTTGGATCAGGTCGGCCCGCTACCTTGCCTGTTTTGTTAACTGTCGGGCGGGGTCTGCCCTATTTTTTAAACACACATGCATTCTGTAATTTTGAACGTTGAACTCATTTGAAAGAACCTCTTTCCCTTGCTGCCTTTCATTTTTAGATTTCATTTGAGCCTCACTTTTGAGGAGTATTGATCAAATCAGTGGATGTAATATTTGCTCTAACATTTCTCAACCGAGTGAGCCAGTGAGCTCTATTATTTCAATTTTGAGGAGTCTTGATCACACATATGAACTTCTTTCACCTTTTTATTTCAAATTTTCACATCAAAACTTGAATGTGGCATGTTCACATTAATACCACCACCACCACCACCACCACCACCATCATTTGCTAATTGTGGTCAATCATCAACGAAAGCAGCTTTATTACATGGATATCAATCACTATGTGTGCCATATCGGCAACATATCTATCATGAGCACACACCACATCATATGGTCAACAACACCAGCAACCACCAAGGTCCATTAGCACACAACACATCATACAAGTGCCATCATGATCATTGATTCATTAGCCATCACTCTTAACTAACATTAATTACCAGATCGCAGCAAAAAACTAAAATTGCCAGAAAAAAAGAGATAAAGAGAGTTTTAAAATCAAAGTAAACATCTTCAGAGTCCATCAACGACCTTGAAATGTCCATATGCAATTTAACATGAAAAAAGAAATGTTAATAAATATGAGTGCTCAGAAAATTATGGATAAATTGTAAACTGAACAATTTTAAGTTATGCTAGATAGTAAATTAATTCTATCACATTTTACAAAAGTATTTGAAAACTACATAGCCAATACATATTAGTAAACAACTTAATTTGCTAAAGTCATATGTAGCCTTACATGTTCAAAACAGACAACTTTTTTGCCTTTTAATTTGAGAAACAAACAGATGCAAACAACCTTAACATCCAACCATATCCATATGTGAAGACATGATACTACAATTCAAGTCATTCTATGTCAGACATACACCAAAAATAATCAAGCTAGATTGTGCAAACATTGGCCATGTATGCCAGACAACAAACACCGTCCTGCATAGAAGGTATATGTAGAAACCAAAAACCACCAAAATACATACACAAATGAGCCTGCACACATATATAACACGGTTCTAGGAATTGGCTAACAATAACATTGCAAGAAAAGGGAACAAATTGACTAAAGTCTTAAAGACATGCATAGGTTGATAGAGAAAACTGCATCTCGCCAACTCAATGAAAAAATATGAGCATTCATGAAAGTATGGTTTAAACGAACTGGAAAAGAAAAGGTTAGCAGGAAATACACCAATGCAAATTGCCAAAAAACAAAACCAGAAGCTTGCAACTTTATAGGTTAAGCACAGTGGGTGAGGAGATGCTTTACAATCCTCTTTTGAGGTAAGCTGCAAGCTTCTGGTTGTGTTTTTTGGCAAACTTTGACTATCTTCCCTGTAAATATTTCTGAAGAAACAAATTATTTGAACACTTGGCCATTTAAGAACTGACCCCTATTGAATTTGAGACTGCCACTTAGCCATCATGATATCTTATTTGACCCATTGTTCAAGTTATGTAATCTCAAATCACCTGAAAGTGTGTTCTTTAGCAATGAATTTGCATTACTTATTTTTTTTTACCTTTATTTAGAAAACAAATATATCAAATGTTGGTATCCTTGAGCAACTTCCCACGAAAGATCCTTTTTTAAGTACCAAAATTGGCCATGATAATCAGGATGGGTCTAGGCTGCATGTCGCCAATACTCATATTGTTTCATAATTCACTCAAAAAAGAAAACAAAGGACAAACGAAAGAGGGGAACATTAAGACATATCAAGTATTACCTCTTCCTCAGTTACGCGATTCAACAGATGTAAAATAGCCAAAAGTTCTGATGGTACCTGAAACTATAGAGGGCAAAACCAATCAGCACTATTTTGGGTGACCCATTTGTGCGTTTCAAAAAGTGCCAAAGAGGGGCAGAGGGAGAGGAAGAGCGAAAAACAAAGAGAAGGATAATCGCAGGCACGAAAAACGGATGTCATGCACCCATTCTTCCCATGTGAGCAACAGTAGAAGCAGACAACAGAGAGAGAGAGAGTCTTACCTACTGGTTGCTGCGACAGGAGGTGATGACTGAAGAGTGCCCCCAACACTTGTTAATCAAAAAGTCCTGCCATGAGGTGTACCGGTGGTGGACTGGAGGTCGGCGAAGGTGGCAGACCGGCGGTGCGGCGAGTCGGCGACAGTGGTGGCGCAACACTTTCTCCTGTCCAAAACCCTAAATCTCTAGGCCGCATTTCGTAAAAGGTATCGACTCAGTTAACAGGCCTAATGAGCCCCAATGGGCCCATTAACTTAACCCAGACCCGGTCCGTTATAATGTCGGGCTGGGCCGGCCACGACGGGTTAAAGCCTGATAAAGTAAAACAAGTACCTGGACCCGGGCTGGGTACCCGGCAGCGGCCTGACCCTGCACCCAAGTAGCAACCTTGATACCACAAGCAAAATCTTAACAACTTGTAGAAGGAACAATGATAAGAAAATTGCTACTAGTGAGATGTGACAAACACTTTGTGATGTGCCCTAACACCAGCTATAGCTGGTAAGGACGTTCATTCAATTTGAATAGTAAATTATAACATACTAGTTTTTTGTAAAGTCTAAGAAAGAAAAAACAATTAGCTGAACACCTCCTCCAAATGCACACAAAGGAAAACCTAAAATTCTCAAGGTTACAACAACTCCTTTCAATGGCTCTAGCTACACCATTTGGGACCAGTCAACTAGTTTAGTTTTGTGCGGGAAATCGAAGACGTGATACATCAAAGGCAAGATCTAGCTCCACCCAATAACAATCCAGGATATGAGGAATGAGAAGCTAATGACTAAATCATGATGGCATGGATGTTGAACTTTATGGAACCATGCATCACACAATGCTTATTGTTCTTGGAGTTGGGTAAAGAAGTTTGGGATGCACTACGATCTATGAGGAAAAGTAGGACATAGCAAGAGTTTATCAAATATCAAAGCTCGTCAAAGGTGATAGGACATTCTGATTGTATTTGAGCAAGCCTAAAAATCATATGGGATGAGCATGCAAAACACCATCCCATGAATCCAAATCTTGAAGTCCTTAAGCAGTGAGCCGAAGAGGATAATGTGTGCAAGCTGCTCATTGGATTGAGGCAAGACTACAATACGCTTCATAGTCACATTTTAATGACATAACTGCTGCCTACTTTGAATAGTGTATGCTCAATTATTCAACGAGAAGAAACAAGGCACAAAGTTACGAATGAGTATATTTAAGGTAAGAGTTGTTCGTGAACCAAGACCATATGGTGTTCAAAGCTAGAACAAGCAAAAACATAAATTTGAACATGCATATAACAGTGAAATATTCAAAGAAAATTAACCACTACAATGTATGTACTGTCAGAAGACGTGACACTTAAGGGAAGTGAGTTGGAACTTACATGGTCTTACTGGCCATGGCCATAGGTCAGTAATTGCATGGGAAGATAACATTGCCAAACCCAAGAAACTACTAAAACATGTTAGATCCAATATGGCAGTGACTACTGAAACTACAGCCAAATCAAGTAACTGCAAAACCCTCCTCACATAGTTATGTTCCCATAAATGGATTAGGGATAATAGTGGCATAAACCACATGATTGCTGATAAATATTGTTTGGTTGATATGCATGCATGCATGAAATCACTAGTATAAATAGCTCATGGTTCCTTAGTTTCAATAGAAGGTTATGGAAAGTTACCTTTCATGAATCATTATTTGCTTGATAATGCTTTGAAAGTGTTACAATTTCTTGCAATGCTAATCTTTGTGAATAAATTGACTCAAGAGCTAAATTGTTTTCTCTAAGGAGAAGTTGATCATACCAACTGAACCAATCTATTCTGACAATGATTGGTGAAGCAACTGAAGAAGGTGGGCTTTACATTGTAACTAGACTCACAAGAAGTGAGTGTTGCTTGCTTCAAAAGCTCCAAATGCATAAGAAAAGAAATAGGTCGATGGCAGATTATCTTTGGATTTTAAAAAATATTTGTGATGAAATAGCGACCATCGGGAAACTTGTGAATGAACATACAAAGTGTTCATGTTGCTTAATGGATTGAGTGTGGGCTATGAGTTGTTCATCACGACTATGCTTGGACGCCCAATACCGTCATAAAAAGAAATCGTTCCGCTTCTTCAAAGTCATGAGACTCTCTGAACTCTAAATAATGATGGAGGAGATCAACAAACTGTCTTCTATTTATAGAGCCAGTATAATGGAGGTAGCAAGTACGGAAGAGGTGGGTACCAGTTCTTGTCATAGGGACATCGATGCAATCCATATTCCAATCAAGATCATGGAAAACAGCATCAAAATTAGACAAATGATCGCAACAAGGTGACAAATAAAAGAAAGTTGACTAACAAAGAAAATGGTACTATATTCCAAATCTGTTTCAAATCTAATCATTCAGCTCTAAAATGTTGGCATAGGTTCAATAATACCTATTAAGCTGAAAGCACAACTAAGGCATTAGCAGCAATGAATGTGTCAAATAACCAAGATGAAACCTAGTTTCCAGACACGGGCGCCACATCTTATGTGACAGCAAACATTAGTAAGCTTTCCAACTATCCAAATACAAGGGTTTAGACAAAATAATAGTTGGAGATGGAAAACATCTTCATATATTGGATACTGGAAATGCCTATGTTCAGGTTCAGAATGGATGTCAAACTTTAAATGATGTTTTAGTAGTTCCTGAGAAGAAAAGTCTGCTTTTTGTTAGTCAGTTGACAAAAATGCACCAGCGGACTTACTCTTTACATGTGATGGGTTTAAAATTTAGGACAGGAACTCACACCAAATGATAGCTAAAGGACACAAGATGGTGGTTTGTATGCTCTATGACTAATTGCTCAAGAGGTGTTTTTCTCAAGTCGACAGAAAGGACCAAGCTTGGAAACATGGCATAAGAGGCTAGCCCATATTAATTTTGATGTCTTGAAGTTTTTGAGTAGAAATAATTTGATTTTCAGTTCCTCCAATAAAAGTAGTGGTTTATGTTATGGATGTGCTTTAGCTAAGTCTTGTGGACTTCCTTTTGAATCATTAAATAAAAGTGCCATTTGACAAAATTCAGTGTGACTGATGGGGGTCATCTCCTCTCATGGCTCATCAAGGAATGAGATATTACAGTATTTTGAGTGATGACTGCACAAGGCATTGCTGGATTTTTCCATTAAAAGAAAAAAAACAGAATTTTCAGGCCACTTTGAGAAATTTCTAGTATATATTAAAACCCAATTCAATAAGGTGATCAAAAGTTTCCATTCAGATTGTGGTACAGAATTTGTGAACAAAAATGACATGTTCATCAATTCTATAATTCAATCAATTTTCACCAAGAACAATATCCCTCATATCATGGCATGTCCATACATGCCACAACAACATAGTCAAGCAGAGAAAAAGCATCAGACTGTTACCGAGCTAGGCTTGTCAATGATTTTTGAAGCTCATCTACCACCAAAATATTGGGTGGAGGCATTTTCTACTGTTGTATGGGTCTGAAATAGATTGCCGATGCAAGTATTGGGAACGATATCACTATTCAAGAAACTGCATAATACCGAACCAGATTATGGTTACATGCAGACTTTTGGATCTAGATGCTATCCATACCTTCGAGACTACAACAAGAATAAACTTGAACCAAGGTCTCTACCTTGCGTTTTTCTTGAGTATAGTGGTTCACACAAAGGCTACCGTTGCTTACATGTTCCTACCGGCAGAATATATATATTTATCGTCACTGCACTTTTGACAAAGGATATTTTCCTTTTGACAGAAGAAGACAGGCCACCACGACACTCATCACATTAAAATATGATGATTGGTTCCCAAGCACAGAAACAACTGAGATTGATAAAGCAATAGACTCAAGCAATGAGGCTATATCACAAATTACACAAATGCATAATACTGACACTGTTATTCATGTTTGTGACAGTCATGATAGGTGTGATGATGGACCACCTAATGAGCAAGAGGCTGGACCATCAATTGCGAGACTATTATTGCCAACAGCCCACTTGATACAACACATCATCTTGCTGAGCAAGCAGAGGAGGCCATTTCCCAACTAGGCAGGGGTGGAGCCAGGATTTTTTTCATGGATGGGTCAAACAGTCCAACCTCGGATCCGGGTAGGGCCAAACTGAATCTGAATATAAAAAATACATTGCACAACTATTTTTTTTTTAATTTTTTCAATGTATTTTTTTTTTCAAATAGTTGGGATAGGGCCATGGCCTAGGTGGCTCACCCCCTCCCTCCACCCCTGCAACTAGGGCAGATGCCGCAGCCAATACAAACGTGACAGATTGAGAATTGATCCACGCATGACATCGTCAAGCCTAATCCATGTTATGCTCTCAATTGTTCTAACAATTCTTGAAACATTGCACCACCAAGGATGGAGTGCTGCCATGCAAGAGGAAATGTCAACATTAGAGGCCACCCAAACATGGGACCTAGTTCCTAAAGATCCAAACGATGCATGTTCTAGGTTGTCGTTGGGTTTTTAAGACAAAGATTAAAGCTGATGGTACCTTGGACAGATTAAAGGCTCGCCTTGTAGCCAAATGGCTACACGCAAGTCCCCGGAAATTGATTTCATTGAGACTTTCTCGCCATTCATCAAACCCACGACAGTAAGAGTAGTGTTTTCTATTGCTTTATCCTCCAGATGGTCGATTCACTGGATTGATATCAAGAATGCTTTCCTACATGGGATTTTGGATGAAACAGTATGCATGCATCAACCACCAGGCTTAATTGATCCAACCAAACCAAATCATGTATGCCAACCCAAGAAAGCAGTCTATGGGTTATATCAATCTTCGCAGAATGTGGTTCAATAGGTTTAATGATTTCCTCATTCACTGTGGATTTTTCTAGCACTGCAGATTTTTCCTTATTTATCTATAGAGGCACCAAAGGCATTATAGTGTTGTTGCTATATGTTGATGACATTCTAATAACCAGTGATCAGCCATTAAATTTAGAGGGGTTTATTGACACCATTAGCAAACATTTTGCTATGAAGGATTTGGGGTACGTCCACCATTTCCTTGGCATTCAAGTTCAACGTGATGACAACTCAATTTTATCTCAATCAAGCTGGATATGCTGCAGATATTCTCAAGAAGGCCAACTTAGGGGACTACAAATCATTGAATACGCCTATGGTGGAGTCACCTTCTTCCCAAAATGATCCTTTATATCCAGATCCTACACTCTACCGGAGCCTCGTTGGAAGTCTTCAATACCTAACTTTCACTAGACCAAATATTGTATATAGCATGAATTTCGTTTCATAATTTATGCCGTCGCCAACAGCTTTTCATTTTCAATTGGTAAAACAACATTTTGCGTTATGTCAAGTCCACATTGAATTATTAAATTCAACTACAAGGTATCTCATTGTTGGACATTCAAGGCTACACTGACGCAGACTGGGCTGAGTGCCGCATCACATGCAGGTCTACCATGGCATATTGCATATACCTTGCACTAAATTGCATATCATGGTCTGCCAAAAAGCAGCCTACTGTAGCATGCTCGAGTTCAGAAGCCGAATATCGTTCTCTCACCTCTGAAGTTGCTAAAATTTCATGGATATCTTACATATTGCGATATTTTCGTATCTCTCTTTCTAATATCCGAGTGTTATATTGTGATGTGTTGTAAGGGTTATATATACCCTCTTTATACCGTAATAGATAAAATTCTTTCTTGGTCTATTATTTACTTATAGGAACCGTGCCTCGAAAATGGGTGTTTTGGCTGAGTTCAGGGGAAGCAGCTTCCTCTGGCTTCGACTCTTTCTATTTGTAAATATGTTCTCTCAAGTACGTAGGAGGCCTAACCTCAGGAGGTCCACAGATCGAATTTGACTTTGATTGCTAAGTACCTTGATCTTTCTCTGCAAATCCTAGCAGTTGGATTTAGGTTTGTATCAAGTATTGGGTAGTGCAGAAACCAGTTATATCATTGAGTGCGAGCAATGGCCATTAATCCTTTTAGAAAACTAGGCGACATCGTATGTTTATTTGGAAACACGGAGAAGCTGCAGCTCCTCCTTTCTTATACATGAGAGCCTAAATGTGCTTATGGTGCACTCATTTCCTGCAAAAATATATGATTCATCTGGTATAAATAAGATCAAAGCCTCGAATTAGTTGCAAGCTTGATGAGATCCTTCCTCAGTATCTTCCCAGAAGCATTCTTGGGGACCTCGCTGACAAATGAAACTCGCCGGATTTTCTTGTAAGGAGCGACCTGAAAACCATCCAAAATATGTGTAAGAAATGACACCATGCATACTTCTTCACCATTGTTGACAAAACAGCAGTGGATCTCAAATTTTTCTTTTGTTGGGAAATTGGAATGCTTACCTGTTGTGCCACAAATTTGATGATCGCGTCTTCTGTTACACTTGTTCCAGCCTTTCTCACTACAAATGCCACAGGGTACTGGCCGACTTCCTTGTCAGGAAAGCTGCAAATTCATAACCACCATAAAGGCAGGTAGCGCGTTATGCATATAAGCAGCTTATCATCTATAATAATATATGCACTTGCATTGTTAAAATTTTATCTAAATCTGCTTTTGTAAATATTAGCTTAAACGTCGAACAAAATCTGCCCGAGTGTATAACCTCATACGAACGTGTATTTTATGTTTAGCATTTGACATAAAAGACGTATTTTCTTGGTCACGTAAGACGAGCTTTATTTCTACTTCAAAAAATATATATAACCTTTGATTTTTAAAATCCTATTTACACATTAAGAAAATATCATTGTCGTGTGGATTGGTTTAGAAATGAATTATGCCCCCATCACCACAGTAAAGTTTGCAAAAAAAAAAAAGTAAGACAGTGATATTAAAAATATGTAGACTATTGGTCCAATCATGAAGAATGTTCACTAGTCCTGTGTGTGTTTTCATGCGTGTCTATATGCAGCCCCCATCTGTTCTTTTCATCGAGCGTCAAAAACGTGGAATAATCAAGGAAAGAGATAACCTAGAGTTAATTATAATGGTTGGTAGAAATCAAAATGGAGTGATATATATATATATATATATATATACACACACACTGTATACACACACACTTAGTACTTACGGTATGACAGCAGCATCGGATATGTCCGGATGAGTGTGCAACAATGCCTCCAATTCAGCAGGAGCAACCTGCACCGAGAAAGTCTCAGCTAATGCAACCTCATAGACCTCATGATGGGCTTCTCTGGCGAATTTCGTACCTGATATCCCTTGTATTTAATCAGCTCCTTGAGCCTGTCTACTACAAAAATGTAGCCGTCTTCATCTATGTAGCAAAGGTCTCCAGTTCTGAGCCACCCTTCAGAGTCCAACGTTGAGGCCGTCGCCTCTGGATTGGAAAAATAACCTGCGTACGTAGACCACACAGAAGGCTATTGTAAGCATTTACAATAATTTTCAGCAAGACAAAAGCCTAAAAGAAACTAAGACAGTAGATCAGCATATACAACTGGGGAGAAAATTGTTAGTATTGCCAATTGGTCGATAAGAGAGAACTCCTATAAAATTTAGCTTTGTATCTAAAATTGCCAATAATCTTTAGTCTTATAAAAAGGTTAACTAAATGTAGGGTTAACTAAATGTAGGGGTGGAACCAGGATTTTTTTCAAGATCGAGGCGAACAGTCTAACCTCAAATCCAAGTAGGACCAAACTAATCCAAATCTAAAAAAAATAGATTGCACAATCATTTTTTTTATTTTTTCAATATTTTTTTTTTCAAATAGTTGGGGTAGGGCCGTGGCCCCTCCTTCTACCCCTGACTAAATGATTATTTATTTCGGTTTATCTAAATGGTTATTTATTTTGGTTTATGTTCATTTTGGCGGTTAGGAGACATATTGAGATCCAAGTGGGCAAAATTGGGGAGTTGGTATTACCTCACCCCCTTTTTAAACCTAAACTCATTAGCAGCCAGACCAACCAGTTAAGTTCTGCCCCTCAGGGCCTTAAAAACTCTTAAATCGCAGCGCTTTTTCTTAGTGTAATAGAAGACTGAGCTTTTCCTTCCTTTTTTCGGGATGAAGCATGGAGGCCACAGCCTCGTGATCTCATTCTTTAAATATTTAGCCAATAAGTGGCAGGTCATAAAGGTGTTTAGTTTCCCCTTAGCCATTTTAAAAGACGAGAAAGAAAACAACAGGAAAGCAAGAACCACAAGCGATCTGCAGGCAGATCCTGAAGTTGACAGGACGAAAAAAGGGCTACTGCACTATGCTACTTGGTGGTCACTCACTCTTGGCGTCAAGTGGGTGCGTCGTTGTAAGGCAGACAGTCTCCTTTTTCATCTCATGTTGCATACAAAGTATACTTAATGCATTCGAATTCGAGGTTAAAAGATTTTTCATTTTTAAAATTTATTTTAAGATAATTTAAAATTCATTGTTAGTTAAAAAAATAAAACGGCACAAACTTAAACAAAAAAACTACACCCATACATGACTGGTCGAACCCCTTAAAAAATCAGGTCAAACCACAGTCCGAATCTAGACCCCCGAAACCTAGCTCAAACCCGGTCCAGATCAAGTTATCAACCAGACCCAACGATAAATAAAAAATATACATAAAAAATGTGATATACTATATAACAATATAATATAAGATGTAAGTGTAATTACTTGCATAAATATATAATATTTTTAATAAATTATTTAGCTGAGTCAGACAGTGCATAAAGATAAGGGTTTTAGAGCCTCGCCCAGTCGAGTCCGGCTGATTACCGGACATTATCTGATACCTGTTTATAGGTCGGAACATGAAAGTTCCCTCAACAGAGTAGAAAGTCGGAGACCGTCATCAGGAGTTTGGTCTCAAAGTTTGGAAGCGATTCGTCGATTCATCAGAAAAACTATCCGATACGGTTTGAACTCGGGTCATCACATGAGCGTACCTTTCATAATTGAGGGTCCCCGCATCCACAATTCTCCTTTCTGATTCACCTCCAGCGCCTCCCCCGTCTCGGGATCCACGATCCTCGCCTCCATGTTGGCCGACAGAAGCCCAGCCGTCCCGTACCGCCGGCTCTCGTCGGCCGTATCGGTGGACGCCCCGATCCCCGTAGACTCCGTCAGGCCGTACCCCTGCAGCACCGAGACCGAGGGGAAGCGCGCCAAGAACTCCTCCATCAGCTCTCTGCCCAGCGGCGCTCCGCCGGACAGCACCTTCCTGAGCGAGCCCAGGTCGAAGCGGCGCACCTCCGGGCTCTTGGCGAGGGCCACCAGGATGGGCGGCACCAGCGGCAGGTACGTCACCCGGTACCTCTGGATCGCCTCCAGCATCGCTCCCATGTCGAACCTCGAAAGCACCACGATGGTCCCGCCGGAACCCAGCAGTCCAGACGCGAACGCCGCCAGTCCGTAGACGTGGAACATGGGCACCGTGCACAGGAACGTCTCCAAGCCGTCGCCAGAGTCCAGGCGAAATCTCCCCATGATCACCGACACCATGGCGATCAGATTCCGGTGGGACGATATCACGCCCTTGCTCAGCCCGGTGGTGCCCGACGAGTAGAGGAGCGTGGCCGTGTCATCCTGGTGGATCCGCGGCCGTGGGCACCGGCGGTGTCGGCCGTTCAGGAGTCCGGCAATCGTGGTCACGATCTTGAGGGCGGTGGTGGGCAGGGTCTCGGTGTCGGCGTCGTGGTTCAGTAGGATGACGGGCAGATTGGTGCCCTTGAGTTTGGGGAGGAGCGACGGTGTTGTGAAGGCCAAGCTGGGACGGGAGTCTCGGACCTGCTTGGCGATTTCCGCCGCGGTGTTGATAGGGTTGGTGGTGGTGAGGATGGCGCCGAGGGACATGACGGCGAGGAAGACGATGGGGAAGTGGATGGAGTTGGGGGAGAGGATAAGGACGACGTCTCCCTGGCGAACGCCGACGGAGGAGAGGCCGTCGGCCAGGGAATGAACCATGGACCAGAGCTGAGGGTAGGTGATCTGCTCGCCGGTTTCCGCGTCGATGAGGGCGATCTTGCCGGAGTGGGCACGCGAGGAAATGAACGTGGCGACGTCCAGCTGGTCATCAACGGGGAACGCAACGGGCTTCCGCTTGCTGTAGAAGATGGAATTGGACGGACAGAACCCGCTTCTCGGGTTCACGCCTTGCTGCTGCTGGTTAGCTGCCATTGCTCTTCCTCTCCCTCTCTCTGTTTCTCTCTCTCTCGCTCCGGGAAAATATAGTCGAAGCCACAGTGGACGGCGGCATAGAGCGGTCGTCAAAGGCTGCCAGTTTCTTCTAGAGTCCAAAACGTATTGTCATTTTGGAAATCCGCGCTTTCCTTTCTTTTGACTTCGCAGTCTACTTTACATGATCCGGCAAAACGTTGAGGTGATGTTATAGCCCAGCAATGGATTTTAGAAATGATTCTGCTTATTGTATGTATATACAAATTTGAGTTTCTTTTCAAATACACCTAACTGCAGAATTGCCACCACCGTACAAACAAAACCTAAATACAAGGAGAGGTTCAGCTTTATTCATACTATGAATATATGTGGTTCAAAAATTCGATTTTTTTAAATATCAAATCTTATCAATACACTAAACAATTTCATTTTGTGTACTGTTAGAACAAAAATCGTTCGAACCATTACTTCTATGAACATCACTTGTACATTGTGAATGAATCATGTCTTATTGAGTTATGGTTAAG
The DNA here is from genome assembly GCA_011799765.1 of Nymphaea thermarum. Classification (NCBI taxonomy): domain Eukaryota; kingdom Viridiplantae; phylum Streptophyta; class Magnoliopsida; order Nymphaeales; family Nymphaeaceae; genus Nymphaea; species Nymphaea thermarum. The sequence continues at coordinate 314,709 of JAANDH010000188.1, read as the reverse complement.
GTTAATTAGTTGGCACGAACATTTCTAAAGCAACTTCATGAAACACTTTATTACTGCTAAACGAACAAAGTGTAACAATTTTAGATGCGATGGTAGTCTCACTTGCCGGCGAAAAACATAACCCCAAACCGCCCTCAACGGATAGCCGCACGTTGAAGGAGTGGGGAAATGGGAAAGCCCTTCAATCTTCATGCCCTTGGCCCCCTAGGCTGCCTTTTGTTGTCGACCGAATAAAAGCATTTATGAAAAGTGGGCGTGGTTCTTTTCATACTCGGTTGAGCACGAATGACCCTGATGGGTCGGTATAACTTTATTTTTAGACCGTACGATGCTGGTGTGTTATATTTTTCAAATTAATTTAAAAGGTTTTAAAGTTTTAAATTACATTTTAAATTTGAAAAAAAAAAAGTAAGGATGTGGGTCCATGCACGTGGGTGGACATGTGATTGTACAATTGTGCCCCCCTTGGCTACCGAGTACCGTCCAATATCCCTTTGTACAACTCTACCATCTGCCATAGTGGACATTTATTTGACGTGGCTTGGAATGAGGAAAACATGCCAAGAAATCGACTATGCTCATGTTAATATTTATTTGAATCAAATATTGACCGAATCATCCTCAAAAAAATGGATATGAAAAAGATTAGAAATCAGATTGAATTTAGATTTGAAAAATAATGTCTAATAATTAGATTCAGATTCAAATCAGATTTAGTTTAAAATAAACTATCATATATTTTATGCTCTTATGCTTAAATTTTGGATTTGGATTCAGCTCAAATTTTGATTGTGAAATCAGATTTCAGATTTAAATTTAGATATGACTTTTCTTTATTGTTATTTGAATCTGAGTTCAAATATGAATATGTGAGCATCCAAAAAAACAAATATAGTTAAAACAGCATATCTTATTTGAATTTAATATGTTAACATGCATACACCATCATGATGCCCTTCGACGTTTGGCTGTTTTTGTTATCAGCTAAATAAAAAAAAAATTACGAAAGGACGCCCAACCTTTTGGCTAATAACAACTCGGTCATATCATTTCAACAACAACAAATAGAGCCCTCAATTAAAATTTATTAAAACATGTTAACAAAATTGACACTTTTAACATTTTTAAATTAAAATTAATATTATAAAAAATAAAAAAAAAATCCATCTCCATCTCCCTGTGGGTGAGAAGCAGGGGGCGGAGCTAAAAAATTTTCTTAAGGAAGAATGGAAGGCAGAGGAGGGTAGACCCAATAGTATTTTTAAAATTTGTAGACAAGGTGAATAATAATTTTTAGAATTTTCATAGGTGCTCTTTTAAAAAATTCCAAAAATATGCATATAAATGTTTTCCTAAATGTGAAGGAAGGGAGACAGACCCCCTTTCCAACCCTGGCCAGAAGTGACGGCACCAGACTATGTCACCGCGGTACGGGTACGGGTACGACGTTTTTGAAAATGATGATACGGGTGCGGCGTAATTTTTTTGTGATAATATTAATTTTTATAATTAAAATTATAAATTTTAAGAAAAATAAAACAAATGATATCATTTTGAAGACCTTAAACCTGAAAAATGAAATGATAACGTTCTTATTCCTTATGGAAAAAGAAGAACGTTATTATATGTTTCCATTAGTCCTGTATCGATAAGTTTGAAAGAGGAAAGGAAACATATAATAACTTTTATTCCTTATGAAATTCACTTGGTGGGGGACTTGGACGGACGGGTGAGAAGAGCCGAGTGTATAAAGTGCGTAACGTGTACCCCCGTAATCCTCTTAGTTTCAACTTGGTACAACCCAAAGTCATCATCCCTTTGGATTCGAGTTAGATTTTTGCTTTCTGGATATTGGATCTGGTTTTGAGATTTTGGATCTAGTTTCAGGTCGAAACTATATCCAAACGTACCTCCACGTACCCCCTTAATCCTCTTTTCAGACTTGGTACAACCCAAAGTCATCATCCCTTTGGATTCGAAAAGGAACGTCAGGGTTCTAGTGGGTTGTAGATTCTTATCCTAGACTTGTACCCCGTAAAGCTTACAAGTAAGCCAGATATGAAGATGGCGAGGGTCGCTCGACCCTTCCCGAAGCAGCAAGGGATGCAGCGACAGTTGCTAGAGGCAGCAAAGGTTATTGTGTAAATAAATTTTAGTATTTTTTTTTATAGAAGTAGGGTTGCATAACAAGTCGTGATAGTTTGAGCTCAACTCGAACTCACGCATAAAAACTCAACTCAACCTTGACTGGTTTATAAACGAGTCAAGCTAGAGTTTAAATGCGTGCTTGAAAGATATGAAGATGGCGAGGGTCGCTCGACCCTTCCCGAAGCAGCAAGGGATGCAGCGACAGTTGCTAGAGGCAGCAAAGGTTATTGTGTAAATAAATTTTAGTATTTTTTTTTATAGAAGTAGGGTTGCATAACAAGTCTGTGATAGTTTGAGCTCAACTCGAACTCACACATAAAAACTCAACTCAACCTTGACTGGTTTATAAACGAGTCAAGCTAGAGTTTAAATGCGTGCTTGAAAGGTTAAACTAGTCAAATTCAAGTTGTAAGAATTCAACTCGTTTATACTCGATTTGGCTTAAACAAATAACAATTAAATGAGTTAATCAAGTTAAACAAGTAAAAAAAAAAAAAAGGACATGCTTAACATAAATGAGTTGAGTTCAAGGTGAGTTTTTTTAGTCGAGTTGAGCTCGAGCAAGCTCGGGTGCAGCCCAACTGAGGTAGACTAAGCTTGGGTGCAGCGCTAAATAAAAGGACCGATTTGAGAGTTTGGTACAAAAGTTGGGAGCTCCTTGTTGTTGTCGAGAAGATAGGACTCCCTTAAACTAATAGCTTCCTGGGGTTAGGGCCCCTTACAAGATATATATATATATATATATATATATATATATATATATATATATATATATATATATATATATATATATATATATATATATATATATATTCTTCAAAATGTGAGACTGAGCCAAGCGCGTAGCAGAATTCTGCATCCTTACATGAACAGAATCAGAGTGGAACACATGTTATCAGTTGATGACATATATATATATATATCTGAATATTGTTTGCCCCTATCTGAAAATATTTAACTTTGCGTGTGTAAAAATTCTAAAAAATACTATTTGGCTCCTCTTAAAAAAGTTTCTGGTTCTGTCCTACACGCATGGCACTCCCTTGTGCCTTCCAAATGCCGCTTAAATAGTCAAATGTTGTCGAGAAGATGGGAGCCATTTGTTATTAGTCTAAATGTTGTGCGTCCTTTTATAAATTTTTCTAAAAGAAAATTAGAAAACGCTGGCGTTTTATATTTTTCAAATAAATTTGAGAGATTTTAAATCATAATTGGTAAACTCATGAGAATGGGACTTTAAATGACCTGTCTATTGAGTTACAGGTTAGCGTTCCTGAAGTTTTCTTATCATATTTTAATAGGAAACGATGAAAAAGTAATAAAGTTGAGTAAAGAAAACTATAGTTTATGGTGACCACTACAAAATAACAATAACTAATAAACAACATGCATGGTGTTAATGTATTTTTTAATAGTATAATTTATTTGTGAGTGAAATTGGGTAGAGTCCATACGGAATAGTTCAGAATAGAATAGAGTGGTCTAGTGGAGGAATCAGAAAATTGTGGTTAAGGGGTATTAACAAGCCTCTTACATAGTAGGATGAGTGCTTGTAGGGCAGGTCCTAAGTCTGGTGTGGACACAACATATGGCTAAACCTAGGTTCACCTCAATCGCAATAAGATATTTCAAGAGTTGATGTGGGCAGCAGCACACACCAGTCGCACAGTAGCCCTGCTACTGTAGTGGTCCGAGTGAGTTCAAATTGACACAAAACCAAATCCTTTCAAATTTTGCATGAAAGTCAGCACTTAACTCGTGACCCAGCAACCCCAATGAATTTGGAGTGATTTTTGCCAACTACGTTTTACTTATATTTAAATTTTTTAAGAAAAGTACGGATATGGCCCACCGAGGCAAGGGGCTCCCTTGAGAGCAGAATCTGCTACCATTTCCAGTCAAGAAAAAATGGCAGCTACTAAAATCGAATTGACGACCAAGTTTCTACCGGTCTGCCAACCCAACCAAACCATGGGTTTGCCGGCTTACAAGCAGCTCCTTCGGTTTGCCAGATGAATTGCAAACCAGGTCGGATGATCAGATATGTTATTGTACCAAAACGAAAGATCTGAGACACCATACTTCTTTTAATATGTCGCTTTTCAAGTGAGTATTTTGGGTATTGAGAAGATCGTGCAACATCTAATAGATTCAGGGTCGACATGTCGCCATAGAAGGATCCTTTTCTTCTTAACTTCTTTAGATTTATTAGAAACTTAGTCTTTTTTACTACGGTGCTATGGAAAAAAAATGATATCTGGGCATTATTCCGTAAAAGGACTGCATTGTGAAAGGCCATATATGATTACTTAATACATGCTTTTGAGAGAGTGAATAATGTTTATTGATCTATTCCCCCCAATCAGAAATGCTATCCTTTAGCGTATATGACTAGAGCAAAACATATTTTATTTCCTCTATGTTAAATTTGAAAATGGCTGCTTTTGGAATTTAGAATTTTTACAAGATAATTTTATGGCCCTTGTGGTATTCTTGGTTCTCCGGGGATACACTTTCTACCTGAGTTCATTGTTCAGTTGATGCACATGACCAAAATTTAGCCAATGGTGTCTGCCAAACTGCCGTTGGCACTATGTTCGAAGTTTCAAACTATTTTGCTCAGACTATGTTGATAGCCCTAGTTGCTTTAACTAGCTATATGCCAGTTTTGAGAAGACTGTTGGCCACCATTAAGAAAATATAAATGTGAGAAGAAGAAAAGAAAAGTGTGTGACTTATCAACCTTGTGGGTAGTTTCAAGTTTGTATCTTTCCCTAACACGTCAATCTGTATTGTAGGACAGACAATGAATACTCTTTAACCCGACATTTTAGAAATCATGCTAAAGGATTAACACATTAAAAAAAATCCATGTATGTAAATTTCATTGGCAGAATAGCCTGTAGCACATTAGTGTGCCATATTGATGTGGATCTCTTTGTTTGGATACCACATTTTCCATCCATATCCGCCTCCTTCCAGAATCTTTGTGTGGCTTGCCTACTTGGTTGCTCTTTCCTAGAGTTGTATCTTCTGATTGTGCATATACTGTATGATATTAGTGTTTTGTGAATGTAGACGTAACTCCAACATAATTAAGATATCGACGTTCAAGCTTCTGCATTCCTATTTTGTTGGTGCACCATTTCATTTTACAATCTTTAATAGTCTAACTTCATTTACATTGATTAAATTCACGATATCCAGAAAAATATCAGATGCAGCCTCACAATGTTGCAATAATTCTTAACCCTGGTTTGTTCCCCCTGCATGTTGATATCTATCTACTTTCTTATCCTGACATGTAATAATTAGCACTTCAATAAACTACTGTGCAAGTGGTATATTTGTTAAACACTCTGTCTACTTGCTCGGATCACATATATGCTGAATGTTTCTTTATTATCTTTAACTTAGTGCTGATTTAAAGTTTTCACAACAAGACTTATGCTTTGAACATTTGATGATGTAGTGAGGAGAATGTTTGTTACTTTGCAAGCAGTTGTGTACTTCTGGATTCAGTGATATAGGAGGGATGGACCTTTTTGTTGTTTTCATATCTAATGACAGAAAGCAGGCATGTATCTGCTTCATATACACCCTTTTGTTCCTCTTTATATGTTCTAGTGATTTTCAAACTAACGAACAAATATGGAAATTGATCTTGGCATCAGCTTGCCAGTTATCCAAACTGAACAACATTTAGGTCTCACAAAGTGCTGTTAATTTGTAGACCTTGTTTGCTGGACAGGGATATTTTTAAATGGATGTGATTTGATAAAAAATTAGATTCTACTCTCCTGGTTTTAGATATCTCAGTAAGAATTCTTACTGGGTGATATTTACACCAATATTAAATGGAAGAGCATATGTGCAAGAATGTGAAATATAATGCTTAAAATGCTAAAACGTGTTCCAGGAATTGAGCTTATTATCCATGTGAGATGGCTTCCAGCACTTGTGCTAAATTATTTAATTCTAGAAACACAATTACACTGTCTAGTTTGCCTTTTGATTTGTCTCAAGAGAGGATAAGTTTTGTTGCATATCCAATGATATATGCATGTGAAAGGGAGCTAACTGAAAATCAAGAAACCTGTGTTTACATCTTCAAACATTCAAGCCTTCAACCATTTGTGTGGTGTTCATAAATCCTTCAACCATTTTCTGATGTATTTGATTAAGTGACAAGTTGATTTGCATTTGAATGATTTGCTGCTGAATCGACAAGGGTGGAACTTTCTGAAGAAAGACGTGATGTGCGAACTTCCTAGCAAGTTGAGGCTGCCCTAAACCGAACACAACTTCAGCAAAGAAATATGTTGTGTGAGAGGTTGCACAATTATGTCAACAACAGTAGGTTTGGAGTTTGAAACAATCCTCCTAATTAGATATTATCTTCTATTATTTGAATACTGAAGTTGATTGACGATGACATATTAAAAATCTTGCATATATGGGTTTTGCATCTGGTTTCTACCTTCTTACTATAGTGGACTTGCATTTATTGGTTATTAATGAGAGACTTTTGCATATATTTGTAGATTTCTCACTGATTGGAGTCTCAAGGGGACTACTAGAAGTCATTAAAGTCTTATATTTGCGGTGTAGTAGAAGTTCACGTGGCAGGACAGATCTCTCTCTCTCTCTCTCTCTCTCTCTCTATTGTTTGCTAAGGCTGATAATCACATTGAAGGATATTCAGTTCACATTAAAGGATATTAAATTTGATTGATCAACCTGCGTTGCATGATATTTAATGATGCTAAATATATATATCCTCACGAAATGGTGACAGTTCTGACAGGAATTATCAGTAAAGACTGTCTATGAACCGTCAGTGATGGTTTGCAATCAAAGGCATCACAATTGCTTGTGTTCCTTGAGTATCTGTTTGTGAGATCTATTTGAAGCTTAGATAAAGCTGATGCTGTGATGGCTTCTATTTTCCTGCCTTGATGTACATCACTGATCGATATGGCTATAAGGCAACTGAAAGATTCCTGTGGATTTTATGGGGTCCCTAATGCACAAACAATTTTCTGTTACTAGACGTATACGTTACAACAATATTTTTGTTTTTTCTTTGTTGCATTATGTTCTGTGGTGTATGCGCACATCACTGATATCACGTGGGAGGTGTCTCATATGTTCTACCCTCTGTCAGTTCATCTTTGCTTTACTGTCAATGAATCCTAGAGAAAGCTAAAAATATCTACACTTAAATATAAGTGCTTTGCCCTTAGATCACAATAGTGCTGCATGAATCTGGAAGACCATTGATCTCAGCAGTGGAGTTGCTCATTCTCACTCTTTAAAAGGCAATATAATTGCAATGTCCTCTGTCACTAATAACCTTTCCGTAGTTATATAGTATATTCGACTCTTAGTTGTTTCATGCCTTTTGGCACATGATTGGAATTGAAGAAAAATTGCGTACGATAAATTTGGGTTTATTTTGCTTCTAAACCGGTGAACATTCATATTGTTGATGATGTTTTCTGGTGTATGCATTTTCAGAGGAATCTTCTTCCGATTGTCATAAGAAATAACAAATTGGTGCTTACATACTCCACAGTTTGTAGCTCAAGTATGTTATTTTACATGGTTGGGAAGGCTTCTTATGCTAGTAAATTATGTAGGTGCCATTTGGTGTTCTTATTATGTCAAATTGTCAGTTGACCCTTTGTTGCTTATTAGAATTTGTGTGAGTTTAGCATCTGAATTAACAGAAAAATGTGGAGAAGCTGTTTTGTGCACAAGTGTGAGTTGGAAAAGTAAATTTGGTCTCTTTGATATTTTGATGGCCTTGTAAGTATGAAAGTACTGCGGCACTTGCCGCAACAACTCATCTTCCTTCTTCCAAAAAGCTCGATATGTCCGATCGCGGGTACCGATTGATCATTGAAGCACTATCTCTACATGCCACAAGGACATCGGCAAATTCTTCAGGACATCCGAGTCGGTAAGCACTGGCAAATTGAGAAGCTGGTGTAGGCAACTGCCCACACCAGCCTATATAAGGCTCTGCGACTGTTGGTAAGGTCTTACATGGTTAGCCAATCTTCAGATGGAACATATGCCTTTCAGGTGAGCGAGAGGATTAATCCCATAGTCTGAGTGAGATTCAAAGACGCTCCTTCCTTTGCTGCTTTATTCCCTTGGCTAAATTGTTCCAACTTTAAAGATGTTGTACAGGCAATAGCTTAAGACCCGGAGTTGGGATATTACAAACGAATTGGGTCTACCCGTTTAACAATCTGTTTTGAATCAGCCTATGCAAAATTTGGATTCAATAACCAGTCAGACTCAGATATGGTATGCAGGTGAATTGAACTTGAATCTGAGTATGATATTTGATTCTGAAACTGCTAATCAATACTTGGCACAATAGCATATAAGTGTCAGTTCTCATGCAAATTGGATCTGAAATTAGTTTTGAAAATGGCCAAATGAGTGCTTGAATCTGAATCCGATTACTAGAGACATGCACAATCAAAGTGAATTCGACAGGGAGGAGATCCAACCCAAATTTAGATGATGATCAACAACCGAGGACCCTAACCACGAGAGCACAAAAAACGTAATCATAATTTACATGTAATTGGTTGAGAAATAAGAACGTAGAACGAGCAACCCGAGATTGAGCTTGACTTGGAAAACTAAGTCCAAGCTCAAGCTACACTCACTGAATTTCATGTCACTTGATTCTACTTTTTTTCGAATGAAAATGAAAACCACAAAAAGATGTTAAATTAATCAAAATTACCAAGATACTCCAAAAATTAACAAACAAGGAAGACACGAGTTGAGTCAAGATTAAACTAGTCAAGTGAGTATATATAATAACTCAAGCTCCGCTCGTTTATAACTCGAGTTTTAACTCAAGCTCGACTCGAGCTACAGGCAAATTCAAGCAACCCGAGTTGGCTCAACTTGTTGTATATCTTTATTTAAACGTGCATTAGAATTGGACACAGTCAGGAATAGTAAGAGTGCTTTTTGAATCCTTATTCTTGAAAACATGACTTTTAACATAAAAGCTTAGAGACGCTACATCAACCATAAATCGACGCAACACATTCATGACTTTCATCGACTCGAGTCAATCCATTGGGAATAGAAAGGCATGATATGCATAAGTGCATTATATACATATATATGGAATTCTACTGAAGTAGTCAATAAGTACTTCCAGATTAGCATCTGTATTCATATAATAACGATGACGACATCCTCATAATATTAGGAATGCTTGGCAGTAATGTCTCCCACCAAATGAGTAATGCGACAGTAGCATCGATCAGTAGGTAGCAGAAAACATTTCATGGGAGAACTTAAAGATGAACCCATATACCAAAGGAATTGAAAGTTTAAATCATAAAAATGGGATGAGATTCATGAGAATGTCAAAGCCCATAAGAAGGAAGGCATTGTCATTCAACTTTTCTTTCTTTTGTTAATCTGCCATAGCCCATGCAAAACATTTCGGAGATGTGGACTGTGAACCCAATTTGCTTATCCTAGAAAGAAGAACGAATAACCGGCAAGAGGAGGAGTTGGTTGTTCTAGAACCTCAAGTGCTGGTGTGAAAATTAAAAGGTCTGCCTCAGTGTTTGCTTGAAAACTCAGCAACTCAACTCATTGACCTGAGGAGTCACCCTCGCTTGGCCTCTGATTATGGATGTACAACGAGCTAGCCAAGCTCAAACTCCCGAGCTCGAACTCGACTAGACTCACATATAGCTTGGCTCGAGCTGCAGCTTGAGCTTTATGAGGTGAGCTCGAGCTTGACTCGCTTAACTGAGTCCAAGCTCGAGCTGGACTCGTTTAAGCTCATGTCCCTTAATCTTTATTTCATGCTTACAATTTTCACATTTTTATTTAAGCCTAACTTCATCTTTTTGAAATAACACAAATAAGTATTAGTGTTAAACAAGTCTAAGCGGGTGTAATAGAGTTGAGTTCAGCCAACTCGAACTCGACTTGTTTACAAATTCTAGTTATCAGTTAAGCTCGAGCATGACTCGTTTACAAACCCAAGTTATCAGTTAATCTCGAAATTGACTCGTTCAACTTACTAGTTGAGCCTCAATCGACCGCATCCAAGCGAGTAGAGTCAAGCCTGAGTCGTTGAACATGCCTATCTCCAACCACCCGGTAGAAGGGGGGGGGGGGGATTTGTCTATGTTTGAACCTCATTGGGATTCTGCCACTAATACTCGCCTGGTCAAACGGCCGAGTCATAAGTCATGGAAGTCACGGGTTGACTTGGCTGGGACTTGTTGAGTTTATATATATATATATATATATATATATATATATATATATATATATATAAACTCAGACTTGGTTTCATGTGCGAGTCAAGGAACCAGTCATAAGCCATTTTAGAATGCGTCTTGTTTTGTTCACACGCACAGTTGATAAAATGTTAAAAAAAGTAGAGGTTTATGGTATATATGTACTTTGCAGTGAAAAGGATTAAATTTCCTTGCATTTATTGTAGCATCTGTCTGTGGGATCTACTTGAAACTCGGATACTGATGATTCTGGGATGGTTTCTGTTTTCCAGTGCTTGATATACATTACTTGCTGAGACAGCTATCAAGGTAATTGAAAGTTAATTTCCTGCGTATTTCACAGGGTCCTTCATGCAACGTGAATGACACTTCAATGGACAGACATTTCTCTGTTACAAGAGATATACATTACAGCATTTTTTTTTTCTTTTTGGAAGGGTCTTACATATTAGACGGTAAGCAAATTGGTTTGTCTTTGCTTTATTGTCAATTCATATTTTTGTCCTTAATGCATATTTTGTTGCTCGGCAAGTTGTGTTAAACGTCAGAAATAGTTCTACCAACCCTTTAATGAATGTCTTTTGGCATCAGTAAAACCTGCACTTTTAGTTTGTCTTCGCTTTACCATGAATGAATCATAGAGAAAGTTAAAAACATCTTCACTTAAATGTAAGGGATTTGCCCTTAAAATCACAATACTGCGGCATGAATCTGGAAGAACATTGACCCAGGCCATGGAGTTGCTCGTTAACAATTCTATCAAAAATTAATACAATTACAATGCCCTCTGTCACTGGTAACCTTTTCTAACTTACATCGATCATAAGTTTGACTCTTATGGTTTCAGGCATTTGTTACATGATTACATTCAAGAAGTAGCTACAAGCATAAGATAAATTTGGGTTTGTTATAATCACATTGTTGCAAAACGTAAGTTTTAGGGGTCACTTGTTTCAGCTCTTCTGAATTCTCCAAAATATTCACGTTTCATATATTTTCAAAGACATACTGAAGCTATTTTTTTCCAAAAGATGCTAATGCTGTTCAGAAATTTTCAAAGAAATTAAAAGTATCAAATCTTTCCAATATAAGCATGCATAGGTTTTTTAATAAGTTTCAATACCATGCCCAAGTTTTTTAAGCATTTTTTGTAAACACACTTACATATGAAAAATGTTTGAAGAACGTGCTTAAGTTTGTAATGTGTATATCCACATAAACAGACTTATATTTGAAAGTCTTTAATGTTGATCAAGGTTCTCCTCTCACTTAGGTAGTGAGTCTCATCCTGCTCACCCAAAAGCGAGCTTCCTGGCTTGTACATATGTGGCTCCACCTTTTTTTTTCTTTTTACATGTCACTAGGAATACTAGTTACGCAAGTTCTTAAAATTGGTCATTGAGATTATATTTGACAATATGACTAAATTTTCCTTGAGTAGAATGACAATAGTATACATGGTAAAAGTGAAAACATCAACCCATTTTCTTATGTTCTTAGCCATATAGCATAAGCTGCTCCCAACTAGCTATAAGTTAGAGTAGTAAACAAGGTAGTTAATGCAAAACAATATTGACCTCAATGGGCATAATCTAACTGATCGGACCATGGATGCATAAAAAGGCATAAAAAGGCATGTCTCTAGTTCGATTTTGATGAGTGGTATGCTTATACATCTTTGTTGGATAGTGGCCCTGGCCCCTAAGCCCTATCCTTCATCTTGTAACTGCAAGAATGCCCACTTGTAGCTACCACTTGCAGCTACGATATTAAATTACAAAACTGATTTCTCAAATTAAAAGTTATACGTTACTTCTGATTTCTCTCACAAGGCATAACCGCCCGCTGGGCACCAGAAAAACCTATGACGCTGGCCATAAATGGCCAGCGATAATCTTAGGGTTGGTTTTTCTTCTCCTAAGTCAATGTCTCGTAGAAGCAAACCCTTGAACATATCACATCTGCTTCTGTTTATTTCTTCTTTATCTTCTTCTCTATCACAGTTGAAGCCTCTTAATGGGAGACGTCGCTGGTGAGTAGACTCAGAGCCGACCAAACACAGTTCCGTTGCTGTAAATCTAACATTAGTATCAGAGCCTTGCTTGTCGAATTTCAATAAGTCCGTTCAGCTTTCTGTAGTGTGTGTGATGCTTATGATAAATGTAGTCTGCGCATATGACATGCAGTTTTAGGATCATGTTCATGAATGTGAAAGCAAGCTAAACGAAACAAAATAGTATATAAGAAGCATGCTAGTTCGAACATTTTTGAGGTTTTTTCATATCTTATGCTTAATATTTTGTTGTGTTTTATAAGTCGAAAGTTGTATCCTTTGAGTCCTAAGGAAACAGAGAACAGAGTCGAACTATAGATTTCAGCGTGAATGTCTGTCAAGAGCGGCAGATCTTCACCTGCCGCTAGTCAAAAGTTTTGGTTGCCCTACAAGAACCTCGCTGAGGGGAGGAAATACTCGTGTCGAGGATTCTAGTAGCGGATTCAGAAAGAAAAACAATGATAATAACAGGAAACATAACACTCATTGAGGGCCTGGGCAAATAGGTAGCGCACATATAACTGAGAAAAAGTTTTTACCTCAGAATTCTGTTGCCGGACTCTCGGACCTAATGCTCCACTAGATGAAGAGGGAGATGCGCATAAAAAAGAAAACTTTAGAACTTCAAACAAAGTGCAAGAAGGCCTCTAAGGCTCTCTGCTTCTCGCTGGCGGCAGTTTCGATCGTCTCTCTCTCTCTCACTGAAGACCATCTTCCTAACGGTGGCGGTGGAGAAAGCTCGAAAAGAGGCGGTGGTGGAGGCTCGGTGGACAAAACCCTAGCAAAGGGTTCCGCAAAGAAGAGACAGAAGCTCTCGAGAGGAGAGAAAATGAAACTGAAAAAATATGAAAAACTCGGAACTGAAATTACAGAATTAGTTCACCATTTTTGCATTATTTTTAAAAAGGCTGTCAAATTTTTTGTGAAATTAATGTGCAACATTTTTGCTAAAACCTCTTTCAAAAAGAGGCTTGCGAAAGTTAATTTCAATCAAAACCCAAGATTATATACGAAATTGCAAAGGGAGTCCCTCAAACTTATTATAAATTGCAATAAGAGGGTCATGAGTATAGTTTTGAAAATAAAGGAGGAAATTCACGTTCAAAATATTTAAAGTTTAAATCTCCTTGCTTCTAAGTGGTGTTTTAGAATTTTGTTGGAGATGTCTTGACATGATATTAATAGTGTTGCAAATATCTGACTGTGACATTCCTCTTTGCTATTCTTAACTTGTCTTTAAAAATGAAACTTAGAAATGATTTCTAGAGTGGGAGTCTCAGAACTGGCCAAGACCGAAAAATGGTTAGCAACATGTATGTATACTTTTCCAATTTTATTATTTTGTGTGTTCATGACCCAATGGAAGTATAAAACCTTGTGGTTCTGACACTATCTAAAATATTATTTGAATATGGATATTACATTGAACCATGTTCAAATTATATTTTTGAATTTGGATAATCTTTTTGTGTTTAAATACGTATTGATTCTATTGTTCATATCATTATGTTTGGATCCACATTGATATAACCAGTTGGAATTTTAGCTTTGGTTCTAATAGTTACTTAAGATCCATATTTATATTCAGTTCGGTTCATGTCATATTTAGATCTGGATTTGTTTGGATATTGGTTAAAAATCTATATCTTGTTTATGTTGGTTCAAATATATATTATTATGCTTGCTTTACGTCGTCATTTTGGGCCTACACTGACATTAGATATAAGGCTGGGCACCGGGCCAGGCCGCCGCCGGGTACCCGGCCCGCCACGGGCCCGGGCCCGAGCCTTGGAAATAGCTTGCCGGGCCGGGCCGGGCCCGGGCCCGACCAAGGAAAAATCGTTAACGGGGCCGGGCCCGGGCCTGGTATGCCGGCTCGGGTCAGCCCGTTAAGCCCGTTAAAAATTAAAATATAATATTTTTAAATTTTAATATAATATATTTATTACTAATAAATACTATTTTATATTTAAAAATTTATTTTATAAATTTAAAATAATATTATTTTATTATACCGGGCCGGGCCCGGGCTCGGGTTTCATATATCCAGGCCCGGCCCGGCCCGGCCCGGCCCGGCCCGGCCCGATGCCCAGCCTTAATTAGATATGACAAAAAATTTGTTTTATATATCCATTTAGCTATTGAATTTGGATCTCACAGTAAACGTTGCACTCTTTTGTGGAGCATGATCTGATTTGACCAGTTTACACCTTTTGTTCAAGATCTATATCTTGTTTATATTGGATCTGAACATATTATGATAAGTATTCATTTTGAGATCCAATGATTTATTACATGGTTATATATAAAAGGAAGTGTACATATTCAATGCGAGTAGCACTAAACTGCTAAAAGATGAAATTCTCATGCCCTTTATGAAAGAATATTCTTTGAACAAAGATTATATTTCAGTATGTTTATCCTAGTTAAAAGGAATGATTATATTATTGGATGTTAGTATACTTAGAACCGTAAATCAACACTATTAGACATAGTAAGATCCATATAACATTGTTATTGGTTCACGATAGATTTGGATCCAGATTAACTTCTTTGGATCCTTGACTCCAAATATTCGTACTTACATTGAAACCAATATATCATCATGTTTGCCTTTTGCCTATAGTTGTAAGGAACACTCTTAAACAAAATGAAAGACATTTTAATGAAATATTTTTTTGGATTTGTTGTACTATAAGTTCTAGTACATGAAATTTTATTTGCTCTTATCAAAGATGGCTAGCATATATGAATTTAAATCTAAATTGACTTGTTTGGATATGTGGAAAAATCCTTATCCTCTTTACATAGGTTCCAATATATGTTATGATTGCTTTTGGATTTAATCATATTGTAATATTTGTTACCATTTGATCGCATCCCCAAAAGGGACTTGCCCGTCAGTACGATGATCGACCGTTCCTGGCGCTTTTACTTTGGGTAATCAATCCAATGCCTATGTTTATTATTGATGCATTTCATTTTGACTTAAACATTTTTCTATATGCAGTGTAGAAAACTATTGAAAGTTTGATGTTTCAAACTTTTGAAAAGATTCTTGAAGAATTACTTGAGAAAATAAAATATTTTGAGAAAAACTAAAATTGAAAAATCTTTGTAAATATCGTTTGAAAAACTTCAGAAATCATTTCGAAGTCACTTTAGTGTTCTTTTAAAACTTTAAGTAGATTTGAGGTTTTGCTGTAATTCAGTTACTACCTAGTTAAGACAATATAGCAAGCATATTTTTTGAGATAAAATGAAGAAATATAATTTATTCTGCCTTTCTCATACTCCCGGTGCACTGAAGATATAGCTCTCGATTCCTGATAAAAAATCATTTGAGATTTCTTGCACGGCCAAGGGGAGGTGGCAAAAGACTTGACTTTCTAATTTAGCATGTCATTATACATTAAGCAAGTTTAGGTTGGCCTTGTTTCAAGGCAAAGTGTTTTCAGATATATGAATGAAACAAAAGATGTATTGCTATCATTTTTAACAAAAGGAATTTTTAATGATTTATTTGTCAAGTATGTAGCCCATATGGGGCTAAGGTATATTTAAAAGGTTGCGATGAAAAACCATTGAATAGAAAACCTCGTTACAAACCTAGAATAAAATTTAAGTTATAATGGACAATCAAATTATAAAAAACCACATAAGTAAAGATCAAGAAAAGCCACACAGTGAAAGCAGACTGGTTGTCTCATGGCCAAGTGGGAGATGTTGGATAGTAGCCCTGAACCCTATCTTCATCTTATAACTGCAAGAGGGCCCACTTGCAATTACGAGATTAAATTACAAACTGATGTCTCAAATTAAAAGTTATACGTCACTTCTAATCATTCTCTCACAATGCATATCCACCCGCTGGACACTGGGAAAACCTATGAGGTTGACCTATAAATGCCCAACGATACTCTGACTTAGGGTTGGTTTTTACTCTCCCAAGTCGACGCCTCATAGAAGCAAACCTGCGAACATATCACCTCTGCTTTTGTTTATTTCTTCTTTCTCTTCTTCTCTATCACAATTGCAGCCTCTTAAGGGGGAGACGTCGTTGGTGTGCAGACTCATAGCCGACCAAACACAATTCCGCTGTTGTAAATCTAACAATCTTAAGTGGTAGGTAATGACATCTAATTTAAATAGTATACTACTGCCATCCCTGACAGTAATGTAGCCCAGAAATATGGAGACATGGACATTGGTTCTCGTCCTCTTTCTTTCCATGTGTTGGGCATGTACAAACAATATTGAGAAGGACGACAACAATTGCCTACAATTAATAGATGAGAGAGAAGCTAACCAAATATCACCAGACCGGAAAGGTGCATTTGCAGTACCAGTTGCCTAGCCTCTTAGCTTTTTAAAAACCTTACATAGACATACTTATTTATATATTAATTTAAGGATTTTTTTCTGTAATTTCTGAATTTCAGGGCCGAATCTTTAAAGAAGCTGTTCATTAAAAATGTTATAATAAACATGTGTATACAACAAGTAATTAAGAAACAAACACACATGCACTAAGAAATAATTGTGACATAACTCGAATAAAACTAATCAAGATGCTTCCTCACATACAGTCCATATTTCATAAATCTACTTATAAATCATGATTGAACTTGATACATGTGAACTGTCTTTAACTCGACCGAGCACCCCCACCGGATTCTAAGATGGCTAAAGATAGTATTGAACTTCCCTTTAGGTGACTGTGCTCCGATAAAATGGCGTTCTGAGATGTTTGTGATTAACCTGCAGTTTGCATATCTTATCACACAAACGGATAACTAGGTTTTGAAAACTAGTTAAAAAGATATGTTTTTATAAAATGTGGCATTTCACAAAATCTGAATTTTGAGAGTCATGCAAATGCAAGAAGCCCCACAACAACAAAAAAGGTGCCCCACGACAACAAAAAGAAAAACAATCAGCCTTTTCCATCCCATACCACAGAACTCTTCCCACAACACGGACTTGCCAGAAGAAGAATCAGCCTTTGAAGAGGAGCCCAGCCCATAAGGGCCATGCAGATTTGAGGTTTTCCCCACCTTCCTCCAGTGTAAGCTTTATCTTTCATTTCCATAGCCGGCCAAATGACTACAGGATTGTCCTCCTACTCCAACTCAATTCACCGTACCAGCTTTTACATATACAGCAGTTAAAGCACCTACAGGAGTATTTGGGCTCTTTCTGGTCAGTAATGGAAACAATCGCGAAGGGGGACCAGAAAACACCTTTCATTTTCCCCCTTCGTCCCGCCTTTCTTAACAAGGCCTCAAGCTAAAGGTTCAGCACTTTTCAGGATTTGTCTATTCATCGGCCCGAAGCTGTCAAAAGAAAGAAAAGGGCAGCTATCCAGCAGAGTGGGGGCAGTAGTAAGCGGAAAGGGCAAAAAAGCACATGTTACTGTTGAATCACCAAAATGCCCCTTTTGATTTCTTGTCCAAACCATTAATTTTCTAATGCATCAGCCTATAATATATGTATACATACATATGTACAAATGAAGTAATGAGCCCATTAAGATTTTTTTATCAATTCCTTGAAAAAATAAACATTTTAACATTGAAAAAAAATATGAAAATAAAAATCTGTTAATTAAAAACTGTAAAAAATACAAAATAGAACGTGAAAACCCATGGTTAAATGAAAAAATAAAAAAAAAACACAAAAAAGAGATTTTTTTGGATTTGAATTAAAAAAAAACATGTTTTTTTTTTAAATTTTTTTTGAACATCCAGCTTTTAACATTTTAAACACATTTTTTTTAATAATAAGAGTTTTCCGTAGGTCTGCTCCAAATATGTCAAAATCAGGTAGCTCGTTGTCAGAGTGGCAAGTGCATAAGAACATTATGTACATGCCATCAGGGGCGGAGCGAATACTTTTTTTCAAGGGCAGGCTAAACGGTCCAATGAACTTATCTGGATAAGGTCCAACTAAACCCGAATTCAAAAAAATACATTACGTTAAGGTGGGCCCACGGCCTAAGAGAGCCCCCCTCCCTCTGCCCCTGGATACCATGATTATGGTGAGGCACACAACGGCAGATCGGTGCAGTGGTTCATCCATTTATTAATACGAAGGAGTGTTGGGGAAGGGAAACCGGTGCCCCTGATGCCGGTGGGCCTGCCAAGCCTTTGTTAGAAGGATGAAGGCTCGGTAGGCTCAATGGTGTGGACGAGATGAGCGCGGTGGGATGGGAGAGTTGCAAATGGGAGGGAGAGAGGGAGGATTGAGGAGAGGGAAACGTGAAGAAAAAGAAAAATAAATAACAAATTAACAACTCAGAGCCGTTAGATCAGCTTTGATCAGCCGTTTGATCTAAAAGTCAAACAGCCCCAATCAATTGTTCATTTGACAAATATCTCTTAAAATTATGGTTAACTTTATATATATTTATTGCATCGTACACATGACATCATTGATATGCAAAAGGAAAAAGAAACTTTTTGAAAACGCCTTTTTCCAACTTTTTCATCTTGTTAACCTTGTGAGAAAATGAGTAGTTTTTGAAACCCTACTAGACCCAACAAAAATAATTTTATTAATTTTTAAAAAAAGTTTTTCTTATAGTTATATATATGGTATAAATATTTTAATCTTTTTTTGTTAAGATTGAATCGGGTTGAGTCGGACCCTATCTGGTTCATAATAGAGCCTGGGCAGGCTCAACTTTGAATCTGGCTAGCTAGGCCCGGCCCCACCCGATTCACCTACTTTATCTAAGACAGATGGTAATTTCACAATGTCATGCACCAGCTTTGTTTCTTTTTTTTTAATTACATTATATTATTATATCGATACTTATTTATGTATAATTTAAGGATTTTCTTCTGTAATTTTCGAATTTCAGGGCAAAATCTTTAAAGAAGCTGTCCATTAAAAATGTTACAATAAACCAGTGTATATGGCAAGTAATTAAGAAACAAATACACATGCACTAAATACGCAACGGACATACAGTCCATATTTCATAAATATACTTACAAACTATGATTGAATTTGATGCATATGGTTTTTTTTATCATAAAATATCCATGGCAATCCACTTTTTTGTTTTTATGGAAAACAAAAACAATATAAATCAAACGACAGTGAAATGACAATAAATCCACGTATGAGAATCTCGACTGTTTTAAAAAGGTAAGATCAGCAATCCGGGAAAACAGTAATCCCGGAAAACAGACAGGCATGAGACACTTTGGGGCGTGTTTGATTAGGTGACACTAGTTTTAGCTTTAAAATAATATTCAACTTCCAATTGTGTGAGAGGTTAAAAAATGTCAGTGGCCAGACCTAAATCTATTATCCTTTGGGTACATATGAGTTCAAGTCAATTGCTTGAATAAATCTTCGTGAATCACCTCTATCTCTTGTAGGTTATATCGGTTCCTTCTATTACAAAAATAACTTTTCAAAGTGAAACATATATAGAAACTCAAAGAGATTGCTTCAAAAGATCGTCATAACTTGAATCACAACTATCTGTTGTAGATTTGACTTGCTTTTTTAAAAGTACTTAGCTGTTCACGGTAAGATGACTGCCTATTTGGAAATTAATTGCTTACAGTTATCATGCAAATATCTTTTATGGTTCACGATGCAATTTCGTTTGACAATATTGTTATCGAGTCCTTTTATATTCAATTCAAACCAAAGAAGCAAGGCTTTTTCTGAACGGAGCTTGAATACTTCATTTTGTGGTCCTAAATCAACAGGTATATCAACTGAGAAAGCCGGATCAATATTCGTTGCTCATGACATGACGTCTTCAAAATGATGTATGATAGGTGATTTTACAGCATAAAAAACAAGAAAATCAAAATAAAATATTGTTTTCTTATCCCACTTTCAAAGACAAGTGTTATGTACATGATCATATATAACCGCATTATCCATACCATAGTGCTAGGTTTTTGACCCATAAAAAAGCATATCTTGCATCCACATCAACAGTTGAAACAAAAAAAAAAAAAAAAAGGAAAAGCATGTTGATCCCCAAAATGCCCTTCTGATTTTTTTCTTTAAACCATTAATTTCCTTATGCATCAAGCATTTAAGGGTCTACAATACAAATATACATACATATGAAGTAAGCGCATTAGGGTCATGGTTTGGCTTTCCTTTGATCAATCCCTTGAAATATTAAACATTTTATTATGAACAAACATGCTTAGAAATATATTCGGGCGTGCATACTTGTGCACATACCACGCAGACTGACATAATAAGAGTATGAGATAAGTGGAAAAAGAAATACATAGAAAACATTTGTTCTTTTTTGATAAGGAGCACCGACGATATTCCGTGGCTATTCAATGTTCTCGTGGCACGATACCCGTCTAATCAAGTGCGGGCAACAACGAAGAATCTGAATCATGAAGATTGAAGAGCCCTTTCCAGGTGAACATGAGTATCCGGAGGGTGGCCGTCGGTCGGAGCTGTCGCCGGCAACACCAACCTGCCGTCGGCACTCCTAACCAGCCCCTTGTTCTCATACTGCTTCCAGTTGGGCGGCAATCCCAGCTCCTCACTCAAGAAGTCGCAGCTCTTGTTCACCAAAGCCACATCCCTCTGAGTCGCAGACTCGAACTTCATGTTCTTCCCATGGTAGCCGTCGACCAAGTGCAGGTACTTCTCCAAGTTATGGTAGCAGCTCACGTCATTCGTCTGCTTCAAGAACGAAGACCAAGCATGGTCCAAACTAAGCTGCAGACCCACGTGGGTATACCCCATGGACCGGCGCAGCAACTCGTCCACAACCTTCGCTACCACATTCTTGTCATTCATCAGCACACCGGGAACCTGAGGGACCACGTCATGAATGTTCACAGATCTCAAAACCTTCACTCCCAATTTCTCGCATCTTTCCTTGAACTTCATGTTGCCCACCCTCGGCGCACCGTAGGTGAAGAGCGTTATGGGTATCTTGCTTCCATCGGGCCTCACGTTCAGGCCCTTCTCTGCTATGTCGTAGGCACTGATCAGGGCGAGCGCCCCTCCCAGGCTGTGCCCAGTAATGGTGATGCTCAGCTCTTCGTCTTGGTAGAGGTCGACCAACCTCTTCACCTCTGCCAGTATCTGTTCCCGGGCAGAGTACTTGCAGTAATGGCACTTGGACGTGTCCTTCGACACGTACAGGTCCAGGAACCCAGACTCCACCCTTACGGATGAGTCGTTGGTGAACCCGGTGGGCTTGAGGATGGTGATCAGATCCTCGATCCACTCCATCTTGGTGACCGTCCCGCGCCATGAGA
This sequence comes from Nymphaea thermarum, assembly GCA_011799765.1. Classification (NCBI taxonomy): domain Eukaryota; kingdom Viridiplantae; phylum Streptophyta; class Magnoliopsida; order Nymphaeales; family Nymphaeaceae; genus Nymphaea; species Nymphaea thermarum. The sequence goes on along the minus strand of JAANDH010000188.1, from coordinate 292,936 downwards.
TCAGGATGTCCCGCCGCCCCAGCCGCTTGATCACGTCGGCGTCCTCGCTCACGGCGACGTAGCCCATCCAGTTCGCGTCCGTGCTCCACGCCTTGCTATTCTTGGAGTGGTGGAAAAACTTTGCGATGTTGGGGTTGGTCGAGGCGTAGAGGTAGCGGCTCACCCGGTACCCGCAGTCCGACATACCAAGCTGCTCGAAGAAGGAATCTTTGTCGAACCGGCAGGTGCCGCAGTTACTCGAGAACTTGTCGGAGTCGAAGGAGTCGTAGCAGGCTTGAGTGAACTCGCCGTAGCGGATGACCTCCTTCCGCAGCAGCGGATTTATGGGGTCCAACAGCCCGGTCCAATCGTTACACCCTTGGATTTCCTTCCACCTTCCGGCCAGATCCGCGGATCCCACCGTCTTTGGCTTGGGATGTTGCTTATGCTTGGTAGTACTGTCTACCGCTTGAGCTCTAATAGACCCCGTGCCTTGCTGCCGGAGAAACGCCGGTCAGCCGTGGTTAATAACTTGACAGGGAACCCTAATTAGATGATCAGAAGATGTTTTGGGCTTCGACGATGGTGACTGGAACATAGATGAATGAGATATTGGAGAAGGCAAGCGTGACACCAGGGGCTTGCTTGCTAAACTGTGAATGGGCAGAAACGAAGCCATTAAAAAAGCAGGAGCGCGCTGGTCTGAGTAAAAAAAAAGGCTTGTTGGAGGTTCAAGTGGAAGAGAAGGAGATCTAAGAGAGCTTATCGGTGATGATGGCAGGATTGAAGCTGGTGATGAACCAACAGGTGGAAGAGTGGAAGTAGAGCTTGGAAATGAAGATGATGGTTGGTGGATTTAAAGGCATTATTTTGACATGTGCCAACGTGTTGGCAATCGAATGGGTTTCGGTCCGCTCTGGCGGTGGGATCGATACTCGTGTTCACCAGAATCACCATCACCCATCAGTCATTGTCGTTCTTCCAGTGGCTTCCGGGCAACTTTGTGGTAGTGTTGGAGACCCATGCCATCATCTTGGGAGGGATGGTGGGTCTTCTTCGTTCACCTGGAATTGGACCAAGGTAGGTCCACATGAAAAAAACGTGAAAAACTATGAAAAAAAAATAAAAAAAACCACAAATAAAACGAGTTTTCTTTTTCATTTTTTTTTTACTTTTGTTTTTTTAAAATACATATTTTTCATATTTTTCTCGAATGGCCGGCTTTTAACATTTTAAACACACAAAAGCTTTTGTGAGTAGCAAGATTTTTCTGTAGCTATGCTCCAATACATCAAAATCGTTTTCACCTAACTTCGTACCAGCTGCTGGGCATTCGTATGTAAGGTTGAGAGTTCTTGGCTCTCGCTTGGAACAAATAACAGTGAGAAAATGAATTTTGATTTTAATATGTATTGCAAGTGGCAATAAGACTAGCCCTCTGAATCATCTCTTGCTTAAATTGAACATGTGTTGCGGAATCCTATGCAAATATATATCAAACCGACTCACCAATAGTGCACATAAAATAGCCAAGACATACTTTATTATGCCAGCTTTGAGCTTAGTTATTTATGAACAACATATGCTTAAATTTGAAAAAAAAAAGTAACACAAGAGCCCTTTTGGCTTGAGCCTGTGGTACAAACTATACATAATTGGTGCAAAAGCAAGTTTAGTACAAAAAAGTAGTAAAATCCACTTTTCTTATAGGAACCAATGCATTACGATAGTCTGATCATTCTTGGGCACACACAATGGGAAAGAGATAACCCTCACACAAGAAAATCTATGGTGGTTATACAAGATATTTCTCGAAGGAAATCCAAAAACAAACTTTCCTAACCATGTGGGATAAGTCCATCTAACTAGGGAATTATGTTTAGCAATAATAACAACTCATGTCATCACTTTAGTATTCTCTTAAGACTTTAAATAGGTTTGAGATTTTGCTCTAATTTGGTTACCACCTAATTAGAGCTCAATCTCATCTTGCTTAAGTTCTTTTAGAGAGGTGCTTGTGATCATAAGTGAAATAAAGTGGGTGAAAATGCATGGATGCATTTATCCTATATGATTGGAAGAATGTAAAACATTCATAACACAACATTCATCTAAAGTCATTCCTACCACAATATACATATAAGATTTTTGTTGTTATAATTATTGTATATAAGAAGGAAAATTTTTTGAAAAGGGATTGAGATTGTAGACCATCAAGAATGATTCCAATATTGGGTCATTACTTGGTTTGTGGTCTTAATGAAGTTGGTCAAAATGAAAAAAACGTGAAAAACTATGAAAAAATGAAAAAAAATAAAGAAAACCACAAATAAAACGAGTTTTCTTTTTCATTTTTTTTTACTTTTGTTTTTTTTAAATACATATTTTTCATATTTTTCTCGAATGGCCGGCTTTTAACATTTTAAACACACAAAAGCTTTTGTGAGTAGCAAGATTTTTCTGTAGCTATGCTCCAATACATCAAAATCGTTTTCACCTAACTTCTTGGCTCTTGCTTGGAACAAATAACAGTGAGAAAATGAATTTTGATTTTAATATGTATTGCAAGTAGCAATAAGGCTAGCCCTCTGAATCATCCGTTGCTTAAATGGAACATGTGTTGCGGAATCCTATGCAAATATATATCAAACTGACTCACCAATAGTGCACATAAAATAGCCAGACATACTTTATTATGCCAGCTTTGAGCTTACTTATTTATAAATAACATATGCTTAAATTTGAAAAAAAAAAAACACAAGGGCCCTTTTGGCTTGAGCCTGTGGTACAGACTATACATAATTGGTGCAAAAGCAAGTTTAGTACAAAAAAGTAGTAAACTCCACTTTTCTTATAGGATCCAATACATTACGATAGTCTCATCATTCTTCGGCACACACGATGGGAAAGCGATAACCCTCGCACAAGAAAATCTATGGTGGTTATACAAGATATTTCTTGAAGGAAATCCAAAAACAAACTTTCCTAACCATGTGGGATAAGTCCATCTAACTAGGGAATTATGCTTAGCAATAATAACAACTCATGTCATTCTGAGTGACCGAGGTTTTCCATCGAGCAATAGAAGGCTGAGGCACCTACCCAACCCCTTATTTCTTCAGGGGTCGTTGGGCAACAGTAACTGTTTGTATCCAAAATTTTATTGGTTTTGGAGTGCTTCAGAAAATTGAATTTTGTTTTGAAATGGGAAAGAAGGGGTTTGTCCATCGGTACGAGGATTGACCGTTCCTGACGCCTTTATCGGGGGTAATCAATCCAAGGGCTATGTTCATCATTGATACATTTTCATTTTAACTTAAACATCCTTTTGATTTTATATGCGGTGTAAAAAATATTGAAAGTTTGATGTTCAAACTTTTGAAAAGATTCTTGAAGAGTTACTTGAAAATGTGAAATGTTTTGAGGAAAAAGTGGAATTCGTAAATATCATTTGAAAAACTTGTGAAATCATTTTAAAATCACTTTAGTGTTCTCTTAAGAATTTAAGTAGGTTTGAGATTTTGATTTAATTCGGTTACCACCTAATTAGAACTCAATCTCATCTAGCTTAAGTTCTTTTGGAGAGGTGCTTGTGATCATAAGTGAAATAAAGTGAGTGAGAATGCATGAATGCATTTATCCTATATGGTTGGAAGAATGTAAAACATTGATAACACAATATTCATCTATAGTCATTCCTACTACAACATACATCTAAGATTTTTGTTGTTATAATTATTGTATATAAGAAGGAAAAATTTTTGAAAAGTGATTGAGATTGTAGACCATCAAGCATGATTCCAATATTGAGTCATTACTTGGTTTTTAGTCTTACTGAAGTTGGTAAATAGAAAGATCGTGAGAGGAGAATGTTAAAAAAATACAAGAGATAAAACACTCTTATGAAAGGAAAGAGAGAGAGATAGAGAAAGACACACATATATGTGTACATACCATCACATATACACATATATGAAAGCTCAAGAGAAAAAGATGTATTAATTTGAAGAAAAAGAGAGGTTTTAGAGGAAAAGAAAAATATACATACGTATATATAGGTATGTATAAGAAATTTTGTAAGTGGAGATATTTGTCTTGAAAAGAGGAATAAAATATTCGAAAGAGAGGAAATAGAGCAATAATAAATATAGAATGTTATTACTTAGTTGTTACAAGGGATATATTTCTTCCACTGTTGGGTATGGAAGAAAACAAGCAATATAACGAGACACTCATTAGGGTTCCTAATCGGATGATTAAGAAGGAAACTACACATAATAACATGAAGATGTATTTTTAGCATGTACATATTCGTGAGGGTCTTTTTGGGTTGGACAAGCCCCAACCTCAAAAATCAACATGAAAATAAAGAGTCCCCAAACCACACTCTCATTCCCACCATACATTCACATATAAATGGAAAAACCAAGCAACTGTGCATAGGTATAGACAACATTCAAAGAAGGAAAGAAAGAGAGAGAGAGAGGATGGAAAGAGAAAGATTCAACTAAGCATTATGTAACTATGAAATGATATACCATCTCATCTTTCCATACTCACGATACACTTGAGCATAGTCTCTTGTCTTTGAAAAGATATTGAGTGCTATCTTCTTTGGCCATGGAGAGATAAAAATAAGAAGAAAATGAAGAAAGAAAGAAAATGCTATATTCAACAAAAGAGAAAACATAATTTAATCATGAAATGAAAAATCATCTCATCTTTCCATGATCTCGATGCACTTGAGCATAGCTTCTTGTCTCTAAAAAGAGATTGAGTGCTATCTCCTTTGGCCATGGGGATGTGAAGGTGAGAAGAAAATGTAGAAAGAAAGAAAATGCTATATTCAACAAAAGAGAAAACATGCTTTAATCATGAAATGAATGATCATCTCATCTTTCCATGCTTCCGGTGCACTTGAGCATAACCTCGTCTCTAAAAAGAGATTGAGTGCTATCTCCTTTGGCCATGGGGAGATGAAGATGAAGAATGGAGTGAGGTTTGGATTACATACCTCTAAATGAGAAATGTTTAGAGACAATAAATACGTTAGCTTGAAAATCCCCTTGAGTGAAGCTCCAAGATAATGCCTCCAAGAGGGTTGTAGCTTGCTCCAAGTTGGAGAAGGAGAGAAAAAATGGAATGAGGAAGAGGGAGAGAGTGAGAGCTCAAGAGAAATCATAAGTCATCAAGTAAGAATACTCTACGGTTTCTCCAATGGCCAATCTTGCCCAAGAGAGGAGAAGTGAGGGGTATTTATAGAGGATTTTGGAGCCAAAACCCAAATTTGAATTTTTTTTTTTGAATTTCACCATATTTTCATCCGAATTTCACATAATTTTGAATTATTTTGAAAAAGAAATTGTTTGAAAATGGGTATGATTGGTCATTTGGCTTAAAAAAATATTTTTTTTTAAATGAGTTGGGCCTTTGTCTACCCAAAAAGACTAAAATCGCCCTCTAAAGGGAGGTTTTTTTGTCAAAAGGAAGGGCAAATGAGTCTTGCCCACCAAAAGAGCAAAATCACCCTCTAAAAGGAGGTTCTTTGTCAAAAGGAAGGGCAAATGGGTATGAAATGCTTGATTTGGATTTCAACTTGGGTTTTGGATCTACGAATTAGATTTTGGGCTTGGAAAAATTTGAGGTGATTACAGTAACACATTGTTATTGTTATTGTCTCATGAATCTTCTTTAAAAAGTTGGAGTAAATTCATCGAATATTTATAATTGTGTTTTTGGAGTAGGGCTGCACAATAAGTCGAGCCAACTCGTGCTCGTCTCAAACTCGCTCGGAAAAACTCTATTCAAACTCGACTCCTCTATAAACGAGTCGAGCTCGAGTTATAGGAACTTGGCTCGTTTAAACTCAGCTTCGCTCAACTACATAAAACCGGTTCATCATAGTGGAATTAGTTAAATGAGTGAAAGAGTTAAACGAGTTGACAAGTTAAATGAATTAAAAAAAAAGAGACATGTTAACATAAATGAGTTAAGAAAATCAAGCTCCAACTAGATGTTTTATGGTCAGGTTGAGCTCTAGCCTGTTCTACGAAGCTCGACTTGAGTTCGAGCCGAGATCAAACTCAACACGTCTCGTGTGCAGCCGTATTTGAGTCTTACTCCTTGTTCTTCATTTGAATGACCTGCTGGTCTATGTTAATGGTTCTAACCCATGTACAGCCAGAACCATCTCTACAAAGGTATGATAAAAACAAAACACTGTTAATTAATTTTCTTATTCCACATAACATGATCAGCTTCTCCTAAGTTCTAACTTTGTCCTCTTTGAATGAGTCAAAACACATTCAAATTGTTGGTTTGAGGATGTCATTTGATGTGTGGAATGGTCTTAAAAGTGCTCATGCAACACATTCTCCCTCACAAATTTTGTACTTGAAAACTGAATGACAACATCTGAAAAAAGGGGAGAAGATAATTGATGAATATGTTAGGGCTGCCTTCTTGTTCATCGACTGGCTTTTGTAGGGAAGCCTGATGATGAAGAGGATCTCATCATAAATATTTAGCATAGTCGGTGAAAGTCTAGTCGTCAGTATGATTTTCATGAGTGCTATCCATCTAAACTGCAAATAATGGATGTACGACTCTAATTGGTGTCTACACCATTCTCTATTGTGTAATGCTAATGTGAAAGTATGTATCCAAATTCTACAGGGGTTATGGTACCTGGAGGGGCAAAAAAAAAAAAGATAATATTTTGGTAATTTTTTAAAAAGGATTTTCATTTCTAAACTTTTTACTTTTTTTAATTTTCACGTTTGTTCTAATAATTCTTTTTTTTAAATGCTTTTGTCATTATCATACACCAGTATGACGTATATAACTAGTTTCTTATGCATCACTTCGCTTCAGAATCGTTTTCCTCGTTCCGTAGCAAATGATGCATGCCAGCAAGGACTTGAAAGGGAGAGTGCAGTGGGAGTGTGTGTTCGGCCCCTCACAAGCAAACACATGTACCCTCTTATGAGGACAAAATCGGAAAACGCACAAACTTATTTTCAAATTTTTCATTTCCACAAAAATAGCATGGTTGATCGTTCTTGTAATTTTGCTTACTAGGAAACGTCCAGTGTATTTTGGTCCACGGCACGCTTGTCTTCCTTCAAAAGAGGCGACCCCCTCCTTGGTTAGTTTTTTCCCTAGACATCCACATTGCACTTAGGCCTGCTCAATGTTCGAAACCCGAGTCTGGGCCTGGCCCAGTTCGGCTCGGTTAAAATAAAAAAAAATATATTTTTTAAATATAAATAATTTTTTTAATAAAATACATTTCAATAATAACATATATATTAATATTAAATAAAAAATAAAATAAAAAATAAATCAAGCCGAATCGAACCCCATCGGACCAACCTGATACATTATCAGGTTGACCTCGGCCAGTTGCTCCAGGCCGGGTATCAAGTACCCATCAGGTACCCAGGCCCAATGCCGAGACTTAATTGAACTCAGAAGTTCCAAAGTCATTCTAGAATTTCCTCATTACTTTTATGACACATTACAAAAAGAGGTATGTGTGGGCAAATAAAAAAGAATGGTTGTAGCACAAAAAGGAATATCAGTTACTAGTTACACCATATGACCAGAAAAAGGTTATTTGTAGTTGCATCTCTAACGATTGATCTAAGAGATTGAAATCACAAGTTAGTATAAATACGAGAGAGATTTAATTGATTCATTTGGTCACACTTATTAAATTGAATGTGGTTAACTTGTTGTTATATTCACATTGAATGATTTAGTGGATTGAAATCAGAAGTTTGTATGAAAATGAATGAGATTCAAGTCATTCAATTGCTCACTTATAGTAAATCTAATCTGTTTAACTTGTTATAATGTCCATAATGAATTATTTACATGATTAAAATCAATAGTTTATATATATACAAATGGGACCAATGCATTTGTTTGATCCCTTGTAACTAATCCAATGAGTTGAACTTGTAGTTACATCTATAAAGAATGATATCAGAGATTGAAATCACAAGTTTGTATCAATACGAGAGAGGTTTAATTGATTTATTTGATCACACATACTTAATTGAATGTGGTTAACTTGTTGTTACATCTACATTGAATGATTTAGGGGATTGAAATCAAGTTTGTCTCAAAAGGAGTGAGATTCAACTCATTCATCTGATCCCTTATAGTTAATCTAATATGCTTCACTTTTTATAATGTCTATAATGAACGATTTAAATGATTAAAATCACTTGTTTATATGGATAAAAATGGGACCAATGCATTTGTTTGATCCCTTGTATCTAATCCAATGAGTTGAACTTGTAGTTACATCTCTAACGAAGGATCTAAGAGATTGAAATCACAAGTTCATATCAATACGAGAGAGATTTACCTGATTCATTTGATCACACATATTTAATTGAATGTGGTTAACTTGTTGTTACATTCACATTGTTACTAATTGCACCAAATAAATGAGATGAGTCCATACTACTGTTCATGTTTAGCCTGTAATGAACATAGTAGTAGATTTTTCCCTGTTGAACAGTGCGCTAAGGCCAAGGGAAGCATTGTTATATTCAAAATACGAACAACTTGGCTGCTGAATAGAGTACAAAATCCAAGCTGAAATCATATCTGGTGTCATATACAGCAATGTGGCCCTTACTCTTCTTAATCTTAGTTCATTTATGTGTGTGTGTTATTTCTTGTTGGGTTTTAACTTAACGTTTCGAAATAAACATGATCGTATTAGTATCCTCAAAGGACATAGTGCACCACGCGGCAAGCCCGTACATACTTAAGGGATCCAAGGTTTGAATCTTGTCATCATTGTCACACTATAGGGTTTTACTCTCACGGGTGAAACACGAATCAATCAGACACATAAGTTGGAGGATGCATTATAAGTCCAGCTAAGTCTCAAAGCAAGTAAGGACCTTAGAGGTATATTCATATGAGCTTGGGGTTTTGGGTTTCCCCAAAAAACAAAAATCCTTAAGGGGGTTGATGCAACAGTTGGGGAGGAGGCCAGTAGGCCGCTGGTTCATGTTTCGAATTCTCATAGCATTAACCCTTTATGCTGCAAAAAGAGGACTCATCCACGTGCAAGTTGAAGCATGGCGGGAGCCAGCACCTTGAGGCTTCGGCCTTCTGCCGTGCAGTAGGAAACTCCGCTCACCCAAAAGTACACCTTTAAACAAAAAAAAAAAAAACAAAAACATATTGTTTTGGCGGATGTATGGAATTTTGTAGGCAAAAAAGAATTTATTACATTGAATTTATGACTTTTATAAGAATACATTTATCTAGTGGAAAACGTGATTATTTAGTCTTTCAAGGCATAGTGATTATATCAATGTCTGTTATTTTATGAAAGAAACGTCGAGCCGTGGAGGACTGAAATATTTAGCCAATTATTATATATCACTCCCTTAAAGAAGGGAATAAAATTAAGGTTGTTGCTTTCCATTATAATTTTTTAATTTGGCTATGGCATTACTGTTGTAACATTTCTTGATATATGTGTGTGGTGTCCATATGAGGTTAACTTACCCCTTTATTGGCTTTAGTTCACACCTGAAGGGTTATGAAACAGAACATTTAGTAGTATCAGACTAAGGATATATAAAATGCTTAGGCCTTTTCAATATAATTGATACAAAAATATTATACCTCACACACCAGAGGTTACAAATTCACCAAATCACGCTGACCTTGAGTTTGAAATTGGCCCGTGACGTGACGCTGGGGGCTTTGCTAATAACATGACATGACGTTGGGGAAACCGATCATTCGATGTTGAATCAAGTAGTTTAGTCTATCGCGGAGGAATTCATTCATGGATTGGCAGGCGCACAAACAAACAACTATGGAAACTGATTCGTTTCCTATCTATTAGCCATAGTTGAGTCGGAAGATATCCGCTTGACGCTTCCTCCCTGGAGGGCAATTCAGGAACAACAAAAGAACCTTCTTGCGTTCTCTTTCCTCGCCCTTTCTTTATTTGTCAGTCACTTTCTCTGTCGTGCTGTCACTAGTCTTTTCATTACTGATTCCCATTTCTGCTTCTTTTCTTCCTTGGTACTGAATGGGAAGGAATTTCTTTGGTTCATCTGGGAATCCATGTAAACCCTATCAGCTACATGCTGAGTGACACTGATTAATAGCTGCCTTAGGATCACACGCGCCTCAGTCTGGAGGCCTTTAACATTTCTCCTCAGTCCTTCCTTACCAATAGAAGACAATGGAGTCCGTGGTTAGCAAGCATCAATAGTCAGCCTACACAAACCTTCAATTTTGATGAGGCAATCAAAGAAAGATTGACTTCTGACTTCCAATGGCCATCCTTTGAACTGCCTTATTGCAGATCAAAAGAATTCCGTTAAAGTCAATCATGACTGCTTGCATCATCCGTGGAGAAAGACTGCTATATGCCAGTTTTGAGAAGACTGTTAGCCACCATTAAGAAAATATAAATGTGAGAAGAAAAGAAAAGTGTGTGACTTATCAACCTAGTGGGTAGTTTCAAGTTTGTATCTTTCCCTATCATGTCAATCTGTATTGTAGGACAGACAAGGAATACTCTTTAACCCGGCATTTTGGAAATCATGCTAAAGTATTAACACATTAAAAAAAATCCATGTATGTAAATTTCATTGGCAGAATAGCCTCTAGCACATTAGTGTGCCATATTTATGTGGATCTCTTTGTTTGGATACCACATTTTCTATCCATATCTGCCTCCTTCCAGAATCTTTGTGTGTTTTACCTACTTGGTTGCTCTTTCCTGGAGCTATCTTCTGATTGTGCATATACTGTATGATATTAGTGTTTTGTGAATATAGACATAACTCCAACATAATTAAGATATCGACGTACAGGCTTCTGCATTCCTATTTTGTTGGTGCACCATTTCATTTTACAATCTTTAATAGTCTAACTACATTTACATTGATTAAATTCATGATATCCAGAAAATATCAGATGCAGCCTCACAATGTTGCAATAATTCTTAACCCTGGTCTGTTCCCCCTGCATGTTGATATCTATCTACTTTCTTATCCTGACATGTAATAATTAGCACTTCATTAAACTACTGTGCAAGTGGTATATTTGTTAAACACTCTGTCTACTTGCTCGGATCACATATATGCTGAATGTTTCTTTATTATCTTTAACTTAGTGCTGATTTAAAGTTTTGGCAACAAGACTTATGCTTTAAACATTTGATGATGTAGTGAGGAGAATGTCTCCTTACTTTGCAAGCAGTTGTGTACTTCTGGATTCAGTGATATAGGAGGGATGAACCTTTTTGTTGTTTTCATATCTAATGACAGAAAACAGGCATGTATCTGCTTCATATACACCCTTCCGTTCCTCTTTATATGTTCTAGTGATTTTCAAAATAACGAACAAATATGGAAATTGATCTTGGCATCAGCTTGCCAGTTATCCAAACAGAACAGCATTTAGGTCTCATAAAGTGTTGTTAATTTGTAGACCTTGTTTGGTGGACAGGGATATTTTTAAATGGATGTGATTTGATAAAAAATTAGATTCTACTCTCCAGGTTTTAGATATCTCAGCAAGAATTCTTACTGTGTGATATTTACACCAATATTAAATGGAAGAGCATGTGTGCAAGAATGTGAAATATAATGCTTAAAATGCTAAAACGTGTTCCTTGAATTGAACTTATTATCCATGTGAGATGGCTTCCAGCACTTGTGCTAAATTATTTAATTCTAGAAACACAATTACATTGTCTAGTTTGCCTTTAGATTTGTCTCCAGAGAGGATAAGTTTTGTTGTATTCAAATGATATATGCATGTCAAAGGGAGCTAACTGAAAATCTAGAAACCAGTGTTTACATCTCATACATTCAAGCCTTCAACCATTTGTGTGGTGTTCATAAATCCTTCAACCATTTTCTGTTGTATTTGATTAAGTGACAAGTTGATTTGCATTTGAATGATTTGCTGCTGAATCGACCAGGGTGGAACTTGCTGAAGAAAGACGTGATGTGCGAACTTCCTAGCAAGTTGAGGCTGCCCTAAACCGAACACAACTTCAGCAAAGAAATATGTTGTACGAGAGGTTGCACAATTATGTCAACAACAGTAGGTTTGGAGTTTGAAACAATCCTCCTAATTAGATATTATCTTCTATTATTTGAATACTGAAGTTGATTGACGATGACATATTAAAAATCTTGCATATATGGGTTTTGCATCTGGTTTCTACCTTACTATAGTGGACTTGCATTTATTGGTTATTAATGAGAGACTTTTGCATATATTTGTAGATTTCTCACTGATTGGAGTCTCAAGGGGACTACTAGAAGTTATTAAAGTCTTACATTTGCGGTGTAGTAGAAGTTCAACTGTTCACGTGGCAGGACAGATCTCTCTCTCTCTCTCTCTCTCTATATATATATATATATATATATATATATATATATATATATATATATATATATATATATATATATATATATATATATATATATATATATATATATATATATATATATATATATATATATATATATATATATATATATATAGTTTGCTTAGGCTGATAATCACATTGAAGGATATTCAGTTCACATTAAAGGATATTAAATTTGATTGATCAACCAGCGTTGCATGATATTTAATGATGCTAAATATATATATACTCACAAAATGGTGACAGTTCTGACAGGAAATTATCAGTAAAGATTGTCTATGAACCGTCAGTGATGGTTTGTAACCAAAGGCATCACAGTTGCTTGTGTTCCTGGAGTATCTGTTTGTGAGATCTATTTGAAGCTTAGATACCGCTGATGTTGTGATGGCTTCTATTTCCCTGCCTTGATGTACATCACTGATCGATATGGCTATAAGGAAACTGAAATATTCCTATGGATTTTATGGGGTCCATAATGCACAGACAATTTTCTGTTACTAGACGTATACGTTACAGTATTTTTGTTTTTTCTTTGTTGCATTATGTTCAGTCGTGTATGCGCACATCACTGATATCACGTGGGAGGGGTCTCATATGTTCTACCCTATGTCAGTTCATCTTTGCTTTACTGTCAATGAATCCTAGAGAAAGCTAAAAATATCTACACTTAAATATAAGTGCTTTGCCCTTAGATCACAATAGTGCTGCATGAATCTGGAAGACCATTGATCTCAGCAGTGGAGTTGCTCATTCTCACTCTTTAAAAGGTAATATAATGACAATGTCCTCTGTCACTAATAACCTTTCCGTAGTTATATAGTATATTCGACTCTTAGTTGTTTCAGGCCTTTGGCACATGATTGGAATTGAAGAAGCATTGCGTACGATAAATTTGGGTTTATTTTGCTTGTAAACAGGTGAACATTCATATTGCTAATGATGTTTTCTGGTGTATGCATTTTCAGAAGAATCTTCTTCCGATTGTCATAAGAAATAACAATTTGGTGCTTACATACTCCACAGTTTGTAGCTGTCGTATGTTATTTTACATAGTTGGGAAGGCTTCTTATGCTAGTAAATTATGTAGGAGCCATTTGGTGTTCTTATTATGTCAAATTGTCAATTGACCCTTTGTTGCTTATTACAATTTGTTGGAGTTTTAGCATCTGAATTAACAGAAAAATGTGGAGAAGCTATTAAATTGTGCACAAATGTGAGTTGGAAAAGTAAATTTGGTCTCTTTGATATTTTGATGGCCTTGTAAGTACGAAAGTACTGTGGCACTTGCCGCTACAACTCATCTTCCTTCTTCCAAAAAGCTCGATATGTCCGATTGCGGGTACCGATTGATCATTGAAGCACTATCACTACATGCCACAAGGACATCTGAAAATTCTTCAGGACATCCAAGCGAAGCAGGGCATGGAGCACCAAGATCAACTGGATGGGCTACGTCGCCGTCTGCGACGATCCCGACGAGACCAAACGGCTCGAAAGGCGCGATATCGTGATTGCGTGACGCGGAACAGTGACGCGTATGGAATGGGCTGTGGATTTCCAGGTAGCCCTCCGAGCCGCCGGCTTCGCCGCCACGCCTGACTTTTCCGTCAATGTATAATCAGGGTTTTTGGACCTTTACATAGCGAAGGACCAGCAGGAGCCGCCATGCCCATACAGTGTGTACTCATTCAGGGAGCAGGCACTCTCAGAGGTTAAAAGATTGGTATACCAGTACGAGGAACAAGAGTTACGTTCCTTCCAGTTGCTGATTCATAGCCACGATTCTTCCCATAGTACCCATCAACAAGGTGAAGCAGCACCTCGAAGTTGTGGAAGTCTGCCAGATTCTGAGACTTTTTCAAGAATGACGACGCTGTGTGGCCAGGGGCGAGCTCAACACTGAGATGAGCATAGCTCCATGGATGCTGAAGCCAACCGTCAGCAAACTTCTCTGCTATTCCCAGTTCTTCATTCACAACCATGTCTGGTACTGTTGGCACTTTGTCATGGACATAGAGCACCCGAAGAACCTTGAACCCAAGCTCGGTGCACCTGTCCCGGAAGCGGCCGGCGAGTCATGCCACCGCGGCCGGTCGGTCCTGCCAGCGGGGCTAGCGATTGATGGGCACTCCTCGGACACCCATGCCCACATGTGATGGCCATTAAACATTCCTTCATGCCAACATCGACACAACAATTGACGTTCGATCAATGCTGTATTCAGGAGCTTTCGGTTGTTCGTGAAGAACTGGTGTTAAAAAATTGTCCTGTGGTTGAGAAATCTCTCTCTCTTTTTTGCATTGTTGATTCTTTTCTAGGATCCAATGGGCACTTCACCTTGTTTATGAATAGCTGTGTTTTTATCTTTTCCACCCGCAGGTTCTCTTGAAACTCATCATTGAATTCACAAATTCGATATACATGACTTATTGCAAGTGATGCAGTCATTGTCGCCGCTTCAACATTTCAGATTGGTTCTTGGTTGTTTCAACTTGTTTTTTCTTACACCGAAGTAACGTAAACCCTTAATTAAAAAGAGGAAAGATACTAAACCAGTATAATGATTCTGAAAAATTTTGGAAACATGCCTACCCTTTGACACATTCACAATGGCGTTGACATTTTTCTTAATAAATAGACTCTAAGTGCCCATCTATTTCTAACCATGATGTCCTGCCCTAACATGTGGCTGCGTGTTAGGAGTTCAAACCATGCAGATCATGTCCTTCATGATATAAATTACTTTTCTTGCACACACACACACACACTCATATACAAAAAAGGCACTTGTTCACTACCTAACGCCACCCTCCAATCAGATCATTAGTGTTAGAAGAAGAGAGGTCTTCCATTTAACTAGCGCATTTTGGTCATTTTGAACTCATAACACAGTCCATTGTTAACGGCCATAACATATAACACACTCCGAGGAGGCCATGGCACAAGCAAAACTCCCCCATCCTGTTCGTGGTGTTAGGTGAATCGTCAACAAACACAATATCTTAGTGGTTATCTTAATTTTTTCACTATACTTTTATAAAACTTGAATTTAAGATGTGGTTTCAGGAAATCAACAAAAAGGGCTACTCTTGATTTCTAAAATCTGACGAGAACCAATGAGTTTTGGATATTGGTGATGAAGCAAGGACCAAGCTATAGTATTTTCGAATTATTTATAACTAGAGAACTAGCAAAACCATACAAGTCACTGTTCATGATATTTTTTTGGTTTCATTGAAGGGTTTGTGATCAACCGTCGATTCCACTTTCTACAGCTGACTTTGGAGCCAAATCAGAACATGGTAGGTCGTTGACCACTTGGCCAAAGACTATGTGAGCTCATGCATCCCCTAGATTGATTGATCAAGGACTCGGTAAGCAATGGCGGAGTCAGACAAATTTTCTAAAAGGGCACTGATTCACAGGTTTCATGCTTGAAGGGTCACTTACATGTATAAAAAAGTAAATATTAAATGATCTTAATCTAAAAATGGAAGAA
The DNA here is from genome assembly GCA_011799765.1 of Nymphaea thermarum. Taxonomy (NCBI): domain Eukaryota; kingdom Viridiplantae; phylum Streptophyta; class Magnoliopsida; order Nymphaeales; family Nymphaeaceae; genus Nymphaea; species Nymphaea thermarum. The sequence continues at coordinate 277,019 of JAANDH010000188.1, read as the reverse complement.
AATTGAGAAGCTGGTGTAGGCAACTACCCACACCAGCCTATATGTGGCTCTGCGACTGTTGGTAAAGTCTTACATGGTTAGCCAATCTTCAGATGGAACATATGCCTTTCAGGTGAGCGAGAGGATTAATCCCATAGTCTGAGTGAGATTCAAAGACGCTCCTTCCTTTGCTGCTTCATTCCCCTGGCTAAATTGTTCCAACTTTAAAGATGTTGTATCGGCAATAGCTTAAGACCCGGAGTTGGGATATTGCAAATGAATCGGGTCTACCCGTTTAACAATAAGTTTTGAATCAGCCTATGCTAAATTTGAATTCAATAACCAGTCAGATTCAGATATGGTTGCAGGTGAATTGAACTTGAATCTGAGTATGATATTTGATTCTGAAACTGCTAATCAATACTCGGCACAATAGCATATAAGTGTCAGATCTCATGCAAATGGGATCTGAAATTAGTTTTGAAAATGGCCGAATGAGCGCTTGAATCTGAATCCGATTACTAGGAACATGCACAATCAAATTGAATTCGACAGGGAGGTGATCCAACCCAAATTTAGATGATGTTCAACAACTGAGGACCCTAACCACGAGAGCACAAAAAACGTAATCATAATTTACATGTAATTGGTTGAGAAATAAGAACGTAGAATGAGCAACCCGAGATTGAGCTCGACTTGGAAAACTAAGTCCAAGCTCAAGCTCCACTCATCGAATTTCATGTCACTTGATTCTTTTTTTTTCGAGTGAAAATGAAAACCACAAAAAGATGTTAAATTCATCAAAATTACCAACATACTCCAAAAATTAACAAACAAGGAAGACACGAGTTGAGTCGAGATTAAACTAGTCGAGTGAGTATATATAATAACTCAAGCTCTGCTCGTTTATAACTCGAGTTTTAACTCAAGCTCGACTCGAGCTACAGGCAAATTCAAGCAACCCGAGTTGGCTCAACTTGTTGTATATCTTTATTTAAACGTGCATTAGAATTGGACACAGTCAGGAATAGTAAGAGTGCTTTTTGAATCCTTATTCTTGAAAAAATGACTTTTAACATAAAAGCTTAGAGACGCTACATCAACCATAAATCGACGCAACACATTCATGACTTTCATCGACTCGAGTCAATCCATTGGGAATAGACAGGCATGATATGCATAAGTGCATTATATACATATATATGGAATTCTACAGAAGTAGTCAATAAGTACTTCCAGATTAGCATCTGTATTCATATAATAACGATGATGACATCCTCATAATATTAGGAATGCTTGGCAGTAATGTCTCCCACCAAATGAGTAATGCGACAGTAGCATCGATCAGTAGGTAGCAGAAAACATTTCATGGGAGAACTTAAAGATGAACCCATATACCAAAGGAATTGAAAGTTTAAATCATAAAAATGGGATGAGATTCATGAGAATGTCAAAGCCCATAAGAAGGAAGGCATTGCCATTCAACTTTTCTTTCTTTTGTTAATCTGCCATAGCCCATGCAAAACATTTCGGAGATGTGGACTGTGAACCCAATTTGCTTATCCTAGAAAGAAGAACAAATAACCGGCAAGAGGAGGAGTTGGTTGTTCTAGAACCTCAAGTGCTGGTGTGAAAATTAAAAGGTCTGCCTCAGTGTTTGCTTGAAAACTCACCAACTCAACTCATTGACCTGAGGAGTCACCCTCGCTTGGCCTCTGATTATGGATGTACAACGAGCTAGCCAAGCTCAAACTCCCGAGCTCGAACTCGACTAGACTCACATATAGCTTGGCTCGAGCTCCAGCTTGAGCTTTATGAGGTGAGCTCGAGCTTGACTCGCTTAACTGAGTCCAAGCTCGAGTTGGACTCGTTTAAGCTCATGTCCCTTAATGTTTATTTCATGCTTAAAATTTTCACATTTTTATTTAAGCCTAACTTCATGTTTTTGAAATAACACAAGAAAGTATTAGTGTTAAACAAGTCTAAGCGGGTGTAATAGAGTTGAGTTCAGCCAACTCGAACTCGACTTGCAAATTCTAGTTATCAGTTAAGCTCGAGCATGACTCGTTTACAAACCCAAGTTATCAGTTAATCTCGAAATTGACTCGTTCAACTTACTAGTTGAGCCTCAATCGACCGCATCCAAGCGAGTAGAGTCAAGCCTGAGTCGTTGAACATGCCTATCTCCAACCACCCGGTAGAGGGGGGGGATTTGTCTATGTTTGAACCTCATTGGGATTCTGCCACTAATACTCGCCTGGTCAAACGGCCGAGTCATAAGTCATGGAAGTCACGGGTTGACTTGACTGGGACTTGTTGAGTTTATATATATATATATATATATACATATATAACAAAAAACTCAGACTTGGTTTCATGTGCGAGTCAAGGAACCAGTCATGAGCCATTTTAGAATGCGGCTTGTTTTGTTCACAGGCACAGTTGATAAAATGTAAAAAAAAGTAGAGGTTTATGGTATATATGTACTTTGCAATGAAAAGGATTAAATTTCCTTGCATTTATTGTAGCATCTGTCTGTGGGATCTATTTGAAACTCGGATACTGATGATTCTGGGATGGTTTCTGTTTACCAGTGCTTGATATACATTACTTGCTGAGACAGCTATCAAGGTAATTGAATAATTTCCTGCGTATTTCACAGGGTCCTTCATGCAACGTGAATGACACTTCAAAGGACAGACATTTTTCTGTTACAAGAGATATATATTACAGCAATTTTCTTTTCTTTTTGGAAGGGTCTTACATATTAGACGGTAAGCAAATTGGTTTGTCTGTGCTTTGCTGTCAATTCATATTTTTGTCCTTAATGCATATTTTGTTGCTCGGCAAGTTGTGTTAAACGTCAGAAATAGTTCTACCAACCCTTTAATGAATGTCTTTTGGCATCAGTAAAACCTACACTTTTAGTTTGTCTTCGCTTTACCGTGAATGAATCATAGAGAAAGTTAAAAATATCTTCACTTAAATGTAAGTGATTTGCCCTTAAAATCACAATACTGCTGCATGAATCCGGAAGAACGTTGATCCAGGCCATGGAGTTTCTCATTAACAATTCTATCAAAAATTAATACAATTACAATGCCCTCTGTCACTGGTAACCTTTTCTTACTTACATCGATCATACCTTTGACTCTTATGGTTTCAGGCATTTGTTACATGATTACATTCAAGAAGTTGCTATAAGCATAAGATAAATTTGGGTTGGTTTGCTTCTTATTAAACATGTATATAATCACATTGTTGCAACACGTAAGTTTTAGGGATCACTTGTCTCAGCTCTTCTGAATTCTCCAAAATATTCATGTTTCATATAATTTCAAAGACATACTGAAGCAATTATTTTCCAAAACATGCTAATGCTTTTGAGAAATTTTCAAAGAAATTAAAAGTATCAAATCTTTCCAATATAAGCATGCATAGGTTTTTTAATAAGTTTCAATACCATAACCAAGTTTTTTAAGCATTTTTTATAAACATACTTACATATGAAAAATGTTTGGAGAACGTGCTTAAGTTTGTAATGTGTATATATCCACATAAACAGACTTATATTTGCAAGTCTTTAATGTTGATCAAGGTTCTCCTCTCACTTAGGCAGTGAGTCTCATCCTGCTCACCCAAAAGAGAGCTTCCTGGCTTATACATAAGTGGCTCCACCTTTTTTTTTTCTTTTTACATGTCTAGGAATACTAGTTAGCCAACTTCTTAAAACTGGTCATTGAGATTATATTGGACAATATGACTAAATTTTCCTTGAGTAGAATGACAATAGTATACATGGTAAAAGTAAACCCTTAAACATATCACATCTGCTTCTGTTTATTTCTTCTTTATCTTCTTCTCTATCAAAGTTGAAACCTCTTAACGGGAGACGTCGCTGGTGCGTAGACTCAGAGCCGACCAAACACAATTCCGCTGTTGTAAATCTAACATTGGTATCAAAGCCTTGCTTGTCGAATTCCAGTAAGTCCTTTCAGATTTCTGTAGTATATGTAATGCTTATGATAAATGTAGTTTGCGCATATGACATGCAGTTTTGGGATCATGTTCATGAATGTGAAAGCAAGCTAGACAAAACAAAATAGTATATAAGAAGCATGCTAGTTCGATTATATTTGAGGTTGTTTAATATCTTATACTTAATATTGTGTTGTGTTCTATAAGTCAAAAGTTGTATCCTTTGAGTCCTAAGGAAACAGAGAACAGAGTCGATCTATAGATTTGAGCGTGCATGCATGTCAAGAACAGAAGATCTTCACCTGCCGCTAGTCGAAAGTTTTGGTTGCCCTGTAAGAACCTCGCTGAGGGGAGGAAATACTCGTGTTGAGGATTCTAGTAGCGGATTCTGAAAGGAAAACAATGATAATAACAGGAAACAGAACCCTCATTGAGGGCCTGGCCAGATAGGAAGCGCACATATAACTGAGAAAAAGTTTTTACCTCCGAATTTTGTTGCCGGGCTCTCGGACCTAGCCGGAGTACACCTTGCTGCTCCACTAGATGAAGAGGGAGATGAACAGAAAAAAGAAAACTTTAGAACTTCAAACGAAGTGCAAGAAGGCCTCTAAGGCTCTTTGCTTCTCGCCGGTGGCAGTTTCGACCGTCTCTTTCTCGCACTGAAGACCATCTTTCTCGCAGTGGCGGTGGAAAAAGCTCAAAAAGAGGCGGCGGTGGAGGCTCGGTGAACAACACCCTAATAGAGGGTTTCACAAAGAAGAGAGAGAAGCTCTCAAGAGGAGAGAAAATGAAACCGAAAAAATATGAAAAACTCGGATATGAAGGGTATATATACCCCAAAAAAAATTATAGATTAGTTCACCATTTTTGCATTATTTTTAAAAAGGCTGTTGAATTTTTGAGAAATTAATGTGCAACATTTTTTATAAAAACTCTTTCAAAAAGAGGCTTGCGAAAGTTAATTTCAATGAAAACCCATGATTATATACGAAATTGCAAAGGGAGACCCTCGAACTTATTGTAAATTGCAATAAGAGAGTCATGAGTATAGTTTTAAAAATATAGGAGGAAATTCATGTTCAAAATATTTAAAGTTGAATTCTCCTTGCTTCTAAGTGGTGTTTAAGAATTTCGTTGGAGATGTCTTGACATGATATTACTAGTGTTGCAAATACCTAACTGTGACCAACATTCCTCTTTGCTATTCTTAACTTGTCTTTAAAAATGAAACTTAGAAACAATTTCTAGAGTATGAGTCTCAGAACTGGCCAAGATCAAAAATGGTTAGCAACATGTATCTATACTTATGCAATTTTATTATTTTGTGTGTTCATGACCCAATGGCAGTATAAAACCTTGTGGTTCTGACGCAATCTAAAATATTATTTGAATTTTGATAATCTTTTTGTGTTTAAATACGTAGTGATTGTATTGTTGATATCATTATGTTTGGATCCACATTAATATAACCAATTGGATTTTTAGCTTTGGATCTAATAGTTACTTAAGATCCATATTTGTATTCAGTTCGGCTCATGTCATATTTAGATCTGAATTTGTTTGGATATTGGTTAAAAATCTATATCTTGTTTATGTTGGTTCAAATATATATTATTATGCTTGCTTTATGGATACTCATCGTCATTTGGGTCCATGCTGACATTAGATATGACCAAAATTTTGTTTTATATATCCATTTAGTTGTTGAGTTTGGATCTCACAGTAAACGTTGCACTCTTTTAGAGCATGATCTGATTTGACCAGTTTACACCTTTTGTTCAAGATCTATATCTTGTTTATATTGGATCTGAACATATTATGATAAGTAATGATTTTGAAATCCAATGATTTATTACATGGTTATATATAAAAGGAAGTGTACATATTAAATGCGAGTAGCACTAGAATGCTAAAAGATGAATTTCTTCTGCCTTTTATGAAAGAATATTCTTTGAACAAAGATTATATTTCAGTATGTTTATCCTAGTTAAAAGGAATGATTATATTATTGGATGTTGGTATGCTAAGAAGTGTAAATCAACACTCTTAGACATAGCGAGATCCATATAACATTGTGATTGGTTCACATTAGATTTGGATCCAAATTAACTTGTTTGGACGCTTGACTCTAAATATTCGTACTTAGATTGAAGCCAAGATATTGTCTTGTTTGCCTTTTTGCCTGCAGTTGTAAGGCATCATCTTGTTTGGATATGTGGAGAAATCCATATCCTGTTTACATAGGTTCCAATATATGTTGTCAAGTTTACTTTTGGATTTGATAATATTGTAATATTTGTTATCATTTGTTCGCATCCCCAAAAAAAATTTGGTTTTTGGAGTGCTCTAAAAAAAATGAGGTTTTGTTTTGAAAAAGAAAGAGAAAGGTACTCGCCCGTCAGTACGAAGATCGACCGTTCCCGGAGCTTTTATCTTGGGTAATCAATCCAATGACTATGTTTATTATTGATGCATTTCATTTTGACTTAAGCATTTTTTCTATATGCAATATAGAAAAGTATTGAAAGTTTGATGTTTCAAACTTTTGAAAAGATTCTTGGAGAATTACTTGAGAATGTAAAATATTTTGAAAAAAAGTAAAATTGAAAATTTTTTGTCAATATTGTTTGGAAAGCTTCAGAAATCATTTTGAAGTCACTTTAGTGTTCTCTTAAAACTTTAAGTAGGTTTGAGATTTTGCTGTAATTCAGTTACTACCTAGTTAGGGCTCTATCTCATCTTGCTTAAGTTCTTTAGAAATGTGTTTGTGATCACAAGTGACATTAGGTGATTGTAAATGCATGAATGCATTGATCTTACATGATTCATTCTTATGACAACATTCATCTAAAGGCATTCCCACCATCACATACATCTATGATTTTTGTAATAAATATTTTTGATGAAAAGAGAAAAGTTTTTAAAAATGGAATGAGGTTGTAGAACATCAAGCATGCATCCAATATTGGGTCATTACTTGATTTTTTGTCTTAGTGAAGTCGGCAAATTAGAAATTAAAATCTTAAATAAGAGAAAAATATTGAAAAATTGGAAAGGATGAAAGACTTTCATATAGAGAAATATAGAAAAGAGAGAAAAAAAATCAAGAAATCACAAAATCAAAGAGAGAAGATCATTCTAGAAAGAAAGGGAGAGAGATTTTAAAATTGACTACATGTATATATATTCATATATATATATATATGAGAGTTTGTAAAAGTATGTCAAATCATAAAGAGAGAGACAAATAAAGATATTCATGTGCACGTATACGTATATAGCATGTATATATGTATATGTCTTCAAGAGAGTTAAAATAAAAAAATGAACTGAAAATATCTGACTTCGATTTTTTATGTAAGTCGGAGGGGAACTTGGGCTCATGTAAGAACATAAGTTAAGTCTTCAAGGCCACATTAGAGAGGGTATTTGGTTTTGAAAATTTTTTGAAAAACATGCTTTCAAATATTAACATAAAATCATATTATTTGCTTCAAGAAAATACATGTCTTCCACCATTGGGTATGTAAGAAAATCAAATACTCATGAAATAGGGAATGACGGGTGATTAAGAAATAAACTAAGCGTGAAAATGACATGTAGATGCACTTGAACATGTACAAATTTATGAAAGGCTTTCCCAGGTTGGACAAGTCTCAACTTCAAAAATCAACACAAGAATGAAGAAATCTCAACCGTAAGAACTCATTCTCACCGTGCATTTGTTCATCAATTAAGGAAAAATTAAAATATCATGCATGAACATCATCTCAAGCATATACGATGAGTAAGACAATATGGCAAGCATATTTTTGGAGATAAAATGAAGAAATAGAATTTATTCCACCTTTCTCATACTCTCAGTGCACTCAAAATATAAATTTTCGATTCCAGATAAGAAATCATTTAAGCTTTCTTGCACAGCCATAGGGAGGTGGCAAGAGACATGATACAAGCTTTCTAATTTGGCTTGTCATTAGAGATTAAAAAAGTTTAGATTGGCCTTGTTTCAAGGCGAAGCGTTTTCAGATATATGAATGAAACAATAGATGTATTGCTATTATTTTTAACAAAAGGAATTCTTAATGGTTTATTTGCCAAGTATGTAGTCCATATGGGGCTAAGATATATTTGAAAGGTTGTGATGAAAAACCATTGAATGGAAAATCTCGCTACAAACCTTGAATAAAATTTAAGTTACGATAGACAAACCAATTATAAAAAACCACGTAAGTAAAGATAAAAAAACCCACACATGGTGAAAGCAAACTAGCTGTCACATGGCCAGGAAAGTTCGAGTGTATTTTGGTCTACAGCATGCTTGTCTTCCTTCAAAAGAGGCGACCCCCTCCTCTCATGTAAACATGGCAAAATTCGTTATTTAGTTTTAAAAAATATGTAATGTGATTCTAATTCCCTTTAGATGTTGGAAGAAAAAGAAAAATTACATTTCTGATTTTATTGCTACTAAAATTATAAAAGTTATTACCCTTAGCATGAAAGTTTTAAAAAACTGAAATTCATTTTACGGTATGAGCGGGCAATTGCCCGCACCTGTCTCCATCTCTGCATTTAATCACCAATGTTCCCCTTGCCCATCAGCATTTAGTTCAGAATTTCATTTACCACTTCTGAAAATCTCCTTAAACTGATTGATACTTTCGCTCATGATTTTATTTTTGGGACACTAGTTTAAGATGAGCAATACTTTGATCTGATAATTGTAAGATGGACTCCTTGGTTAGTTTTTTCCCTAGACATCCACATTGCAGTTAGGCCTGCTCGACATTTGAAACCTGGGTTTGGGCCTGGCCCAGTTCGGCTCGGTTAAAACAAAAATATATATATATTTTAAATATAAATTAATTTTTTTAATAAAATACATTTCAATAATAACATATATATTAATATTAAATGAAAAATAAAATAAAAAATAAATCAAGTCGAATCGAACCCCATCGGACCAACCCGATACATTATCAAGCCGACCTAGGCCAATTGCTTCAGGCTGGGTATCGAGTACCCATCAGTTACCGAGGCCCAATGCCGAGACTTAATTGCACTCAGAAGTTCCAAAGTCATTCTAGAATTTCCTCACTACTTTTATGACACATTAGGAAAAAAGATATGTGTGGGCAAATAAAAAAAAATGGTTGTAGCACAAAAAGGAATATCAGTTACTAGTTACACCATATGACCAGAAAAAGGTTATTTGTTACTAGGTTCACCAAATAAATGAGATGAATCCATACTACTGTTCATGTTTAGCCTGTAATGAACAAACTAGTAGGATTTTCCCTGTTAAACAGTGCGCTAAGACCAAGGGAAGCGTTTCTATATTCATAATGTAAACAGCTTGACTGCTGAATAGAGTACAAAATCCAAGCTGAAATCATATCTAGTTTCATATAAAGCAATGAAGCCCTTGCTCTTCTTAATCTTAGTTCTTTTATGTGTGTGTGTTATTTCTTGTTGGGTTTTAACTTAATGTTTTGAAATAAACACGATCGTATTAGTATCCTCAAAGGGCATAGTGCACTCGAGCGGCAAGCCCGTACACACTTAAGGGATCCAAGGTTTGAATCTTGTCATCATTGTCACACTATAGGGTTTTACTCTCATGGGTGGAACACGGAAGCAATCAGACACTTAAGTTGGAGGATGCATTATAAGTCCAGCTAAGTGTCGAAGCAAGTTTGGACCTTAGAGGTATAGTCATATGAGCTTGGGGTTTTGGGTTTCTCCCCAAAAGAAAAATCCCCAAGGGGGTTGATCCAACAGTTGGGGCGGGGCAGTAGGCCATTGGTTCCTGTTTCGAATTCTCATAGCATTAAACCTAGGGAAATCAAGGGTTGTGTGGTGGCTTCGGCCTTCTGCCATGCAGTAGGAAACTCCGCTCACCCAAAAGTACACCTTTAAACAAAAAAAAGAAACAAAAACATATTGTTTTGGCAGATGTATGGAATTTTGTAGGCAAAAAAGAATTCATAACGTTGAATTTATGACTTTTATAAGAATGTACTTATCTAGTGGAAAATGTGATTATTTAGTCCTTCAAGGCATAGTTATTATATCAATGTCTGTTATTTTATGAAAGAAACGTCGAGCCATGGAGGACTGAAATATTTAGCTAATTATTATGTATCATTCCCTTAAAGAAGGGAAAAAAATTAAGGCTGATGCTTTCCTTTATAATTTTTTAATTTGCCTATGGCATTACTGTTGTAACATTTCTTGATATGTGTCTGTGGTGTCCGTATGTGGTTAACTTACACCTTTATTGGCTTTAGTTCACACCTAAAGGGTTATGAAACAAAACATTTAGTAGTATCAGGCTAAGGATATATAAAATGCGTAGGTTTTTTCAATATCATTGATACAAAAATATTTTACCACACACATCAAAGGTTAGAAATTCACCAAATTATGTTGATCTTGACTTTGAAATTGGCTTGTGATGTGACGCTGGAGGCTTTGCTAATAACGTGACATGACGTTGGGGCAACCGATCATTCGTGATTGAATCGAGTAGTTTAGTCTATCGCGGAGTGTAATCACCCAAAATTTTTCTAAAAGATTATGATGTTTTATCCATGCACGAAACTCAAATTTATGCACAAGATTCAAATCTAAAATACAACTTTTAGATCCAAATTAAATCCAAAATACAACTTTCAAATCCAAATTAGATCCAAAGCCCAAGTTCAGATCGAAATCGATCATTTAAGAACCATTTGCCCCTCCTTTTGGAAAAAAACCTCATTTTAAAGGGTGATTTTAGTCTTTTTGGGTGGACAAGACTCATTTGTACTTCCTTTTGACAAAAAAATCACTTTTTAGAGGGTGATTTTAGTCTTTTTAGAGTGAACAAGACCCATTTGCCCCTCCTTTTGACAAAAAAACCTTCTTTTAAAGGGTGATTTTAGTCTTTTTAGGTCAAAAAAATCAAATTTAGGGTTTTGGCTCCAAAATCTTCTGTAAATACCCTTCATCATGTATGGTGGGAATGAGAGTGTGGTTTGGAGACTCTTTATTTTCATATTAATTTTTGAGGTTGGGACTTGTCCAACCCCTGGATAAACCCTTACGAAAATGTACATTTTAATATGCATTTGCATGTCATTTTGTGCTAGTTTCCTTCTTAATCACCCCATTTGGAACCCTAACGAGTGTCTCGTTTTGTTGCTTGTTTTCTTCCATACCCAACGGTAGAAGAAATATATCCCTTTCAACAAACTAAATAATAACATTCTATGCTTATATAAATCATATTTTCCAAAACATTTTCAAAAGGAACCTTCTAACATGACCTTAGGGACTTAGCTTAGACTCTTGCGTGAGTCCAAGCTCCCCTCCAGCCCACATTAAACTTGAAGTTGGTAATTTTAAGCTATTCCTTGATTTTTAAACTTGTGAAGATATGGATGTATACACATGTTATATACATCTATGCCAACATGATGATCCCTCCATCTTTCTCTCTCTATGCTTTCACTTTCCATTTTATAAATTCTCATATGTGCATGAATACGTATGTACATGTGCTCTATTTCCTCTATTTCAAATATTTATTCCTCTTTTCAAGACAAATATCTTCTCTTACAAAATTTCTTATACGTACCCATATAATACGTATGATATTTTTCTTTTCCTCTAAAATTTCTCTTTCTCCTCAAATCAATACATCTTTTTCTCTAAGGATTTCATATATGTGTATATGTGATGGTATATACACATGTATGCACGTCTCTCTCTATCTCTCTCTCTTTCTTTTCATAAGAGTGTTTTATCGCTTGTATTCTTTTTAACATTCTCCTCTCATGATATTTTTATTTACCAACTTCATTAAGACCACAAACCAAGTAATGACCCAACATTGGAATCATGCTTGATGGTCTACAATTTCAGTCTCTTTTCAAAAAAATTTCCTTCTTATATACAACAACAAAAATCTTAGATCTATGTTGTGGTAAAAATGTTTTACATTCTTCCAATCGTATAGGATAAATGCATCCATGCATTCTCACCCACTTTATTTCACTTATGATCACAAGCATCCCTCCAAAAGAACTTAAGCAAGATGAGATGGAGCTCTAAGTAGGTGGTAACCGAATTAGAGCAAAATCTCAAACCTACTTAAAGTCTTAAGAGAACACTAAAGTGATTTCAAAATGATTTCACAAGTTTTTCAAATGATATTTACTAATTCCACTTTTTCCTCAAAACATTTCACATTTTCAAGCAACTCTTCAAGAGTCTTTTCAAAAGTTTGAAACATCAAACTTTCTACACCACATATAAAATGAAAATGATGTTTAAGTTAAAATGAAATGCATCAATGATGAACATAGCCCTTGGATTGATTACCCCCGGTAAAGGCGCCGGGAACGGTCAATCCTCGTACCGACGCGCGAGTCCATTTTCTTTCCTATTTCAAAACAAAACTCAATTTTTTAAAGCATTCCAAAACCAATAAAATTTTATGATGCAAACATATGACGACTGTGATGGGACCATCATCGTTTGGCTATGACTATAGTTGATGCAATTTCATAAACTTGAACATCTCACATATTGCCAATGATAAAGCATGTCCCCTATTTTGGCCTTGACCTCATTAGCATTTCATTGCATTGCTTAGTGATTGTGTTTGCTTTCTTGCACATAGGACTAATTGAGGAGGTTCAATCATGTTCACTTATATCTGTGATCACATACCACCCTTCTCAATTTAGGAGTTGTTTGAAAATAATGTTTTATCTTCTATTTTAATCATCAACGTAGGCAACATTGCATTAGGAACAACTCATTTTACATGATTTCTCATATTTCAAAATTCTTCATACATATTTGTCCCGGTCATCATGTTGCCGGGCTTCGTCTTTTGCGGTAGCACAAGGCTAAGCCTTACAACTAGACCACACCTTGGGCGGGAAAGCCCCCTCGTTAGTACCATGAGTGGTAATTTATGGTATATCGATGAGTGATCAAGAAAAATTTGATAAACCCTACCCTTAGTTGCCTAAGGAAGAATCTATGCTAGTACTAAGTCATTTGGCTAAGGTATATAAGCATAACTTGACCTTGGATTATCGGGACACAAAACAATCTCAATTAGGTCCCTGTACCAATTTTTTCAAAAAAAAAAATATTTCAAATGACAAATGGATGTGCATAAAACCTTGTATGATGCTTTACAACCTCATTAGATACGTCTACTTCGTATTGTCTTTGTCAACCTACTTAATCTCTTTCACTAATTCAATCTTTGTCTTTTAGAATCATCATTCAAGATGTATTTTTTCCAACGTGGTGTCACCTTCCCTTATGACCACATCCTCTTTGGGGAAGGTCCCCGACGGTCCACCTACATTTCTCTTGAGTCTAAACCTTTGGCTCCCGAATGGTATTGGTCCTGGCATCCCACCTTCTCTCGGATGTTTCCTTCATACTTTGAAGAATGTGGGCTAGAGACAGTGGCGGCCGGAGGAATGCAGTCAGTTGATGGAAATTTGGTGCATGCAATCGCCGAGCGTTGGAATCCAATGACCTCCTCTTTTTGGTTTCCATGGGAAGAAATGACAATATTATTAGATGAATTTGTCGAAATACTAGACCTTCCCACCCCGACTTGTGACCCAAAATGAACCATTAGAGAAACAATTCCTCATGAACCTGACTAAGGTTAATTCAAATGACCTTATAGGCCACTGCACTGGACGAAAAACCTGGCCTGTAGTAGAAAACCACGAGAGTCAAAGCATCATCCTGAAAAACTTGTATGAAGAATTTGGAGCCTATGTCGAACCTTCCACTTTACATCGAAAAGCCATGGGAAGAATCAAACATTGTATGATGCTTTGCACAGTAGGAGTGACCATTTTCACCAATAGAAGTGACCTCCTAGATATTCGTATTGCCCAACTTTTTTGGATATGGGGGCATAGTGGGACCCGACACTTGTCAATAGCAATGACAGCCTTAGCCTTTCTCTACCGAGGGCCCACCCGCTTCACCATTGGAGATACGACTTCATAGAAGGATGCACATATGTTTTATAATTGTGGTTCCTCAAGCATGCAGGACTCCAAGCCAGTCTATTCAGAAACACTGATGGAGCATTGACAATGTTGGAGCAATACTGTCGTTCGATCGAACATTTGAATGAAGGAGAGATCATTTGGGACTATTGTGATCGTCGGTAGGCCCCTCGATACACTCACCATCATCATGGGCATACCACACTCTTGGGCCCTTATTTCATAATTAATTATTGTGCTGATAGATGTATGAGACAGTTCTCTCATAGACAGAAGATGGTTTCTTTGCATGCACCAATCAGAGCTATTCCCAAATTCGACCTCAGCTCTTCTCAATTGGCGGCATTTAGCTCGATAGGAATGGAAGACACAAATATTATACACTTGGTTCACAGGTCCAGTGGTAAAGTAGGAATATGCCGAGTGGTGGGATGCCAACCGACCACCATCCATCCTTTCCTAAAAAGTTTATGTTGTCAATTGTGTACTTCTTATGTCATCCTCAGTCATTGTCATCTTTGTTAGTGTTTTCTTTCTCTTAATGCAATATGAACATTCATTTTGTCATCATTTCCCTCCAATAACTCCATTTTCTTGTGTCATAAGGTGAATACTTGAAAGCCAACAAGATGGTTGAAACCAGATCGCAAGCTAAACAGGCTCCTCAGAATGAGGCGTCATTTTTTGAACTCCGGCCAGAAACACTTGGCCTCCCAGCAATTGAGTCGGAAGGTTATCATATGTTCCACTTGTTCATGGAGCGATTCATGAGGGAGCAAGAAGAGCAAAAGACCTTGATGGTTACTCCAGAACCAGAGAATGAGAAGGCTGCCAAGCAAAAAAGAAAGAAGAATAACAACAAATCTTCTCCTACAGATCAGGATGAAAATTATTTGAGTTCAGATTCGACAACTAGTAAGGAAGAAAAACCTGAACTACTTCCTCTCAAGAAGAAAAAGACAACAAAGAGAAGCAAGAAGGGAAAATAAATTATGGTGGAAAGCAGCTCACCTAGCCCTATCACCACGGGAAGTTCGAAAGAGAAAGCCTACCAAGAAAGGCAAAAAGACCAAGAAGTACATCCCTAGCAGTAGCTCAGACAGTGAGAGTTCCGAAGAGAAAGTAAAGGAGATCAAGGGCAAGAAGAAAAAGACCAAGCTAGAATTGGTCGAATCAAGTAATGACGAAAGTCTGACTAAGCGTAGATTCTATGAAATGGAGAAAATAATGAACAATCTTGAGCTTAGAAGGAAGGGAAAACGTTCATACTCATGTGAGGACCACTACCTTGGCATTGAAGGGGACGAAGACGTGAAAGGCCTACCCAGAGAATTCATCAGATATGATGGAACCACTTGCCCACATGTTCATCTTTCAACTTTTTTCGATGATTGCTACAAAATTTGGACAAATAATAGAGCTTTGTTCTGATAATTTTCAAGAAGTCTTGAAGGCACTGCCGCACAATGGAATAAAGAAAATGTCAATCCAATCGACCTGAAGGAATTTGACAAATTGATTAACACGTTTGTCGAAAGATTTGAACAAAATGCTCCCATGGCTCCAACCCTCGGTACCATTTGCAGTCTTCGTCAGAAACAAGGAGAAAAGGCTCGAGAATTCATCCAAAAATGGAGAATTCAATGCAATAAGATGAAGGAGCCAATGTCTGAAACACATGCTTTGTCACTCATCATGAAAATTCTTGCCCAACCCTTGAAAAGTCGCATCCGCAACACCCCAATCAAAACCTTTGCTGAGTTGATTGAACAAGCAAACTCAATAGAAGAAGGAATTGAGGAAGGAGATTTCGATGGAATTATCGCTCCTAAGTACAAAGAAGATGGAAAGAAAGGAGGAAGGACACCGTTTCCTGCACACTTCATAGTCGATGCTGGCATTAGAAAGGACCATGGAAATAGCTATAAGCAGGACAAAGAAGTCACTCACAAGAGGAACATGCAGTTCCCCAAAAGCAATGATGAAAGAAAAAACAAGCACCCAGGCTGGGGCTATGACCGAAAATTCACTCATCTCAGCCAGTCTCGTGAGAAAATCCTGGAATACCTTCTCGCCAAAGGAACTATCGTCTTGCCAAAAGTACCAGAGCCTCCGAAAATTATGGAAAGAAATAAAGAAAAACTGTGCAAGTTTCATCGTGCCCCTGGTCATGACACTAAGGATTGTTTTGTTCTCAAAAATATTATTCAAGACTTCATCAACAAGGATCTCAAGATTTGTGATGAAAGCACCCCTGAGATACTAAGGAATCCATTCCCTGACCACGAAAAGGCGGCAGTGGCCATGATCACTATAGGCACTCCACTTTCGTATCATCCACAAGAGTACATTCGACCTTATATTGGAAGCGGTTCACACAAAGTCATGGTGGCAAACCAAGGTAAGGAACCTCTGGATTTCATTGCTATGATGAATGGCATGACATGAAGTTCGCCCAAGAAACTTTCCATGATTCTGAAGACTTTTATCTTACATGGCGATGAATCATCAAATGAGTCCTCAGATGAAGATCCATGTTATTTGGACGTTCTCTCCTTGGAAGAGTGTATGGTTGAGGGAGACTCGGTTCAAGCTTCTAAAAATCAGTCAATTACCTTCTTAGAAAAAGACCTCTCAACATGGGGATATTTCATGAAGATGCTCTTTACATCGTCGTTCAGGTCAATGGGATGACGGTGCCACATGTGTTGATTGATGGAGGAAGTGGTCTGAATATTTGTCCTGATCTCACGGCCAAAACATTGGGGTTTCGTGAAGACAAATATCGTTCAAATGATATCAAGATCTACGGATATGATGGCCGAGGCATGAATAGCAAAGGTACTCTCGATATGAATGTGACCATCGAAAATACTAGCCATCACATTGTGTTCCATGTGGTAGATGTGCCACCGTCATATAACTTACTTCTGGGACGACCCTAGATCCACCAAGTACAAGGAATCCCATCCACTTTTCATCAATGCCTCAAATGAAATTTTGGCACATCAATCATCACCATACGTGTTGAGGATCCAACCGAAAGTCTAGTACAACCAATGCTCCCTAGGTCAATTGATCCAGTGGATGTACCCATCATAAGAACAACAAAGGACAGACCTTTGAAAGAATGGATGCAAAACATGAAGATAGGTGAATCATCTAAAAGTGTCCATATTGTTTTGAGCAATCACGCAAGTTACCAAGAACATCCTTTATATGTTCATTTCACAAAAAATCCTAAAGGTTTTCAGTTGCTTCTAAAAGGCGGCTACCGTCCGTTCACTAGCCTCGAAAAAAGTAAAGAAGACATCTTGCAGCCAATTAGCATCCCTTTTCAGATGAATACGAGAGGACTGGGATATCATGAAGGAATTTGAAGAAGATCTTGGGGGCTAATAGTATTCACTTTTGTTTCAAATCCTCCCATGAATTTTGTAATTTTAAACATCTTTTTGTCTGGTCTCATGAGAGGACCCATTCTATGAACTAAGAACCTTTTTTTTGTGTATGCAAATGCAAGAAATCTTTTGTTGTCAATTTTAATTTCATCCAACTCTTTCCTTTATCCTCTTTACAGGATGTCAGAACTCAATATGTCTCAGTTTATTCTTTTTCCTCGAAAGTCCCCTCAGAAAGCATTTATCGAACAAGTAGTCGGTGAAATGGATTCTATGACAATATCCGAGTCAGAATTACCAGAATTTACTCAGATTCAGAAATAAGAACATCAATCATCCTTGGTTAATGATCCAATTGAAGAGATTAATATTGGAACCAGTGAAGATCCTAAAATTCTTCAAATTGGCACCAATTTATCAGTGGATGAGAAGAAAAGATTGGTGGACTTTCTCATAAGTAACTAAGAAGTTTTTGCTTGGACTTATGAAGATATGCCAGGCCTAGACCCCGAGTTGGTCGAACATCGTTTGCCCTTAAATCTTAATTGCAAGCCGGTTAATCAAAAATTGTGCAAGCTTGACCCACGACTAGAAGGCTCTGTAAAAGAAGGACTAGAGGACCTGCTAAAGAAAAAATTCATTCGTGCGATTGATTACCCCGAATGGTTGGCGAACATTGTGGTGGTCCCCAAGAAAAATGGCAAAGTCAGGTTGTGCATCGACTTTCGAGACCTGAACAAAGCCACACCGAAGGATGATTATCCTTTTCCAAACATTGATCTATTGGTGGACAGTACTGCAGGGCACGTAATGTTTTTTCATGGATAGATATTCGGGATATAATCAGATCAAATTAGCAGTCAAAGATCAACCTAAGACCGCTTTTACTACACCCTGGGGCACTTTTTGTTACACGGTAATGCCATTTGGGTTGAAGAATGCTGGAGCAACCCATCAAAGAGTCATGGCTGCCATCATCCATGACCAGATGCATAAAATCATGGATGTGTATATCGATGACATATTGATCAAATCCAAGACGAGAGAAGATCACATTGAAACTCTTGCCCAAGTGTTCGAGAGGCTTTTACAGTACAAGCTTCGCTTGAATCCTCAAAAATGTGTGTTTGGGGTTGAGTCAGGCAAGCTCTTGGGTTTCATGGTCAGTAAGAAGGGGATTGAAATGGATTTTACCAAAGCTAAGGCAATAATCAATATGCCACCACCTACCAATATCAAGGAGTTGGAAGCTTGCAGGGACGAGTCCAATCCATCAGACGAATGCCAAGTTCTGTTGATGCAATATGATCTTGAATATGTGTCTCAGAAGTCAATCAAAGGACAAGCAATTGCGGATCAGTTAACGAACTTCCCTCAGTACGAAGAAATCAGAACAAATGATGAGTTTCCAAATGAACATGTACTAAGATTGGAAACGGTTCCGATATGGAAGATGTACTTTGATGGGTCCAGAAATGTGATGGGAGCAGGCATAGACATTTTACTCGTCACTCCGGAAAACGAAATGATCTCGTACTCTTTGAAACTTGATTTTCCATG
Organism: Nymphaea thermarum; assembly: GCA_011799765.1. Classification (NCBI taxonomy): domain Eukaryota; kingdom Viridiplantae; phylum Streptophyta; class Magnoliopsida; order Nymphaeales; family Nymphaeaceae; genus Nymphaea; species Nymphaea thermarum. Next base: position 258,061 of record JAANDH010000188.1, on the reverse strand, counting down.
TACCCATAACATGGCTGAATATGAAGCCCTCATACAATGATTTCATTCTTTATTGAGTTTTCAAGTGAAAAGAGTGCATGTCTTCAGCGACTCTCAGTTTATTATAAACCAAGTGAATGGAGCATGGCAAGTCAAAGATGAAAAGTTGGTGTCATATCAAGAAATCGTTGCCTCCTTAATCCGTCAATTTGAAGAAGTACAATTGGCTCACGTAAAGAGAGAAGGTAACCCTATTGCAGATGGCCTCGCGAGCTTAAGATCCACCATCACTTTTCGAACCAATGAGGCAATCCATTACAATTACACTGGAGTATTTTTTTTATTATTATAATTATCGCTCAGGGCTTGAGAGCAACCCGTGCAGGTAAAGGGTTAAACCTGCAATATGAGGGCAACCCATTCAGGCAAAGGGTTAAACCTGCAATGCTAGTCAAAGCAACCCAAGCAGTTAAAAGGTTCAACATGTGATGCAAGTCAAAGCAACCCATTTCAGGGGGGTTCAACCTGAATTCAATATTGGCAAACCCATGCAGGCAAGGGGTTAAACCTGCAATGTAAGCTCCAACAACCCATTCAGGTAAGGGGTAAAGCCTGAAATATCTCTATGAAAATGTTTTGTTTCAAAAATTTGTGGTGTTTATCTTTGTCACTAAGCACGGCTAACACCGGCTTATTAACAAAGAGGGGCATCTGTAATCACCCCAAATTTTTTTAAAAGATTATGATGTTTTATCCAAGCGCGAAACTCAAATTTAGGCACAAGATTCAAATCTAAAATACAACTTTTAGATCCAAATTAAATCCAAAATACAACTTTCAGATCCAAATTAGATCCAAAACCCAAGTTCATATCTAAATCGATCATTTAAGACTCATTTGCCCCTCCTTTTGATAAAAAAACCTCCTTTTAGATGGTGATTTTAGTCTTTTTGGGTGGACAAGACCCATTTGTCATTCCTTTTGACAAAAAAATCTCCTCTTAGAGGGTGATTTTAGTCTTTTTGGAGTGAACAAGACCCATTTGCCCCTCTTTTTGACAAAAAAAACCTCCTTTTAAAGGGTGATTTTAATCTTTTTAGGACAAAAAATTCAAATTTAGGGTTTCGGCTCCAAAATCTTCTATAAATACCCATCATTTTTCTCCCTCTTGGGTAAGATTGGCCCTTGAGAGAAACTCTAGTATATTTTCACTTGAAGACTTAGAGTTTCTCTTGAACTCTTCCTCTCTCCATTTTCCTCTCCAACTTGGAGCACGCAACAACCCTCTTGGAGGCATCACCTTGGAGCTTCACTCAAAGGGAATCCTCAAGTGAAGGTGTTCATTTTCCTTAGGTCATATCTCATTAGAGGTATGTAATCATCATCTCTCTCATTTCTTTCTTTCTTTTTTTTCTCTTCTCATCTTCCTCTCCCCATGGCCAAAGGAGATAGCATTCAACCTCTTTTTAAAGACAAGACGCTATGCTCAAGTGCACCGGGAGCATGAAAAGATGAGATGATATTTTATTTTATGATTAAATCATGTTCTTTCAAGTATTCTTGTTGTTGTTGTTCTTTCTCTTCATTAATATCTTATTGATCTTTCTTCTCTTCAATATATTATTGTTGTTGTTCTTCTTTCCCTTAATGAATATATTCATGTTGTTATTGTTATTTCATTTCTTCAATATAGTCTTGTTAGTGTTATTTTCTTTTCTCTCTTTCTCCTCTCCTCATGGTCAAAGGAGATAGCACTCAATCTCTTTTTAGAGACAAGAGGCTATGCTCAAGTGTTGCATTGGGAGCATGAAAAGATGAGAGGAGATAGCACTCAATCTCTTTTTAGAGACAAGGGGCTATGCTCAAGTGCACCGTGAGCATGGAAAGATGATATGATCTTTCATTTCGTGATTGAATCATGTTTTCTCTTTTATTCAATATAGCATTGTTTTTCTTTCTGTATTTTCTCCTCATTTTCATCTCCCCATGGCTAAAGGAGGTAGCACTCAATCTCTTGTTAGAAACAAGAGGCTATGCTCAAGTGCACCGGGAGCATGGAAAGATGAGATGATCTTTCATTTTAATCATATTCTTTCTTTTCATGAATACATTCTTGTTGTTCTTGTGCTTCCTCTTATTTTCCTCTCTTCCTTATTTCTTCATTGCCAAAGTAGATAGCTCTCAATCTCTATTTTAGAGTCAAGAGGCTATACTCAAGTGCACCGAAAACATGAGAAGATGAGGTGGTATATCATTTCATAGTTACATCATGTCCTCCCTCCTAATAGAACCTTGCTCTTTCCATCATCCTCTTTCTCTCTTTCTTTCCTTGAATGTTGTTTATATATTATCCATGCATAGTTGCTTGGTTTTCTACTTATATGTAAATGTATGGTAGGAATGAGAGTGTGGTTTGAGGATTCTTTATTTTCATATTAATTTTTGAGGTTGGGACTTGTCCAACCTCTGGATAAACTCTTACGAAAATGTACATGTTAATATGCATTTGCATGTCATTTTGCGCTAGTATCCTTCTTAATCACCCCATTAGGAACCCTAACGAGTGTCTCGTTGTGTTGTTTGTTTTCTTCCATACCCAACGGTGTAAGAAATATATCCCTTACAACAAACTAAATAATAACATTCTATGCTTATATAAATCATATTTTCCAAAACATTTTCAAAAGGAACCTTCTAACATGGCCTTAGGGACTTAGCTTAGACTCTTGCATGAGTTCAAGCTCCCCTCCAGCCCACATTAAACTTGAAGTTGGTAATTTTAAGCTATTCCTTGATTTTTCATCTTGTGAAGATATGGATGTATACACATGTTATATACATCTATGTCAACATGATGATCCCTCCATCTTTCTCTCTCTATGCTTTCACTTTCCATTTTATAAATTCTCATATGTGCATGAATACGTATGTACATGTGCTCTATTTCCTCTCTTTCAAATATTTATTCCTCTTTTCAAGACAAATATCTTCTCTTACAAAGTTTCTTATACATACCCATATATATGTATGATATTTTTCTTTTCCTCTAAAATTTCTCTTTCTCTTCGAAACAACACAACTTTTTCTCTTAAGTTTTCATATATGTGTATATGTGATGGTATATACACATGTATGCATGTCTCTCTCTATCTCTCTCTCTTTCTTTTCACAAGAGTGTTTTATCTCTTGTATTCTTTTTAACATTCTCCTCTCATGATATTTTTATTTACCAACTTCATTAAGACCACAAACCAAGCAATGACCCAACATTGGAATCATGCTTGATGGTCTACAATCTCAATCTCTTTACAAAAACTTTTCCTTCTTATATACAACAACAAAAATCTTAGATGTATGTTGTGGTAGAAATGACTTTAGATGAATGTTGTGGTAGGAATGTTTTACATTATTCCAATCATATTGGATAAATGCATCCATGCATTCTCACCTACTTTATTTCACTTATGATCACAAGCATCCCTCCAAAAGAACTTAAGCGAGATGGGATGGAGCTTTAACTAGGTGGTAACCGAATTAGAGCAAAATCTCAAACCTACTTAAAGTCTTAAGAGAACACTAAAGTGATTTCAAAATGATTTCACAAGTTTTTCAAATGATATTTACTAATTCCACTTTTTCCTCAAAACATTTCACATTTTCAAGCAACTCTTCAAGAATCTTTTCAAAAGTTTGAAACATCAAACTTTCAATATTTTCTACACCGCATATAAAATCAAAAGGATGTTTAAGTTAAAATGAAATGTATCAACGATGAACATAGCCCTTGGTTTGATTATCCCCGTTAAAGGCGCCGCGAACGGTCAATCCTCGTACCGACGGATGAGCCCCTTTCTTTTCTATTTCAAAACAAAATTCAATTTTCTGAAGCACTCCAAAACCAATAAAATTTTGGATGCAAACAGTTACTTTTACAATAATTATGTTAGGAATGTTTTACATTCTTTCAATCATATAGGATAAATCCGTCCATGCATTCTCACTCACTTTATTTCACTTATGATCACGAGCACCTCTCCAAAAGAACTTAAGCAAGATGATATTGAGCTTTAATTAGGTGGTAACCGAATTAGAGCAAAATCTCAAACCTACTTAAAGTCTTAATAGAACACTGAAGTGATTTCAAAATGATTTTACAAGTTTTTCAATTGATATTTACTAATTCCAATTTTTCCTCAAAACATTTCACATTTTCAAGCAACTCTTCAACAATCTTTTCAAAAGTTTGAAACATCAAACTTTCAATATTTTCTATACCGTATATAGAATCAAAAAGATGTTTAAGTTAAAATGAAATGCATCAATGATGAACATAGCCCTTGGATTGATTACCTCCGGTAAAGGCGCCGGGAACGGTCAATCCTCGTACCGACGAGCGAGTCCATTTTCTTTCCTATTTCAAAACAAAACTCAATTTTTTGAAGCACTCCAAAACCAATAAAATTTTGGGATGCAAACTCGGAGGAACTCATTCATGGATTGGCAGGCGCACAAACAAACGACTATGGAAACTTATTTGATTCCTATCTATTAGTCATAGTTGAGTCGGAAGATATCCGCTTGACGCTTCCTCCCCGGAGGGGAATTCAGGAACAACAAAAGAACCTTCTTGCTTTCTCTTTCCTCGCCCTTTCTTTATTTGTCCTTTCTCTATCGTGCTGTCACTGGTCTTTTTATTACTGATTCCCATTTCTGCTTCTTTTCTTCCTTCATATTGAATGGGAAGGAATTTCTTGGGTTCATCTGGGAATCCGTGTAAACCCTATCAGCTACATGCTAAGTGAGACTAATTAATGGCTGCCTTAGGATCACACGTGCCTCAATCTGGAGGCCTTTAACATTTCTCCTCAGTCCTTCCTTACCAATTGAAGACAATGGAGTCCATGGTTAGTAAGCATCAACAGTCAACCTATACAAACCTTTGATTCTACACAAACCTTCGATTCTGATGAGGCAATCAAAGAAAGATTGACTTCTGTATTTCGATGGCCATCCTTTGAACTCCCTTATTGCAGATCGAAAGAATTCATGTTAAAGTCAATCATGACTGCTTGCATCATCCGTGGAGAAAGACAGGTCAGATTCCATACTTCTTGAAGTAACAACAAAAGAGTACCGCTTTTTGCTATAGGAGTAGGAAGATGACAGCCCTTTACCAGTTTCAGCTCATGGTCAGATACCAATATGCCATTAGTGCTGACTATCACATTAATACAAAAAAGGAGATGCCAATAGTACTTTTGAAGGAAAAAAATATGGAAAGGTCAGGACTAATTGCAATTCAAAGCAATTCAGACTAACCATATCAAAAAGATGGTCAAAGAAAAGGACAACAAATGAGATGCCATTGTCCATACCAATATGCCATTAGTGTTGACTATCACATTCATACCAAAATTGAAATGAACTTAGGAAAAAGAGAAAACTCTAATGGTAACAAACACACACATGCTCTAATCGAATAGCTACAGTGTTTGAGGGTCGAGGGGCTTCCCTTCCTTGATAGAAGCTCGAACAGGTTGAGGGTAAAATGCGTAAAGGAACCCGAAAGAACCAATGGATACGTTTCAGAATCCCCACCTACGCCTAGTGGATGAAATGCGCGCAGCGAGGGACGATTCACAGCCTGATCACTCACTAGTGGAACTACTGGAATGAAGCTCATTTTTTCCAACCAAGCTTCCAACGAAGCTATTTGAGTCAATTACCATGGCCTGGGATATCCGATGCCAGAGGAATTGAACGTTGATACCAAATGCTTAGTAAGATGGATTTGAGCCTACTACAAACTCAACCTCAATTTTTTTTGTTTTCCTGTCTTTGATCTGTGACTGTTAGATCTTACTAGGATTTTTACTTTTTCAGTGAGGGAATGTGACAGAAAAACAGTTGAAACTCTTCCTTCTTCCTCCTTCTCTCGAGGTTTAGAACTCCCTTAAGTGAATGTATGATTACTCTCGGCAACCTGAGAGCAGCATCTGCTACCATTTCTAGTATAAAAAAATGGCTGCTACTACAATCGAACTGACGACCAAGTTTCTACCGGTCTGCCAACCCGACCAAACCATGGGTTTGCCGGCTTACAAGCAACTCCTTCCTTTCGCCAGACGAATTGCAAACCAGGTCGGATCGTCAGATCTGTTATTGTACCGAAACGAAAGATCCGTCACCGGAAGCGCTAGACTCATTACACGGTGGCATTTTACGATTGTTTCGAGGTATCGATCCTTCGTCTCCCATGGTGCTGCAGTCGCACGTGCGAGTGCTTAGTGGAGCGGGTGGAAGGTTGCAATAGCATGTCCGCTTCCGCTTCCCCTTCCGCCACTCTTTGGCCGCCGTCTGTTCAACGTGGTGATTTCGCTCACACCCCCTGCTATTGGTTAGTTCCTCTCTTCGTATCTCCTGAATCAATTCCGTTATATTAGTTGTAACCTCTGCTTTGAACAATTTACGGAAGATAGATACATCTCTATTGGTTGATGAGAGGTGATGGTCCGATGTAATCCCTAGCTAGTTTTGATGGTCCTGCGTAAATTTATGGGCTGTGTTTGAAGTTTTCTTGGTATTGATTGTTGTTAGTCAATAACACGATAACCTCATTTTTCCTTGATCTGAAGGCGATGGATGCTGAAATGTTCACCCACATTGATGTTCATGGTAGCCGGTTATTTTATAAAAGTAGGAGAAGACAATGGCCACTGAACTGATTTCCCCATATCAATCTCTTTTTGGCTTGATCATGGATGCTAGCAAGTTACAGAATGGGAGCTCATCCATTTCGATGGTTGTGCCTCCAATTTCAAATTTACTTGGTGCAGATCAGAAAACTGGGTCATTCGTAGGTTTTACTGACCTTGATGTTCTGGATTTGTCAAAGCTATCAACTTATCAGCCGATTAGAGAAGATGCGTGCGGCCGAGTTCTAGCCTAGATATTGTGGTTCATGGGTAATCATGAGACACCTTACTTCTTTTAATGTGTCGCTTTTCAAGTGAATATTTGGGGTATTGAGAAGATCGTGCAACATCTAATAGATTTGGGGTAGATATGTCACCTTAGAAGGATCCTTTTCTTCTAAGCTTCTTTAGATTTATTAGGAACTTAGTCTTTCTGACTACGGTGCTATGGAAAAAAATGATATCTAGGCATTATTCCGTAAAAGGACTGCATTGTGAAAGGCCATATCTGATTACTTAATACATGCTTTCGAGATAGTGAATAATGTTTATTGATCTATTCCCCCCAATCAGAAATGCTATCCGGTTGAACCACACACACCAACCAAGCCCAGAAAAACGACATCCCCACTTCGAAAAATCTAATCTCAATTATGCAAACACGATACAACTTCTGGTCATGAGGTCTTAAAGCAATAATCGGTCAATCTAGGGCATTACCCGGAAAGCCCATAGTAGAAATTGCCAAAAGAACTCAACGAAACCCAAATTTCAACATATCAAACAACATAGAAAGAACGTGCAGTGACAGTTCAGTGAGCAAACAAGAACGTGCACAGCAAAGAGGAAGAAAACAGAGGAAAGATGCAACAATAGAAGGAGGAAACACATCAAAGCGGAAAGATGCAGCAACAGAGGAGGAAACACAACAATAGAAGGAGGAAACACAGCAAAGAGGAAGCAAGCGAAGAGGAGATGCAGTGACAGTTCAGAGACACGCAGACCTGTCGAACGAGAGAGGAGGATAAGACCGTCGAGTGCGAGGGAGGAGGAGAAGCAGACCTGTGGAGTGCAGCGAGTGAGGAGCCCTTCCGTCCAGTGCGAGGGAGAAGCAGACGCAGACCTGTGGAGTGCAGCGAGAGACGAAACGTCGATGGCGAGGGTGTAGCGAGAGAGAAGAGGGGAAAAGAGGGGACCGTCGAGGGTGTTAGGGCATCAGAAGAGAAAGGGAGATCGAGCGCTCGTTGTTCGAGCGGGTGAAACTTTCACCCGCTCGAAAGTCCGAGCTCGGAGCTCGGACTTTCGAGCGGGTGGAATTCCACCCGCTCCCTTTTGGGTTAAACGGGTGGAATTCCACCCTGTTTGTTGGCATTTCTTACGGGCGGGTGAAATTTCACCCGTCCGTACAAAATTTTCCCTCCGGGGTGAATTTCACCCACCCATCAAACGGGCCCTTAGCGTATATGACTAGAGCAAAACATATTTTATTTCCTTTATGTTAAATTTGAAAATGGCTGCTTTTGGAATTTAGAATTTTTACACGTAATTTTATGGCCCTCGTGGTATTCTTGGTTCTCCGAGGACACACTTTCTAGCTGAGTTCATTGTTCAGTTGATGCACGTGGCCAAAATTTAGCCAATGGTGTCTGCCAAATTGCCGTTGGCACTATGTTTGAAGTTTCAAACTATTTTGCTGAGACTATGTTGATAGCCTTAGTTGCTTTAACTAGCTATATGCTAGTTTTAAGAAGACTGTTAGCCACCATTAAGAAAATATAAATTGTGCAAGTGGTATATTTGTTAAACACTCTGTCTACTTGCTCGGATCACATATATGCTGAATGTTTCTTTATTATCTTTAACTTATTGCTGATTTAATGTTTTGGCAACAAGACTTATGCTTTAAACATTTGATGATGTACTGAGGAGAATGTCTACTTACTTTGCAAGCAATTGTGTACTTCTGGATTCAGTGATATAGGAGGGATGGACCTTTTTGTTGTTTTCAAATGACAGAAAACAGCATGTATCTGCCTCATATACACCCTTCCGTTCCTCTTTATATGTTCTAGTGATTTTCAAAATAACGAACAAATATGGAAATTGATCTTGGCATCAGCTTGTCAGTAAACTGAACAGCAGTTAGGTCTCACAAAGTGCTGTTAATTTGTAGACCTTGTTTGGTGGACAGGGATATTTTTGAATGGATGTAACTTGATAAAAAATTAGATTCTACTCTCCTGGTTTTAGATATCTTAGCAAGAGTTCTTACTGGGTGATATTTACACCAATATTAAATGGAAGAGCATGTGTGCAAGAATGTGAAATACAATGCTTAAAATGCTAAACCGTGATCCTTGAATTGAACTTATTATCCATGTGAGATGGCTTCCAGCACTTGTGCTAAATTATTTAATTCTAGAAACACAATTACACTGTCTAGTTTTTCTTTTGATTTGTCTCCAGAGAGGATAAGTTTTGTTCGATTCAAATGATATATGCATGTGAAAGGGAGCTAACTGAAAATCTAGATACCAGTGTTTACATCTTCAAACATTCAAGCCTTCAACCATTTGTGTGGTGTTCATAAATCCTTCAACCATTTTCTGATGTATTTGATTAAGTGACAAGTTGATTTGCATTTGAATGATTTGTTGCTGAATCGACAAGGGTGGAACTTGCTGAAGAAAGACGTGAACAACTTCAGCAAAGAAATATGTTGTACGAGAGGTTGCACAATTATGTCAACAACAGTAGGTTTGGAGTTTGAAACAATCCTCCTAATTAGATATTATCTTCTGTTATTTGAATACTGAAGTTGATTGACGATGGCATATTAAAAATTTTGCATATATGGGTTTTGCATCTAGTTTCTACCTTACTATAGTGGGCATGCATTTATTGGTTCATAATGAGAGACTTTTGCATATATTTGTAGATTTCTCACTGATTGGAGTCCCAAGGGGATTACTAGAAGTTATTAAATTCTTACATTTGCGGTGTAGTAGAAGTTCACGTGGCTGGACAGATCTCTCTCTCTCTCTCTCTCTCTCTATTGTTTGCTAAGGCTGATAATCACATTGAAGGATTTTCAGTTCACATTGAAGGATATTAAATTTGATTGATCAACCAACGTTGCATGATATTTAATGATGCTAAATATATATATCCTAATGAAATTTTGACAGCTCTGACAGGAATTATCAGTAAAGAATGTCTATGAACCGTCATTGATGGTTTGTAATAAAAGGCATCACATTTGCTTGTGTTTCCTGGAGTATCTGTTTGTAAGATCTATTTGAAGCTTAGATACCGCTGATGCTGTGATGGGTTCTATTTTCGTGCCTTGATGTACATCACTTATCGATATGGCTATTATGGGGTCCATAATGGACAGACAATTTTCTGTTACTAGACGTATACGTTACAGTATTTTTGTTTTTTCTTTGTTGCATTATGTTCAGTGGTGCATGCGCTCATCACTGATATCATGTGGGAGGTGTCTCATATGTTCTACCCTCTGTCAGTTCATCTTTGCTTTACTGTCAATGAATCCTAGAGAAAGATGAAAATAGATACACTTAAATATAAGCGCTTTGCCCTTAGATCACAATAGTGCTGCATGAATCTGGAAGACCATTGATCTCAGCCGTAGAGTTGCTCATTCTCAAACTCTTTAAAAGGTAATATAATTACAATGTCCTCTGTCACTAATAACCTTTCCTTAGTTACAATGATTGTTATACAACAAGCTCAATATTCAAGAATGAAGAGTTTCAGGATGCTATTCTATTTCTATATTTCTGCATTTCTTTTCGCAGTTTGGGATCAGTAAAGCATCAGCTGCTGCAAGAAATTATGAATCAGTAGGTAAAGAGGCCCCTTGTCCCTTCTCACATACATAAATGTAGTGAGATTCAGGATCTTCTAGCGTGAAACCTAGTGGCAGCAAACCATCCTCCGTTAGTGGGATAGATTCCAAGATTACAACAGGGTGCCAGCATCAGTTTCGGAGAATCGGAATATCAGATACAGGACATTATCTAATCACCTTTACAATACTAAGATGCATGCAGACTACAAGAAACACATAGATAGTACTACTTTAACGTCAAGAATTTCCAGCCAGGCGTGAAATCACAAAAAGGTATCTCCATAACGGACATCAAAGAGAACCTTGTATTGGCACCACGCTTTTTTTACTATGCAAAGTAACCCTCAAAGTGATGCAGCAATAAAATGCAAAAGAATCAGGCTCTCAATGAAGTCCTGTCATGCCAAGGAGACAACTTAGGACCCTACGCCCTCAGAAGTTTACTCCTGCCAATCAGACAATGAAACAAACCAGCGGATGATATGTGGTGTCCCACCGTGTGATTTGATAGAGGCTCGTAGAACACCAGGAGAAAAATCTCGCGGGATGCAGTTTGTGCAAATGGCAACAATAACACAGTAGGTTCCACAGGAAAACTTGGTGGGACATGTCTCCTTGTAATAGAACGGAGGTGCAGTGCAAGTCAAAAGCACATTTATGGTCAGTAAGAAAACTATATTTGTATAATCAATAATCAACGCCAGCAAAAAATACTAAAGTCGACCATGTTTAACACGGATCAAATATGTCCACAGAAGTGGATTCATGGTAATTTTTCATTTCTGACACATGACACTTGCAATATATATGGTGTTGAAGAGGCAAAGCTAACCTCTCCAAGTCAAACTTAAAGATATTTTTTCATGAACAACTATTGATTGGCTAATGATCTAGTCCATACATACATATTGGACTGGCGTGCACATCGACAACTAGTGACGAATCATAAGCCGAGATAAAAATTAAATATCTTAATCATTTTAACATTCAAAACTTTTAAAGATTGAATATTATTAGAACTCCCAGCCTTCTTACATGGGTTTGTTCTTTAGGGCCCCGTAGGTGCACACGTAGCATCAAATAGCTGCTGGGTTATCTAGGTGCCTAGGCAAGTTGTTGACTAGCAAGTAACAGGGTAATGTCAACGTAAGCCAACTTCGGTCTAGACTTGAAGCCACCGGCACTCCTTAACAGTTTTGTCTCGTAAAAACAACTTTGCTGATTTTGTTTTCCGTAGACAAGAAAGTTAGCCCTAAGCATTGACATTAAGTTGAAAACTAGAAAGAGAATATTCTGTTAACTTTCATGACTAGTTTCATGTGTTCCTTCCCTTTTATAGTCATTTTCATTTCCTCGAGGTACTTGTTTGTCCTTGATTTCATGTGACGGGCCTTTTCCCCACAGAGACTGAATCGAACGCCACTGTTGGGTTCACTCGTGAGGCCAATTTACTTCCACACAAAGTTGGACCTCCCTCCCTCAGGAAGATGCCCTTTCATAGAAAGAACCTAATCCTGCTTTAAAAAAGCCTCTTGTCAACCATTCAAGCTATTGAAAGTTGTTACAAGGGCATGTATGTTTTTAAAATGTTTACGCAAATGCTTCCAATTTGCACAATTAGCTGTTAAAATAAACCTCCTGAAAAAGAACTTACATATAATGTACAGTGTGATCTTCCAATTGTACTGTGGCCGGTTCAAATGAGGCATTCTCTCCATATCTTTCTCTGGTATCTTCATTTTCAGTAAGCTTAAGTTCCCAACTCTTTTACTTTTCCTTTTTCTGTGACGAAATCTTTAGGCTTTTTGTTTAGGGATGTCAATGAATCAGAATCGAATATAATATATTCTTAACCATATAATTTTTTTTCACATATTCCCATATTTAGGTTCAATTTGATCATATTCGAATACAAACTAAAAAAACATTGTATCCGAATTCAATAGGAATCTGATTATTATATTGGTTTGAATTGATTTAAATCGGTTTCACTCGATTATTTTGAACAACCGCATACATGATTAAAGAATCAAACCCTTGAAAAAAAAGATCGACTGTCATGAATGGATCCTGTTCCTAAAATAAGTATATTATCTAGCTTACACTTCTTGTTTGCCAATTAATTTTCAATGTTATAATGTGTTCAATGGTGCTTGACAAATTAATTTTTTTTTTTTCCATCTGTGTGTGCTCAAAGCATGCAGTCAAACATGCAAATGAGTAATGGTGCAAGCGTGTAGAGTTTCTGAAGAACATGGACGAAGGACTTCTATCGAATATTCTTTGTGTCATGGGGTTGTAAAACTGTTGTATTAACTCAAATTTGAATTATTCCATTATTGTTCCAACATGATCTGTTGAATCATTTTATCATGATTATTTTTTTCTCTTTAATGTTAATCGGTTCATAGCCATAAGAATTTATAATTGGCATGTAAATGTTTTGAATGTGGTCATTTGTTTTATGATTGACGATAACAAAATTATTGATGTGTAAACATTTTAAATGAGATCAGAAGAGCTCGATTCAGGCAAAGAAACATAAAAATATGCTTCCTAGCTTCCACGGTTTCCCATTCTACTTTATTTAATACATGCAAGTTGAGATGCATACAACATGCTTCCCAGTTTGGACTAAGATGGTGTACGCTCCTAGGAGATTTTTCATGATGAAATGTGTCATCCATACCAACGTACAACCTAAAACTCAATGAAGTAATTTAAAAAAAAATCCTTTTTTTTTGAAAAAAACATTAAAGCTGAAAAAAACGAGTTTTAAAGCATTTTTTGCTTTTTTTTTCAGTTTTTTTAATGTCAAATAGTTTTTTTTATTGTTGCAAATATACTTATCTTTCGATGTTTGTATTATTAGCTTCTCACTTATTTTATTTTCCCATCATTTTTAGTTTTTAAAATTTTTTAAAAGTTTACCGTATTTTTTCCTTTTTTTTTCAAGTTCGTCGTATTATACTCGAGAAAAACCTCACTGTTTAAAACCCTGAGATGTTATTTGTGACTATGTATTTAAGCAACACCTTCTTCAGCAGATTGCCCAAAATTAGCACCTTTAGAACTTCAACTAGTTCATTCCACTTGCATTACCATTATTGTTGGGTACAATATTGCTCAAATTGAAGAAGCTCCTGTTGGCCAATAATATTCACATTTGTCTTTCAAAATCATCCCATGAATTTTGTGGTCTTATTTTATTCCCGTCTAGTTTCATGGAAGGAACCTCCTTATGTACTAAAAACTTTTCACATTTAATGAAAGTAATGTTTTGTTTGTATTTGTCTATCTATAATTTCATTTAGTGTTTATTTATACTCCTCTTTGTAGGATGTTGGGGCTTAACATGCCCCAGTTTCTTCTTTTTCTTTGAGAGTCCTTACAGGAAGCATCTATCGAACAACCAGCTGATGAAATGGAACATATGGAAACACTTGAATCAGAATTGTCAGAGTTCACCAAATTCAAAAGCAAGTAAATGTCACCATTTGTTAATGATCCAATTGAAGAAATTAATATCAAAACTAATAAAAAGCCTAATATCCTTCAAATTGGCACCCGGTGGAAAAAAGGAAAATGTTAGTAGACTTCCTTATAAATTATCAAGAAGCTTTTGCATAAACCTATGAAGATATACAAGATCTAAACCCCAAAAATGGTAGAACATGGTTTACCTTAAGTTTCAATTGCAAGCCAGTGAAACAAAACTATACAAGTTAAATCTCAAACTAGAAGGACTTGTAAAAGAAGGACTCAAGGACTTACTCAAAGCCAAATTTATCTGTACCACCAAATATCCTAAATGGTTGGCTAACGTTGTGGTTGTCCTAAAGAATAATGGCAAAGTCATGTTACGCATTCACTTTTGATACCTTAACAAGTCCACATCAAAAGATGATTATTCTCTTCCAAACATTGATTTATTGGTAGACATCACTACATACCATATCAAATTGGCAGTTAAGTATTAGCCCAAAACCTCCTTTACCATGCTTTAGGGCACTTTTTGCTATATAGTAATGTCATTTGCATTAAAGAATGCTGGAGCAACTTATCAAATGGACATGATTGCCAACTTTCATAACCAAATATGCAAAATCATAGATGCATTTATCAATTAAAACTTAATCAAATCTGAAGCAAGAGATATATTGAAACTCTCACCCTTGTATTTGAACGAGTCCTACAATGCAAGCTTCGTTTAAATCCTCAAAAAAACATGCTCATAGTTGAATATCGTAAATTTGTGGTCCCATGGTTAGTAAAAGGGAGATTGAGATGGATCTTACAAAAGCTAAGGCACTCATCTATATGTTACCACCTACTACTATCAAGGAACTACAGAGCTTACAATAGCAAATTCACTCTATCACTTGAGAATGACTTGACCATTTAGGCCAACTGGATGCATCAAAATTGAATTCGTAACAAAGATAGGTGGCCACTTTAACGTCTTTGTCCATTGGAGTTGTTCTTATTATTGTAGTTGTCTAAGACTTCCAATATTGTTTAGGTGTACTGAAACCTTTTTTATTGTAATTGAAACTATCTCAATTTTTGTGTAATTTTTCTTCATATAGATAATATATTCTTTTGCTGAAAATATAAATTAATTGTTTTTATTATATATATAGATGTAATTGTTAATAAATATGGCAAAAAATCCTTTCTAAAAGACATTATTTTGTGTCACCAAAGAAATGGGGCTTGGTTTTTTTAAAGGTGAACCATTTTGAGTTCATCTTTTTCAATACTTGAATTCTTTTTGGTTAAAAAGCTGCTTTGATGATTGCACCCCAGTTAGATCACGTCATATATTGAATCTTCATATAATGAACAATCCTAAATTCATGACATTCACAATATGATTCCTTTTGTTGCTTAGTTTCTGAATTAATGTGGGATTATAGGATGAAGATCTTAATTCTTTCTAATTGAATAGATATTTGAAAAGGGAAGCCGTGACAAAAACTACGTCTTCTTGACTTTAAAAGAATGCAGCAGCCATGGCTGGAGGCAAGATGGCAGAGGATGGAAAGCATCTGTTAATGGAAGATGTCAAGTCCAACGAGTCTGGACAGTGGCTTTCTCCAAGCTATGAAGTTCTTGCTACTGCCACTAACAGTAACAAGGCAATGAACTCTGGGTTAACAAATGATGATCACAGGTATACTTCCAGCACAAGAGTTGGAAATGTGCTTGGATCTGGAAGGCCTCAGCTGCACATATAGCAGTTCGAGGTTGTGGTTGTCACCATGACCATGATTTTAAAACATGGTATGTGGGGCCAGGGGCGGAGCCAGGATTTCGTTTAGGGACAGACCAAAAAATACAACCTCAAATTTGGGTAGGGCCAAAATGAATCTAAATAAAAAAAAAATACATTGAACAACTAAATTTTTTTTATTTTTTTAATGTAATTTTTTTTTTCAGCTACTTAGGGTTGGGCCACGGCCTAGGCGGGCCCTCTTCTCCCTCCGCCTCTGTGTGGGGCTATGCATTCAGCAATGATAAAGTTGCGAAATATGTAGCAGATGTAATGCCATTTCTTGGGATGGCAACTTTTGAGGATGGAATTGGATGTGTTTACAAGTTAATTTGCCAAATGCTTTTCCCTGTTCAGTTTTACAATGAAAGCACCAATTGTTGTTCATGGATGCATGACATAAATGTTACATCTAATGAATGCTTAGCACTTATAATTTGCTGGACATAAAAAATTATGTAGAAAAACACCATAAGAACAGGTAGATGGGAAATATTTTTCCGACATATCAGCTTAGATAAACCTGTCATAGTTCTGAGCATAGGTTATTGGTCCCCATATGCAAGAAGTCCTTATGTAGCCTTTTATTATTCTGTTGGCTTACACTACCTTTTTTCTTATTGGAGTTGAATAGGGCACTCAAGAAAGGGTTATTCCAAACGACAAATTCTGAACTAGACATTTACCATCACTCTATGAATCCAGTAAAAAGGGACAAGGAATCTGATTGGGCCTCTACTCAGTCTTCTTGCACTTTCTGAATAACTTGTGCGAATCATGGTGCACAGTTATATAAAGACTTTCTGAATAATTTGTATGAATTAAGGTGCACAGGACTTGTGCTGGTAGAGAATTTGGATCAAACCGACCTATTGACACCTGTGGTACCACCCAAAGCAAGTGATTTCAAATTTGCATCTTCTCCTTTTAAGTTTATTCACTTAAGAGTGTACGTTCAATTAGCTTTTCATTTAGTTTTTTATGAACATTAAAAGAATGTTATATTGTTTAGTGTGTGACTCTCACATGTTAAAATGGAAACGAATGGTTGCTAGTACTGCCAAATTAATTAGCAAAACAAACACATGTGCATGCGTTTGTACTTAAATAAGTTCATGCGACCAAAGCATGAATATTAGGCTTGGGCTATATCCAAGGGATAAATTTCTGTGAGAAGAGAAACGTAGAGGAAAGGGATGTTTTCTCTTGCATTTGCATATATGTCGTGAAGGCACATTGGATATCACAGATGATCTGCCTTAAAAGCATGCTGCTGTGTCATGATGGAACTTAATTTGGCAAATATAGTTTCATTATGTTCATTACGTATACATAAAGTGCATTCTTGTTGTAGTATTGGAGGGGCAAGTTGTCTAGAATTTCAACTTTGAGCATGGCTTATTATCATTGCAATTTCATTTTTGTAAATGCACATGCTTAATGGTTTGGTAAAATTATGAATCATTTTTAGGTTGTGTAATGTTGTTATTAGTGTTGATCACTTCTTGTTCCAATTCCATAGCTAGCGAAAATGGCACACTCCTCTAAGTATCAAAGTTATCATGTAAATGTGAATTGTCAGCAGTCATTTTTATAGTAAAAATGGTCCAAATTCAAGGCTGTTATTTTATGGTTGTCGAAATTATGTACATATTGGTATATATTGAATTGTTAGTTTGCAATACATCAATGTTTGACATTGTTCATAACACGCTATTTGTTATTTTTGTAGGGAACACATAGTTTTTGTTATGATATTTAGATGTTCTGCAACAAAAATGGCTCCTATTTATCGAAAGAAGATAATGTGCAGTTTTTTATCAAGTAGACATTGCAAAAAAAGAGATATTGTAATTGAGAGAAAAAGTTGAACAATTACATGATTGTGACAACAACATTGAATGCAAACACACATGCTGAGGACATGAAAAAATAACTGAAGGCATAAAAACATTTTCATATAGTTACATGTATACATCAAAATTTTTTGATATACATCATGATGTTCAGCCATTTGCTTATTCTCAAATAGTTACATGTATACATCAAAATTTTTGATATACATCATGGTTGAGAGGTATGGCTTCACACTTTCATATTTGGGGTCAGTGAATCAACATACAGATATGTACATCAGATTTTATGAGTATTTGAAACCCATGATCTAGAAGATGGCCTTCAAAAATTGAAAAGGAATAAACAAAGTGACTTTCATTTTATTGAACCCAGCCTTCAATACCATGAACTTGGAGAAAAAAGTCTACAATGGCAGATCACCAGTCGAAGCTATCGCGGTGAAGAGCTTCACCCGTATGAACGTATGAAAGTCATGCCCATCTATGACACATGAAGCTTAAAGAGAATGAGCTTGAACATGTAAAAAACACACTCACATGAAGCTCATGTAATGGGCACTTATCATCATGTAACTTATAGAAACTTTCAACCCTAACATGAAAAGAGAGTGGGAAATAGGCTTGGAAAAGCAACTGCAATGGGCACTTATCATCAAACAACTGATCATGTAAACAAGAGACCCACATAGTGCACATCATTATCTTAACCAAAATCAATAAACTTGAGTATTAAGAAAATTCACATGAAGCAAAACCACAAATTGAGAGATGGTTGTTTACACCCATGCCACTTACATATCAAATAAGATTTTTTAGAATAATATTTGCTATTAGAGTTTGCAATATTCTTAATCACTCGTTAAGGCTTTATACAATCTTAATAGGAAAATACATGGTATCATGACATGAGTTGTTACAAAGAGTCACTGTATAGAATGGTGAGACATTTGTACATCTAAACTATTGCCTCCTAACACGAAACGTCAATAGTATGGTCAACACTTTTCACTCCCTATAGAGGTGCATCCTACAGAAAACAAAGATTTCATTTATGGGATATACGAAGAAACCATTTTCACATGCGACATAAATTATATTACTTGCTTGTCCTAATTTAGGATACTTTCTCTTGTCATGACCTGTTCTTCTATATGCATGGCATATCCTTAGCTTTACAACTTTACTATCATTGGAAGTATTCCTACTTAGATCCCATATATGTAAAATGAATCTAACAAGTACATGTATTAAATATACAAAGGGAGGATATTAACCTTGCTTTCATGTTCAAATCACACATGCATGAGTTATGCACTTGTCTACCATAAGTGTGGAATTTTCTATACATTTTGCTTTGTGTGATGCCTGAAACAATTCGTTTTGAATTTTTTTTAGCAACAAACTTGTGCAAGATTTGTGAGACACTAGTTCATTTTTTGCTTTTGAGTATCGCAACACTTTCACCGTCCTGCCCTACTTCATCAACATTGGTGACTGACTTACTAAACTTTAGATCTCCCAGCACTTCTAACAATTGATCAAGTTGTTCAGATGCATGCATGCTCAACATATTTGATATTTGATAACTGTTCATTAACGCACAAAGTTGCCTTTGCCATAAGCATATTCTTGCTTATTAGTAATGAAGCCATCTCAACTATCTGTGTTCGATGAGTTGAAAGACTCTGTAGAACATCTTGCTTTCCATATCTAGTCCATCTTTTTAGTACATAAGTTTCTGGCAAGTTGTATACTTCTTTTCCAAGATATATTATGAGAATATGATAACACACAACCGCCATCAATTCCCATAATTTGCATTGACAACTTGACAAAAGTTGACTTCTTTGATCATATCAAATTGTGTACTCCATACTAATCTGGAATGCTCCATGGCTTCTTATCACTTACTTAATGCTATATAAAAAGCAAAACTAAACTAAACATGTAAAAAAAAAAAAACTAAACTGCAATAAGAAAAGAAAGAAAAGGGAAAAATAAATTACCTACACTATGGATGAGCCTGCTACCACGACCCCTCCACTAGGTCTGGTTGGGCATAGGTTGAGTGCTAATGCATCCCAAACCAAGACTTAAACCAAAACTCTTAAAAAAAATTAACTTGTTTTGAGCTAGACCTCTTTTTTTATTATCCAATTGAAAATTTACTAACTTTTTGGGCCTCTCAAGGAATAGCTGAAAGTGTATGGTGAAGGGGAGGGGGGGGGGCACAAACCACCTTGAGATTTTTGATCTAGGACTAAAGTTTTGGCACGCTCTCTCCTCTTCAACACTGTTGAGGTAGCTTATGTCTTGATAGTGATTACAAACATTGATGATGAATTAACAATGGGAGGAAATGAGGCATGCCAAGTAGACAGTGAAAGACCTTATGATGAAAACAGTAAGGGACCTTTTGTTGATGTTGAGATGATAGACGTAGGGCAAAAGTTAGTGTTGAAGGTTGCTATTGAATGTATACCACATGTAAGAATGGAGTTTGACAAGGATGTTCAAGCATATAAGTTTTACAACAAGTATGTAAAATTAGGTGGTTTTGATACAATTATACAAGACTCCAAACGAAAAAAAACATTCAAAATTGAAAGCTGCTTTTGTGCAAGAAGGATGGTTCAAGAAACAAGAAGATGTTGAGGAAAATGAACATGTAATAACAAGATGTAGATGCAAGGCATGAATGTTCATAGAATTTGATTCAGAGAAAAATAAATGGCACATATGTAACATACAATATCTACACAATCATTATTTACATTTACCATCAAAAGTAAATTTTCATAAGAAAACAAAAAAAATGAGAACTCCTGTTGAAGGTTGTAGAAACAATATTTGAACATGGATTGAGGCCATCATAAGTTATGAATGTATTTGCACACAGAGGCAGGAGGAATGGAGAAAGTTACTTTTAATAAATAGCAACTATATGAGCACCTTTAAAAATTGAAGACAAATCCTATGGTAAAGACTGTCAAATTATGATGAATTATTTCAAAGCGCATATAATAATCCAATTTCTATTATGCCATTCAAGTTTATGGATGGGTCATGTACCTAACTATTTTTGGGTAGACATAGTTGTTTGTACAAATTATCTATATTTTGGTGATGTGGTATTCTTTGATACCACATATAATAAAAACATATGTCATATGTTGTGCACACACTTTACAAGAGTAATCACCATAAGGAAAGAATTATTTTTTGTTGTGCATTGCTTGTTGATGAGAAAAGAGATACATTCAAGTGGCTTTTTCAAGAATGGTTATATGCAATGAGTGGTCAAGCACTAGTTTCAATTTTAACTGATCAAGATCTAGCAATGGGGAGTGCAGTGAAAAAAGTATTTTCAAATATAGTTCATAGGTGTTGCAACTGACACGTATTAACAAAAGTATCAACATATGTGGGCAACTTGTACAAACAAAATAGTCACTTTAAAAAAATGTGGGATACATGGGTTTTGGCCACAAATTTATGGAAAAAAAAAAGAAAAAACATGGGCTAAACCATATTCCAATAACGTATTCATGGCTGAAGTATCTACAACCCAATGTAGTTAAAGTATAAACAATTATTTTAAGAATTGGGTCAATCAAAATACACATCTAAGTGAGTTTGTTGTGAAATATCAAGAAGCAATAGATAGACAGTGACACATCGAAAATGAGTTAGATTTCAAAATGAATAATGCTACTGAACCCATTAGAACCCCGTGTCCTATTGAAGATCATTTCTGGGGGACTTTTACTCCAAAGATATTTAAAAATATTTCCTAAAAGAACTGATGGCAACTATGGCTTGTACAGCATTGCTTGTGTAGTTTTCTTTTTGTTTCTAACATGTTTAGCCTAGTTTATTTCTTGCTTAGTTTAGCATATTTATTTTTTAGATTATATTTGTTTTAATGTCTTTAGGTTAGGCATAGAGGTCAACTTCAACTGATTTATACATAAGCAAAACTAAGGCTATATTTCATGAGCTGGCTGTTGCTTCAAAACCTGTTGATGAAGATGATTTGGTTCTTTAAACACTTAAGGGGATGTTTGGCTGATGCCCTCATTTAACCCAGTTTTGTGAAAACTTGGTTTGCAAAATCAAGCTTATTAATGAATTTCAAAAACTTGGTTTATTTGTTTAGGTGACACACCAAAAACCTAGCTTTTTGTGAATAACTTGAGGGGGATGAGCTTTCTCACTCCCTTTTGCAAAACCTGGTTCTATCAAAACTGGCTTTGTTCTAAAATCCAGTTCTGATGACACTTAGACACTCCAAAAACCTTGTTTTGTTAAATCAAGGTTTTACCTCCTAAACCCTAGTTTTGAGGTGCTATCCACAAGCCACCTAAGGTGTTGTTTGGGTTACTGTTCCATGTATCTGCCTCCAAAAGTAGGGCAGATTCATAGAACAATTTTTAAAGTGTCCAATGAATCTAACTAATTCTTATGGTAGATGCATGAGACATTATTATTGCTGTTTCCAAAGGACCCCTAAAGAATTGCCTAGAGAATGTTTTACCTCTTAAGAAAAGTATTGAGTTGCCTAGAGAAAATTTTACTTCTTAAGAAAAGTGTTGAGATTTGCATGCTCCACTACATCATTTATTACTAATGGAAGAAGTAGAATTTCAAATTGCATAAGGAGCAGCCACTTGAAACTAACAACCAATATTGCTTCATAGACAGACTTTGGCAGACGAGACAATTTGAGAGGTCTTGAAAGGAAATAATTATCAAAATTGAAAGAAGAGAGAAATTTTGTTGCCAGTCTTGCGAAAGCTTGAAGAAATATTGTTGTTCCTACACCAATCTTCCCGAAGATAAAAGATCTAGTCCTAAAGCTTATCATGCTTACCTTACTTTCAATGCATAGATTTTTTAGAGATAATAATGTCTGGTTTGAATTACACAACATTTATTCTGTCAAGAACCAGATAACATGAAAAGTCATTTGCTAAGGAATAAGCAATAAGAACCCATGCAAAACTGATGTGTTTCACAAGGACGACCACAAGATTTTCTGCAATCAAAAGAACTCAATGGATCAGTGGAATAAGAGACTTGTAAAGAGAAGAAAAAAACCCCAAAGTAGCATCTCAGAGACCTAAAATCACAAGTTTTGATGTGTTGCAACTTGCTCCTATAGGGGTCTTTGGCAAATGGAACACTTTGTGGGTATTTCATTAATCTGCCCTAATGATTAAGATAGATTCATGGAGATCTAGTTATAGTCGTTCATGAATCTGCTCCAAACTTTGAGATAAATTCATGAAATACTCACAGAGTGTCTCTGCTGCCAAACCGCCCCATATATCTTGATTGTAATTGGTTTCTATTATGCAATATTTGTAGGTTTCTTTTAAACGTATTTGGATTTAATTACTGAAAGGTAAATCAAAGGGGGTGCCAATCAAAATTTTAAATCTTTCAAATTTCTAGCAAAAAATCTAAAAAAAATACAATGTTTATATTTCAAACTGGAGCTGAAAATTGCATGCTTTACTTGTCTTTCTTGTTGATAATGTGTTGGCATTTGGATTTCACGTGCTTCTACTCCCAATCAAAACGGGATGGTTTAAAGAGCTATAGACATTTTGCTGAAAGTGGTTTAGTTAAAACATATGTTCCAAAAACATATTGGATACATGCTTTTAGAAGCAACATAGTATACCTTGTTAATGCGTGCTTACAGAGGTAGTTGCCAGTTGGATTTATTCTTTATAACAATCATTTTTGAACAGGCACATAATTAATTTGTAAAATTTTGGATGTCAGTGATGTGCGTGCCACCATGCATACACAAAATATAAGTTAAATTTTGGATATGAGCAAAATATTTTCCTAGGCTTTTGTCAATATTAAGATTATTAAAGCAATGAAAATTTCTCTCAAACTGAAATGGTTTCAATCAAACTACCCATCTTGTACAGTGTACACTCAAGGCAATCTCAGCTCCCATGGTCTACCCATGTATCAGCTTTCACAAGGGGCTGATTCCACTAAGAGATTTAAGACTAGTAAGGGTATTCAATGAGTTAATCCAACTTGGGCTCGACTCAAACATGCATGGTTAGACTCAACTCAAGGCTGACTCGTTTCATAAATGAGTCAAGTTCAAGTTTAAAAATGAACTCATTTAAGAAAATGGCCAGAGCCCGCACAACTAAGCTCGACTAAACTGGTGAAAACAGAAAATATAAAAGGCATTTCATTATATTAACACAAAAAAAGATAGCGGTAGTAGGGCAGCCTTGCAGCTTGCAAGGGTCAAGCCTGGTCGTTTTCACCATCTTAGAAGAAACTATAAATGGCTCGACTAAACCAAACCAGATATCAACTGAAGCCTAGCTGAACCAAGTTCAAGCAATCTTAAACTCAAGATAGTTGATCTCAAACTAATAAACTTGAGCTTGAGTTGAGTCTTTAAGCACTCAAGCTGAGTTCGAGCGAGCCAGCTCAGCTCAAAATCGGCTCATGTTCATCCCTACCTAGTTGGCCCATTCAGGTTTTCCAACTTTGTCATCTGTCAAGATGATGAGCCTGAGCCGACTAGAGTTATAGATCAGTATGAGATAAATAACCAAATCCAAACTGATCCAAATCAGATTGACCACCCGTCGCAGACCACTTATTCTCGGTTTCATTCTATGACTACAAACGACAAGTTTGATAAATGATTAAACCAAATCCTAAGCTCGATGGTCCTGAAACAACCACTATCAGAGTGATCGCTTCGCAGACTCTCCGTCAGTGCCTAGAACGCATAAGTGATCGCTTCGCAGACTCTCCGTCAGTGCCTAGAACGCATAAGGGTTCGGTCTCTCAAAAACTTGACATATCCCAAGTCAGAAAGCCAATATTATTGCAAGATAATTTTGGAATGTGAAATATGGCATCACATTCAGCACATGGATAAGAACGTGTTTAAAACTGGATAAAAAATTCTGCCTATTAAATATGCCTCCACTAGAGACCAAGTTGCAGAGGTCCTCTAACAAATCCGGGTAAATGAAAGACAATCATCTTACAATCACTAACAAACTTAAAATCTTATCAAGCTCGATCCTGTCACAAACACCAGGAAGCCTGAGGGATATAAAAGTGATAACCTTGGCAACCATCATCACAACTTGGTACCTTTGCCTCTTAGTTGTGACAAGTACAACAGCTTCAGATATCTTCTGTCCTTAAAAGTGACCCTTACGTTGTATTCAATTTGCTGTGCAGAATCTCATTCTTCCGACTAATATACTGATTATGCTACCTAAAAGGGAAGAAAAAAGAAGAAGATTGTAGCATTAACAACTTGAATTCCCACGTCTACATTAATTCCCAACAGAAAAACTAAGCACAAAATAAGCTTTAAAAAATACCACAACTTCCTAATCTATCCGTACTAAAAATTAAATATTCATAAGATAAATAAATATTCATAAATTAAAAATTCAATGTTTTGATAAATAGATATACACAGAAATCTACAAGCATAAAAAATTAAAATAAAACATAGAAAGATAAAAGGATGCTCAAAAAAGATGTCCGGAGAGGAACAACCTCTTACTTCACCATCGACGGTCTGCTGCCCTGCCACGTCCACTGGAAGGAGGTAACTGCCAGTGACCAGCCTCTTTTTTTTTTTTGGTCTATTTATTAGAAAATGCAGGGCAGTAACGATGGGGAAGGCGATGACGTTCCCCGCGGATGAAGATGTCCTTTTTATTTTTTTATTTTTCAATATACATGGGAAGTCTACATGGACGACCCAAACCACAACATATAGAAAACCTACCTTCAGATAAACTAAGATATATTTTATGTTGAATTAGTATTGATAAAATGTTGATAAGATGTAAGTGGTCCCTTGACTCAAGAAATTATGGGATGTACCAATTGTATATACCACCTGACCACTTAAAGCACATTTATTCAACATAAAATGTATTTTTATTTATTTTAAAGGAAAAAAAATTATGTTGATATTTTGCATGGCTATGATTCGAGTTGTCTGGTTTTTGTCCATGGTATATCCCATCAATGTCAGTCCTTAACCCCAAAATCAGACCAGTCAAATCATAAAACATATTTATAAATACTATTTCAACATAAAATTAAAATCATTTTTCAAAGAATCATTCACTTTTATTAACAATAAAAAAAATCACGTCAACCAAACCATCCATGCAACTCAACTGGTGTGGGCCTAAAGAAAGGTTAAACAAAATTATGCTCGATCGACAAGGAGGCAATGGAGAGAACGTTGCCAGTGCCCGATCTGATCTTGTAATTCGGGAAGCGCGCTTCAGGGGAGTCAATAAGCAACGGTCTGTCAATAGGCACAATAATTTTTTAAATTAATATTAATTATAGTTATATATATTTTTTATAAATATATATAATACATTTATTTTATATTTTTGCATTAAAAATAAACTAGGCTCAACTTGGCCGGCCACCAAAATGGGGCCGGCTTGGCCTGGCAGACATGGCTCCATGCTCACCTCTAGTTGTAGGGGAGGCAAGGTTCTAATAGTGAGATAAATGTGGTTGCTAAAAACTGTTCTTCTTTAATTTATTGGTTGTGTCAATGGGTTTGGTTCTAATTAAACCCACCACTTGATTTTCCCAAATAAATCAAAACAATATTCCTTTAGGCATATAAAATATTTCGTTTCACTGAACATTTTCAATACTAAGAAAATACTTTATGTTTGCAATATTCAAAACTTGCTACGCAAGGATACAAACATGATGCGATCAGCAAAACTCTTGTTGAAACCAATTTCTTTATAAACAACGCTATTAAGCTATGGAATTAAATTGGACTCAACATGGTTCTGCTTGATCATCTAAGATTTTTCTTAGGAAAAAGGTTTACCTGCGTAGCCACCACCATATGACCCCTTGGTCACCGGTATAGATCCCTACATCGTTGTCATCATGATTTTGCCAACTGTCGTAAATTTATACTGCTGATATTCTGCATGAGAGTTGATCTATTGTGGCAAAAAAACCGGTGGTGGTCTATACTAGTGATTATCATCACCAATATACTATTGGTTGGGTTTGAAACTGTATGATTTGGTTTCTGCTCCTTGAATGCTTCATCTATCTCGTTATTGTTCAGCCAATGAGTCAGTAGAACTGTTTCCTATATACACTTGCAAGGAAGGTCCCACTAGAATGATGAAAGGAACCATTTTATGTTATGAGGGGCAAAAAAAGGACTCCATACCTAATGCTGTATTAGCTCTGATACTGTTGCTTTGGCTGATGCAGCTGTTCTTAACAATGTAGAGGCAATTTCATTTCATCTAAGCATATAAATTGTGTTCGCTTCATCGACAACCTAACAGGACCCTTAGTTAGCGGTCATGTAATCATCTCGGTTTAGCATTATCCATACAAAATAAAGGGGGAATGGGCATTCGTTCCTTCGCTGCCGGTGTGCAATGGACCGTGGATAGTATTCAAAACATGCCAGTATGCCTTATTCTAGCTTCTATGTGTCATCAGCCATGTCTTCTTTAAACCTGCACGAACACAAACATATTGTTGCGCTGCATCAAAATCTCCATGTATACTTTTTGAATAAAATAATGAAGAACACCAAACTTGGACAGTTCCCTTGAGCCAAAAGGACCAGTGGTTATAATAAAAAAAATAATTATGTAGGAGCACTATTAATTAAGATCTTAATTAAAATTATGAGATAAGGTCAGCAGTCTATTTACCCTTGTGTTTTCTTGCTCAAACATTGAATAGGATACAATTGTCTGGAGACCACCTCCCATGGAGCTTACTATCGTCATAATTCTCGGAAAACCTCTTCCATTGTTCCCTATATTTAATTAATAATGTTAGATAGATTATTAAGCTCGGTAGCCAATAGGAGGATAAGTGGTTTCAAACGTTAACTAGAAATCATAAAGGATGAATTTCGAGTATGGTTATAAGATGGTCATCTCATGAAAGAAACCACTCTTATTTGGCTGGTCGGACTATGCTTTTACATGACACTTGAATGCATTAAAAACTTTGTTTTCTTACCTTCGGTTGACTGAAAAATAGAATTCATTGAATTTCTTTTGAAGTTATTGAACATAGATTATGAATAAATAATCATCTAAACGAAAATCTACTGACTTTCTAAAAAGCTAAAAAGTGTGGCTTGGGGAGTGGAAAGAACCCACCTGGTGATCCAAACCTTTAGATCATATGGTCTTGCTGTTTCAGAAAACTTGATTTTTTTTTTATCAAAGCTTATAAGTGTTGTTTTGTGGGTGTAAAATTTATTTGTTGGGTATTGGGATGAGATGAGTATCAAACTTGAGCCCACGATGATTACAACAACTACATATCTATAGCGGTGATGATAGAAACCGGAATAGGCCTACACCGGTGATGGATGTCGCCGTTAGTGCCTCTTTAAATGTGGCCACCGCTGTAGATCCGATATAGGCCTATAGCGGTGGTAGATTTCGCCGTTAGCGTCTCTTTAAATGTGGTCACCGCTATAGATCTATAACGGTGAAGTCTGTCACCGGTACATATTACCTATAGCGGTGGCTTTCGTCACCGCGATATATGACAATAAAACACAACCGCCCACAAGTTTTCAGGTCATTTGACGCGAACGACTCTTGTACAACCATCTCACTTGTCGCTCAGGTCTCTCTTTCTCTTAAGTTTAACTTGGATGAAATCACCATCATTGTATGGTAACCATTGAATGAAATTGGTACTCCCATAAATAGGTTGTTTAAATTAAAGGAAGTAATGCTTTTCCATCATTTGCAATAACACTTATGAGGTAATAAATTGTTTGCATCCCAAATTTTTCAATAGTTTTGGAGTGCTCTAGAAAAATGAGGTTTTCTTTTGAAATAGGAAAGAAAGGGACTCGCCCGTCGGTACGAGGATTGACCGTTCCCGGCGCCTTTACCGGGGGTAATCAACCCAAGGGCTATGTTCATCATTGATGCATTTCATTTTAACTTAAACATCCTTTTGATTCTATATGCGGTGTAGAAAATATTGAAAGTA
>JAANDH010000188.1:35123-228072 GCA_011799765.1 Nymphaea thermarum | reverse complement strand
GAGAGGGGGGAGTGGGGGCTATTTATAGAGGATTTTGGAGCCAAAACCCTAAATTTGAATTTTTTTGAATTTCCCCCCTTTTCCATCCGAATTTCACATAATTTTGAATTATTTTGAAAAAGAAATGGTTTGAAAATGGGTATGAATGACCATTAGGCTTATAAAGATATTTTTAAAATGAGTCATGTCCATTCAAAAAAACTAAAATTGCCCTCTAAAAGAAGTTTCTTTTGTCAAAAGGAGGGTCAAATGGGTCTTGTTCACCAAAAGACTAAAATCGCCATCTAAAAGAAGTTGCTTTTGTCAAAAGGAAGGGCAAATGGGTCTTGTTCGCCAAAAGACTAAAATCGCCCTCTAAAAGAAGTTTCTTTTGTCAAAAGGAGGGGCAAATAGGTCTTGCCCACCAAAAGACCAAAATCGCCCTCTAAAAGAAGACCTTTTTGTCAAAAGGATGGGCAAATGGGTCTTCTTCTAATTTGGATTTGAAAGTTGGATTTTGGATCTAATTTGAATTTGATAATTGGATTTTGAATTTGAAATGCTAGGTTTGGATCTAAACTTGGATTTAAAATTCATTTTAAAAATAATAAACCGAAAATTTTAATAGCCTCATTTTTGAAAAATTTGGAGTGATAACATAAATGCTTCATATTTTTTGTTGTAAAAGTTATTAAATTTTGAGATAATTGGAGTCATGGGTTTAAATAGAATGTGCTCATTCAAATGTCAACAGATGTATTTATGAGAAAAAAGGCACTCTTGGAAACAGGAAATTTGCAAGGAAAATAACATATTTTCCTTAACCTCAGTGTAACAAACAACACAAGCAAGAAAAAGAAATAATTTTCTTCTTGATCACACTTTCTCAATAAACCTAAAAATTGAAATTCCATGCAGTCAACAAGGATCACTTGCTTCTATTTTTCGTGAATCTCATGTAGATTAGGAAATATCGACAAAAACACATCCTACATTCACCATATTTTCATGACATTTTCACTATTTTTTTAATGAACTTTTTACTTTTTATTAGTTCAACATTTATTTTATCCTTTCATATAATTTTGCATTTCTTATTTCTAAGAATTTCCAAGATTTTTTTTTTAATTTTTCCTAGAAAATTTTGATTAAAAACCTAAAAAACATGCCTATATTTCCGACGTTGATTAATGTGCAAGAAAAATTTGCCGTCAATATACTAGTTATATTTCAATGAGGTGAGGGTTGTCATAGCACTCAAATGATATCATGAAACCGTGCAGCTGCCGTCATGCCTAGAAAGAAGAAAGAAAATTGTAAGTATATTTAACCAACATGAAAGAGAGAGAGAGAGAGATTGAGAGAGAACAAATCCTGAAAATTGAGCCAGAGCAGGCCTGCCTCCTGAACGTTAGCGGCCGACGAAGGTATGCTTGAACAGTGAACTCATGAATTCTTTCCCTACTCTGAAAGGATGTAACCTCCTACAGAAAAAAATAGAATGAAATTTTATCACAAATAATTGTCTAAAGAAATAGAGGTTCATCTCCATTAGCAAATTCAGAAGCTCACAACCAGATGTCAAGTAGCATGATCTATCAAGAAAGAGGAGTAATTTTAAATATTTTTAAATGGAAATAAGTCATTGTTCAAGAAGACACTACCCCACTATACAATCCAGAATTATGTATTTAAAATCTAGACCATGTCCAATGCCTTATATAACAAGAAACTAACTTAAGGTGAACACATAAAGTCATGGTAAAATCTATATTATATCCAATTCCTTATATAACAAGAAACTAACTTGAGCTGCACACAAAAAATCATGGTAACAATATCGTCTAGATTTGCTAATGACTGACAAAGTGGTTGCAAATACCCAATTTTGGGTTCTTGAAGACCTAAACGTCTAACTCAGCAAAAAATAGTTTCACATAACAAGTCCCTGATGAAAGAGAAAGAACTATATAGAACACTACAAAAGTTCACTTGAAAAAGTGAGGACATTCATTGGAACTTTCTTGATGTTCACAATATTTCTCTTCTACAAATTCCACACGACAGAGAGTTGACTGACTTGACTACAAAAACGCACGTCTAATTGTATTTGTCCTCATCCAGGAAATGCCTTCAGCCATTGTGAATTTTGCATTCACAAACATCCTTCACATAAAGTGATCTTATTCTTGATGGCACCATATGATTTGTCTCAAAAGACCAATTTGTTTCACGAATGTTTTTGCTATTAGCACATTAAAGGTGGTTATATGAGTTATCACCAATATGAACTAATTCCCAAATAGATACTATAACGTGCATATAAAGGCAGAAACATAGACATAAAATTGCAATGGCTCACCCCAATAAAACTCAGCCAAGTCACCCCTTCGGGTACTTAATGCTCTCAAGAATGCCATGACTTTGACAAATGTTTTAAAAGATAGATATGCACTTGTTTTGCAAAAAGGATATATAGACTACTGAAGTGATGTCTATAAAATGAGAGATAACTCAAATAGTAAACAAAAGAAAAGGTAATAATCATCATCACGTACGCCATTAACAGAGTTTCAATTACGGTCTAAAACCCATGTAAGTTTGCAAAGCGTACCTGTGGTACAAGAGCACCAACTAGGGCTGTAATATCTGCACCCGCTTCACTTAAAAAAAAAAAATGCAAGCACAGCAGCCGTTATACCTTTTCATAAAAATTAAAAGATGACAATAATAAGCATAATAAGATGCATATTATCCAGCAATAAAAACAAGCAAAATAATTCAATTCAATTAAAATGTTTTCCTACATTCCTGCAGTGGACTGCTTAGTGCAAGTTGGGCGCCATAGTATAATATTCCATCAAAGTAAAACCTTATGTGCAAAAAGCAAATAGGAGAACATTGGGAAAAAATAACTTTTGGTAATATCTTTAAAGGTGCACAGAATAGAAATAAAAAAATAAAAAGTATAAAAATATATAAATGATAAAGAAACATGAAACCATATTAATACAAAGAAAAAAAACATTGTTTCTGGTATTTGAAAATACGAGTGGCACACTCCCACAAACACGTGCACAAGAATGCAAACACATGTACCTACACACACCAACACACACATGTACAAAACTATAAATCCTAAGGGAGGAGCTCAAAACTACAAAAATCTTCCTAATTAATGAACAAAGTCACTTGCAATGATACTCTTCTACGTGACACAGGTACGTGGGATTGCCCCACAAACCCGCTCCGGTAAGTTGGTACGCAGAACCGAGTACGGCGAGAGTGTTGGGTACGGGTTGGATCGGGTCTAGGTCACACCAATCCAAACCATACCAATAATACTCTAATGAAGCGGTTCAAAAGTAGGAAGCCAACCAACAGGCTAATAAAAAAACATTGAGGCAAGCAGATAAGAAGTCCATTTCTCAAAAGCCATTGATCAGAATCATGGATTTTGGTTGGTGAGTAAAGAGTAACGCAATGGAGCCAATAAATATCCATCCACCAATAAATTCCAATGCTAATGTAGTAAATGAAAGTCAAAACATATGGCTTCCAGGCAACATAAATTTTTCTTAGTACATTATCATAGAAATATTAAATGTTTCTTGTAGGTTATTTTCTTAGTCTCTGAATGCTTCCTTGCAGTGGCAGAGCCACATGGTTGCTGTGTGGGCAGTTGCCCACAACAGATGCACAAAGTTAGTTTATTATTGTGTTATTTTGATATATTTCATTGTTATACATATAAGTTCTCCAAACATAAGTTCTCCAAACAAATTAAAAATATTGAATGAATGCCCCCACCAAAAAAACTTCTGGCTCCGCTAGTGCTTAATTGGGTTGCCAAATTGCTCAGTTTCATCACGCACATGGAAAGACCATGAAGATAATGCGCCTACGTAGAAGTAGCGGTTGATAAACAAAAGTACAAAATTAAGATTTTGCCAGAAGCAATAACTCTATGAGGTAGTGTGGTACTTGAATTATCTGAACTTGTTTGGTGTCTTCTTGTTAAACAAGACCAAGACTAGGCTTGGGCGTCGGGCCGGGCCGCCGTTGGGCCGGCCCGGTTGGGCTCGGGCCTGGGCCCGATAACCCGACCAAATAACCAAACCGGGCCGGGCCCGGGCCTGATAGGGCGGCCCGGCCCGGCCCGGACCGACTCCCACCCTCGGGCGGTCGGTCGGCCCGGCGCGCGCTCCCTTGAGTCCCTGACCCCTCCCTCTCTCTTCCCGTTACCCTCTGCTCCCTCACCCTCTCTGCTCCCCCTCTCCCTCTCCGCTCCCCCTCTCCCTCTCCCTCTTCGCTCCCCCTCTCCCTCTCCCTCTCCCTCCTCCTCTCCCTCTCCGCTCCCCCTCTCCCTTCAGGCGCCCCTCAGACCCACCAGCCACTCCGAGGACGGCGCTGGCTAGCCCTAGACCCGTTGCCTCGACCAACAAGAGCACCGACTTCATCCTCAACTCCACCGCCTCGTCCCCAACCAGCAGCTCCCCCAACGGCACCTTCCGAGAAAATGTGCGCCATTTTCCTTCTTCTGGCTTCCCTTCCCCTTTCCAAATTGGTTCTGCAAAATCGGGCTGCTCACCTTCCCACCTTCTGTTTTGCTCATCGGGTTTTTCGATTTCGGGGTGGTCGCGATCTGTGTTACCCAAATCCTCAGGGAGACGGAGAATCGGGACCCTAATTTTCGCAGCGTCGTCCTCGTCCCCGGAGGTAGATGAATGGATCGATAAGTTGCCGGACAAGAAGAAGCCGATCTATTCTCACAGTCTGCCGTGCATCGAGGCGTGGCTGAACCAGCTAGGGTTTCGCTTTTGCAGCGTCGTCTCGTCTCCCTCTTCGCATTCGAGCAGCGGGCCGGGCCGGGCCGGGCCTGATTTTTGGTGGCCAGGCCCAGTACCCGGCCCGGCCCGACAATATATCGGGCCGGGCTCGGGCCCGGGCTTCAGGCCCGACAGGCCCGGTCTTAGCGGCCGGCCCGGCCCGATGCCCACCCCTAACCAAGACCCAATGTCAAACATAACAAAACCAGATAACGCAGAATATGGGGAGAAGCAGACAAGTGTTTGGTGCCAATAACTCAAATTTGGAGCAACCTGTGCTTAAAAATATAGTAAATAAAATTTGCAACTATTAGCATGCCTACAGGTTCTAAGTTAAACCAATTCTTCCCTTGTTGCACATCTCAATATTCGAGCACCATGAAGTGCATTGTCTCAGTTCTCACTCTAACAAAAAATGGATTCAAAATAATCCTCCAAATGTAGGCCATTGTAGCAACAACACACGAATGTGCTAACAACCATTAGTATCAGGAAAAATTTTTATTCACAGCAAAAGTCAGCAAGAGAGGAAGAGAGGAAGCTCAAGCAGAAAAAGAGGAAAGGGCGTGTAACACTAACAACAGGTACATGTGCCAGAGGCCTCTGCTGCAAAATCTCCTCATTGTCAGCAGGAATCACACTCAACTTGATGACTTTAGAAGGTGAAACCAATGCGTCACAGTCATGCAAATTGGATGATGATTGGCCCAACTACAACCTCGCCCCTGCTTTCTTCAATCTACACATGTTGCTACTCCATATCAAATCCAAGCCGCTGACCTTGAAACCGTGCAATTACCAACCAACATTCCCCTTTAACAAGTTTTCAAGTATCACCCTAGCCACCAAAATCAACGATCATGACAGAAAAGGGAAACACGCTTAGAAACCCTAAGAAAAGTGAAACTCACTCACGCTTCTATTGATTTCGTCAAACAAAAACGGGAGCAGGAGATGAAGACACCAAGAACCAGAGTCCCTATAAAATTTCCCTCTCAGTTCGCGTTCAAACAACATAGAAGCAGTTAATAAAGAGAGAGAGTGAGAGAGAGAGAATGAGAGATAGTCTCTTGCCTACCGCAGAGCAAGGATCGCAATGGCGGACAGGCCGTTGCCGCCAATACCGACTAAATGCAGCCACTCCTTCTTCTCGTCGCTTGAAGCGGAAGCATCGCCCGGCCGTTCGAGGGTGACATCCTTCTCCTTCGTAGTCGACGACGCAGAGACAGTGATTTACAGCGGCCAATGCCTCAAGCCTTTAGGGCAGAGTCTCTGCCCCAAGAAGATCGCTCTCCGACCAACCTCCACCTGATCTCGGCGAACTCCCGGTAGAGAGATTGGAGGATGACAAACAACCTCCATGGAGAGAAAGAAGTTGAACAAGGAAAGGCTAACGTCCGGACCAGGCCTGCACTCGTTCCCTCGCTCGCTCGTCCTCTATTCCACGCGCCGGACAGAGACTGCTTCCGCGAGACCTAAACCGTCTATTTCATTTTTAACTGGACTAAAAGCCCCCATGATTGGATTCAGTTCAAGATCCAATCCGGTTCAGCCTGCTCGGAACCGTGAATCGTCCACACGAACAGCCCGAGTATATATACATTTCACTCATGTCAAACATGCTCGGAGCTGTGAGCCGTCCACACGAACAGGCCCAGTGTGGACCGTTCATCTTTTTACTTAAAAACAAAATTAAAATTAAATATTATTAAAAAGGAAGGTCCAAAAGATGTGGAGAGGAACAACCTCTTGCTTACCTGCTGCTGCCAGCAGACCTGCCAGATCTATTGTGATTTGGGAGGAGGCAACCGCTAGTGACAAGCCTCTTTTTTTTTTTTTTTTTTTTTTTCGAAAATGAAGGGTGGCAACACTTTGTCCGGCAACAACTACTTCGTCTTTCTATTTATATTAATTTTTTAATATAAAACATGGGCAGTCTACATGGACGGCCCCAACCAGTAGAAAACCTTCAAATAAACCTAAGATATATTTTTTGTCTAATTAGTATTGATATAAATATTGATAGGATTAAGAAAGTATGAGATATACCAATCGTATATATCCCTTAGTACATGCCAAAGGGGAAAAACCAGACCACTTAAATCACATCTTATCAATATGATCCGACATAAAATATATCTTTATTTATTTTAAATGTAAAAAAGAATTGTTCATATTTTGCGTTGCTAAGATTTGAGTTGAGTTGTCTGTCTGATATACCCTTTTTTAGTCAGTCATAAACCCTAAAATACACCACTCAAATAATAAAAATGCATTT
Organism: Nymphaea thermarum; assembly: GCA_011799765.1. Taxonomy (NCBI): domain Eukaryota; kingdom Viridiplantae; phylum Streptophyta; class Magnoliopsida; order Nymphaeales; family Nymphaeaceae; genus Nymphaea; species Nymphaea thermarum. The sequence goes on along the minus strand of JAANDH010000188.1, from coordinate 220,986 downwards.
ATAAATACTATTTCAAACGTAAAATTAAAATTTATTTTTAAAAAAAATCATTTGCCTTTATTAAAACTCAAAAAATAACGTCAACCCATCCATCCGAGCATGTGTGGGCCTAAACGATCTGATCTAGTAATTTGAGGAGGGCGTTGCAGGGAGGCAACAAACAGGCAGCAGTCCGTTAATGAGGGGAGGGCATTGCGTGGTGGGCGACGCGTTAGGCCAGGCACAATAATTTTTTTTAATTAATTTTAAATATAGTTACATATTTATATATCAAATTTCTGCATTAAAAATAAACCGGACTAAAATTGGCCGGTCCACCAAAATGGGGCGAGCCTGGCGTGGGCCGACATGGGCCCCCATGCTTCCCCTAGTGGTAGGGGAGGCAACGGCTAAACCCCTTTTATTTCTATTATTATTTAGTCTTATGAAAAAATATCAAGGAAAGGAAAGGGTCTAATTCTGAGACAAATGTGGTTGCTAGAAATTCATAAATATTTCTTCTAGTCTTCTTCTTTAATTAATTGGTTGTTTCAATGGGTTTGGTTCTAATTAAGCATACCACTTAATTTCCCAAGTAAATCTCAACAGTATTCCTCTAGGCATATAAAAATATTTTGTTTTACTGAGCATTTTCAATACTAAGAAAATACTTATTCAAAACTTGCTATGCAAGGATAATTTGGTTGATATACACCAATAGAATAGTTGTTCCTATGTATAAATTTAAGGGATACAAACATGAAGCGATCGGCAAAACTCTAGTTAAAACCAATTTCATTATAAGCAATAATATAAAACTGTGGAGTTAAATTGGGCTCGACATGGTTCTACTTGATCATCTAAGATTTTTCTTAGAAAAAATGTTCACCTGTATAGCCACCACTATATGACCCCAGGCCTCGACGGGGGAATGTGCTATTAGCTATAGTGGTTCTCTTTGTCACCGGTATAGATCTCTACCAATGCTGCAATGTGGTTTTGCTTACTCTTGTAAATTTATATTGCTGGAATTCTGGGTCGGAATTTATCTTTTACGGTGAAAATTTTGACCGGGTGTCTTATACCAGTGAATCTCATCACCAGTATGGATCTAAACTCATGCTAAATCAAAAAGCTACAATAGTGATTGTCCAAGCTAGCAGGTTATCCAGAATGCACCAATCGCTTGGAGTTGGGTTGGTAGATCCGCACCTCTTCCTCACTATTCTTCTTCCCTATGCCTTGCATGACTACTTGTTTTATCTGGTTTGATGCAGTATACTATTGGTTGGGTTAGAAAATGTACAATTTGGTTGCTGTTCCTGAATGCTTGATCCATTTTGTCATTGTTTAGCCAATGAGTCAGTTGAAGTGTTTCCTATATACACTTGCAAGGAAAATCCCAGTGGAATGATGAAAGGAACCGTTGTATGTTATGGTGGGCAAATGAAGGACTCGAGATCTAATGCTTGATTAGCTCGGATACTACTTCTTTGGCTGATGCACCTGTTCTTAGCAATTTAGAGACAATTTCATTTCATTTGAGCGGATAACTGGTGTTTGCATCATCGACAACCTAACCGGACCCTTCCAAACAGGATTGTTAGTCTGTGGTCATGTAATCATCTTGGTTTAGCATTATCCATACAAAATGAAGGAAGAATAGACATTCATCTCCCTTCACTGCCAGGGTCCAATGGATATTTAGCAGTCCTCAAGTATTTGGAAGTTTGCAGGACAATATTCAGAACATTCTATATGCTTTACTCTAGTAGTGGTTATAACAGGAGGCCTACAACCGTTGTAATCTAGCTTCTATGTGCAATCAGTTGTGCCTTCTTCAAACTTGCACGAACACAATCATATTGTTATGCTGCATCACGATCTCCATGTATACTCCCGAACATAAAAAATTATTGTACCTTGAATGGTCCCCTTCAGCCAAAAGGACAAGTGGTTATAATAAAAAATAATAATTTTCTAGGAGCACTATTAATTAAGATCTCAATTTAAATTATGAAAGGTCAGCAGCTTGTTTACCCATGTGTTTTTTTGCTCGAATGATGAAGTAGGATCCAAGCTGCCATGAGACCACATCCTATGGAGCTTATGATCCTCATAATTCTCCAAAAACCTCTTCCATTGTTCCTCACATTTAATTAATAGTTTTAGATACCTCATTAAGACCATATCCAATAAAAGGATGAATGCTTTCAAACATAAACGAGAAATCAAGAAGGACGAATATGGCTGTAAGATGATCACTATATCTCATGAAAGAAACTATCTCATTTGGCTGGTCAGGCTATACCTTTTTCATGACACTTGAACGTGCTAAAAACTTCATTTTTTTGCCTTTGGTCGATTGAAAATTAGATTTCAATGAACTTATTTTGAAGTTATTGAATGTACATGATGAAAATATAATCATCTAACCAAAATCTGTTGAACCTTTAACAAGCTAAAATGTGTGGCTTAGGCTGTGGAAAGAACTCATCTCGTGAGTCATACCATTACATCATGTGATATTGCAATTTGGAAAGCTAGAATTTTTTTATCAAAGCTTATAAGTGTTTTCTTGTGGGCATAAAATTTATTTGTTGGGTTTTGGGATGAGATCACTATGAAACCTAAATTGATGATGATTACAACCAGTATATATACCGGTGACAATAAAAAGCCAGGTCAAAATTCCACCGCTAGTGCTTGCTTTTCCTGTGATGGCTAAGTCACTGCTATAGACTTATAGCAGTGGTTTAGCACTATTGACACGAAATAAAGGAGGAATGGTCATTCATCTCCCTTTGCTGCAGGGGCCGATGGATATTTAGCGGTCCTTGAGTATTGGGAAGTTTGTGGTATTAGAAATATACCGGAATGGAAGAAAATCTCACTTCACATTGTAGCGTGTGGGGGTGAGTATCTATTTATATTGACATATGCTAATACACATTACAATTTACAGTTGTACACTAGAAACGTTTTAGCAGTGAAGATACTCTTGATATATACAAAATATAAACTGTAAATCGGGGATCTTTAGGTAACTACAGATGAAGGATCCCTGTGATTGCGCATTGTATAGACTGGCTGTTGGATTGCAGCAAGTGTTTCATTTACAACGGTTGGAGGAGAATTCTTAACATAATTATCCTTAACATACCCCCTTAATTTGATCGCAGCAGGCGTTTCATTTACAACGGTTGGAGGATAATTTTTAAAATAATTATCCTTAACATACCCCCTCAATTTGATCGTGTAATCCAAAACATTCAAATTGGTTCTGAATTGGTCATAGAGTGAACCATTCAATGGTTTTGTTAAACCATCGGCAATTCGTTCATTTGACCGAAGAAATTGAACCTTGATATGCCCCTTGTTTACATGGTCTCTGACAAAGTGGAAGTCGATTTCTACATGTTTTGTGCGAGCATGAAAAATAGGATTGGTTGTCAAGTAAGGTGCTCCAATCTTATTGCACCAAAGTGTGGGAGATGTGGCTGATTGGAAGCCAAATTCTTATAGTAAAGACTGATTCCAGAGTAATTCTGTAACTCCTCCTACTAGACACTTGTATTCAGCCTCGGTTTTGGAAAGTGCTACGATTCATTGTTTTCTTGAGAACCAAGAGATGACATTTCCTCCAAGGAATATCACACACCCTCCAGTTGACTTCTGATCGTCTAGACAGCCTACCCAATCAACATCAATGTAGGCGTGGAGAGTCAATTGACCTTTAGTCGATTTAAAGCACAAACCATAGTTGAGTGTTTATCAAACATATCGCTTATTTTTTTGACTGCTTTCCAGTGATCTTTGGTGGGTTGATGCATGCATTGGTAGACTTTATTGACTGAGAAGTAAAGATCCGGCCTGGTAAAACATGCATATTGAAGTGCACCAATGGCCGCCGGTAGAAGATTTTATTGTCATAAGGGAGTCCCTCCTTAGGAACTTTGAGTGAGGTGCTCATGGGTGTAGAAGATGCCTTTGCATTTTCCACATGGGTTCGTCTAAGTATGTTGAGTAGATAATTCATTTGACTGAGATAAATGCAGTCATTTTGATAGATGACCTCAATACCTAAAAAATATGACAGCCGACCCATATCTTTGATAGAGAAATCTTGTTTGAGTTCATGAATCACCTTTAATATACCTTGTTGGATGGGCCTGTGACTAATATGTCGCCAACATAGACAAGAACGAAGGCTTTGCATCCTTGAGAAATGAAGAGTGATGGATCCAAGGTGGAGATCTGAAAATCCATATGTTGAAGAAAATTACTAAGGCGCATGTACCAGGCACGTGGTGCCTGTTTGAGACCATATAAGGCCTTCACAAGATGACACACATAATTGGGGTGGTTGGGGTCTTCATAATCTTGAGGCTGAAACATATAAACTTCTTCGTTTAGAAAGCCATTTAAGAAGACATTATCAAAATCTAATTGACAGATGTCTCATTTGAACTGAGCGGCCAAGAAGAGAAGCATGCACACTGACGTGGGTTTAATAACCGGACTAAAGGTCTCATTAAAATCAATTCCAGCTTCTTGAATATAACCTTTAGCCACAAGCCGAGCTTTATGTCTGACAATAGTGCCGTCAGGATGGTATTTATGTTTGTAAACTCATTTGGATCCAATAACATGAAAATGATCTTGTCGTGGTACTAGTTTCCATGTTTGATTTTGCTGCAAAGCATGAAATTCGGTATCCATTCTGCATATTGAGAGGCTTCTTTATAACTGACTGGTTCTTGGGTGTTGATTGTGGTCGATGGCTTGATGGTGACAAAAACTTTAGGTTTTAGGTGACCGATGTCATCGACCTGGTGATCATGGGATGTGTGTGAGGGTGCCGAAATGGATGGGATGGGAGGTAGGGGGTCGTTGGATGGAGGAGATGAATGATCGGTGGTGGAGGGAGGAAGTGAGCTAATAGGATTAGTCGATGGTGAAGGAGGAGTCGATAACGTGATGGGGTCGTGATGTTGGGATGAGGGCTCCGGTGGACTAAATGTGTCGTTTGTGGAGTCTGGTTGTATGGAAGTAAGTTGATTTGGGTCTTGGTTGATGGTAGATGGATATTAAATGTGGAGTCATGATTCAAGTTTATTATTATTATTATTATTATTGATAGAAACCAAACCATTACGTTGAAGGCAAAAGGCAACTTTTTAATGTGATGTTTACGGTTTTTTTTGGCATCTAACCTTTTTGGCATCTAAACTTAAGAATAGGTTGATGCAAAACATATTTTAAGTTGATCATTTTTTGAACTTTAATAGTGCTTCTATAATAAGCATCAATAAATGGCTCCCAAAACATAACATTTTGATGATAAAAGATTTCACATTTTTTTATAAAACCAACTTTGAAAAATTTCACTTATCTTATATAAAAATTTTAAAAAATAATATTTTAGTCATAGTCAAAATTTATAAACTTTAATTTAGCATGCCTAACTAATAAATTCCGGCTTGGTGGTTAAGACGACAATCTTCATCTACTGTTTCATACATTTAGATGAGAGCGGCTAAGCAACAGTTTCTCGTGATCCACTTGTATACGAAGAACTAAACTTGCAAAAAATCCTTGATAGAAAATATGGCGGCGCCACCGCATCGTGAAGTCCGATAGACACGACGGTCGGGCTTGTTGCAATAATTGCAGTTCAAAGTTCAAACGTGACTGCGCCCCAGCAAAGGAGTGCGGGAAAAGTTAGAAAATTGAACGTGCAGTCAACCTTTTATACAGCATTCAAAAGCCAATCGAAACACATGGTTCTTTGAAGCATGTGCAAAAAATAGAACGTCGAGAAGGAGAATTACAGGTTTGGCAGTTGAAGGGATTCTAGCTCAACAACCTGGCAGTTTCGTACACAGTTTTTCATTGATTTTTTCAACGATGACACCAATACATAATAATGATTTTCTTGTGGACTCTTTGGTGGAAGACCGAGGATAAATGGAAATAAAAATCAGTCTTTACTCAATCCTGTGTCTCTTGAAAAAGACTATGAATTTCAAGAAACTAAGAATTTAGCCTGCCCAATAACAAGGCCCTTAGTCCAGATGGCTTCACTGTAGAATTTTTTAAAAACCTATTGGAGCATAGTTCAGGAGGATGTGATTGCAGCGTTCAAAGATTTTATCAAGTCGGGTAAGCTTGTAAAAAATATTAATTGTTCCCATATTATTATTATTCCTAAATTTGATGGGGCAGTTAATATTAAAGATTACATACTAATAGCGTTATGCAATACTGTATACAAGATTCTGGTGAAAATTATGGTCAATAAAATAAAATGGATTGTGCAAAGATTGGTTGCTCATGAACATAGGACATTCATACTAAATAGTTTCAACCAATAAATCTCTTTTACTTCAGCTTGATATTGTTAACACTTACAATAAAATCAGATGGTTATTCTAGAAGAAGGCGCTCCTGTATTTTGGATTTTGTCAAGACTGGATTATGAAAATTTTGGCTTATATCATCAGTTTCATTTGCTGTCATAGTTAAGGGCAGAGAGGGAAAATATTTCAATAACCATGGAGGCCTTCGTCAAGGTGGTCCTATGTCTCTTCTGCTCTTCTCCTTAGGTATGGAAATCCTCTCTAAGAGACTAAGATGGAAGATGAATCGAAAAAAATATTATTATACCACCAATTCCAAGTGGTAAGTATTTGTCATGAGAGATTTTTTATGCCAATGATATTATGCTTTTATGCAGAGGGATAAAAAAAATATCTTCAATGCATGAAAAATATATTTTAGGAGCTTGAAGACAAAGCAGGTCTCCGAATTAACCCTACTCAATCTTCTATTATTCCATTTATTTCATATGAATGACCAAGAAGTTAATGATTTATTCATTATATGGGGTGGTCTAAAGCTAATCTGCCCATACTTCATGTCGGACTTCCTGTGTTTATGGACAGGCTCAAAACTGAACATTGCGCAGATCGCATTAATAAAATGAGTAACGGTTGGCATGGTGGAAAGGGCATCTTCTATCAATGGTGTGCAGAATCTGCTTGGTACGACATGTGATAACACAACTTATTTCTTATTAGATGAGGTTTTTTTTATTACCAAGGGAGGTAATTGCAAAATAGGAAAAGGAATGTAGTCGTTTCTTTTGTGGCGATGAAGATGGCAGTTGAAAGATTCATTTAGTTGACTAGGGCACTCTTTGGACCTCAATCAAAAGGAGGAGTCGGCCTTATTCAGTTGCATACACTTAACAAGGCTTATCAAATATTTGTTGCTTTTAGAGTTTGTTTGTATTCTAATTTATGGGCACCATTCTCAATGCACAAGTACTTAAGCCAAAAGACTTTGTGGACCTTCAAGGCAAAGACTGAACATTCTTGTGCTTGGAAAAGCATCATTTGGGGTTAGAATGATGTAAGTTATTTGCTCAGCTGAAAACATGATGAGCGCTCCTCAATTATGTTTTGGATAGACAATTGGAGTTGAGGAATTAGCCAATATTTGACAAATGGTGTTGATTGTAATATTCATAGAAAATTTATACATTGCGCGAGACAACAGATTATAAGATTACATTCAGCTTATCTTTTGACAAATTTATAATCTCCTTGGATCAAGCAAGTGATTAGGAGCAACCAATCACAACCTTGTTCTGATCAACTATTATGGGGTGACAAAGAGGTTGTTGATATGAAGAGGATGGAGATCTATAGACAAATTCTAGATCGACAGTAGGAAAATGAGACTTTAGCATCATTTGGAAGAGGAGAGCCATTCTTACAGCTATTTGGGTTACTATTTGGCATTGAAGCAAAAGCTTTTCACTCTCTATAAAATGGAAATGATGGGAATCCAATTAATCACAATTAGCGAATCGTTTCGTTGCCCACTCACTCTGTAAAGAAGCCAATGAATCTAACTCTTACTTTTTTCTCTCATGCAAGTACGCCAATTATGTTTGGAAGTTTGTGAGTTTGAAAATGGAAATTTCAATTTTGGAATTTTCCTCCAATCACATTGGTGCGTTGTAAAAGGTCAAGATAAAAATATGTCATCTGTTGTCCAAACAGCTTGAACGTACTCCAAGAAAGAAATGCAATGGACCAAAGACCTTTAAGAGAGAAGCGTTTGCTCAGCTTAGAGATGAGATTTTCAATATATGTAGGAGATGATCCGGTCACCAAAATATCATCGACATAAACCATATGTATACCGTAATGTCTCCTTGGTGGAAGATGAAGAGAGAAGTATCAGTTGAGGCCACCTTGAACTGCATTTAAGCAAGGGCTGAGCTTCGTTATTGATATCATGCTCGAGGAGCTTACTTGAGCCCACAAAGAGCTTTATTGAGTTGAAACACATATGAAGGATGTCGAGAATCTTTATAGCCAGGAGGTTGTGACATGAACTTTTTTGACTGGACACCTATGTAAAAAAGCATTATTAATGTCCATCAGACCGTGTGAATGGTTGCTAGCTTAATAACTAGACTAGACGTATCAAAGAAGTCCATCTCTTCAGTTTCGTCATACCCTTAGCCACAAGACATGCATTGAGGGACCCATCTGCTTTAAGCTTTACTTTGTAAACCCACTTTCAACCGCTAATGGGTGTGTTGGGACGAGGCGGTACAAGAGTCCAAGTTCTATTGTCATTGGGAACAGTAATTTTCTTGTCCATGGCTTGCTTCCAATGCTCATGTTTAAAGGCTTGGTTGAATGTCTTAAGTTCAGCAAGTGAATCAGTGGCTGATGAGGCTTGACGAATGGAATATAAGAATGAGAGTACACCTTTGGAACACAAGTCCCATCTTGCGACCGTGTAATCATGTGATGGGTTGGGCCAGAGGGGTGAGACATTGGCTCTTCTTGCATTGGTTGAGGTTCACTAGGTAATAGACTGGGTCTAACTTGTGGAGTTAAAGAACTGGATCCCAGTTGTGGTTCAGTATCTTGGGTGGAGGACGTGGATTCAACTGTGGTTCAATATTTTTTAACCTTGTATTTAAATAATTTACATAATCCCAGCAACTTCCGAGCTTGTGTACAAGCAAGTAGATCCAAATAAATTTGGAAAAATGATCAATAAATATGGCGTAATACTTGAATCTATCAAGACTTTTAGTTGGGGCAGGTCCCCAAAATGTCAGTACAAAATAACTCAAGAAGAGTAGAAGATTCAAAACTAGAGTCTTAAAATGGCAATGAATGAATCTTATTACAAGCAGAAGCATCACTTGCACTTAAGAGAGCAGCTATATAGAACAAGTGAAACTTTCTAAACTTTACATGTAATTTTTTTTTTTAAATTGAGGTGGGGCCAGAGCCCAAGTGGGCCCTACCTTGGCTCTGTCCCTTATCAGTTGTGTCAAATTATGTAAGTGTTTTTTATACTGGTAAAGGAATGTGGATCCGGCCGCTACTTGCTTTTGAAGAGTATAGGGAAGAGGTTTTGGAAATCTTTTGGGTTGTCAACGTCAGCTTTTTGTTGGTGTTCTTAATGGATGGAAACCCAGGAGCACAAGTGCTCAATTTACTTAATGTTTTGTTCCTGTAAATGCTGTTAGAGATTGGGATTCTTTCCCTCTGTTGTAAGTGACTGCAGGGATTCCCTTTTCTTACTTTTTGTACCTTGTATTCTGTTGATCAATAAATGGTAGGGAGCCTTACTCCCAACAGTTTGTCTCGGAATCGCCCTTTGTATCAAACCACTCGAGTATAATATTTTCCCTACTTTTGCTCTTCGCTTTAGCAATTGTATCCTGAACATGTTGCAATCATAATTGGAGTTGCAAACGGTTCAGATTTACTTGGAGAAATCGCCACCCGCTGAGAGATTCCGCCGCTCGTTCCAGATTTGAAACCTGCAAGAGTCCAGCGCAGTAAGTAGTTTTTCGAACATTCCATTAATCTTTTCGTCTTTAAGATTAAGACTAAAAGGTGTTAGTCTTCCCCTTCTTGTTTATGCAAGTACACCGTGTTTGAATGAGCAACCAAGCCGACTTATATAGAACAAGCCACACGTACAACCTGCTTTGATGCTCGAGCACATATAGAAAGCTCCCCAATTGTCCATTCTTGATCATAAAAAATGTCTATTATATTATAACGAGTAATATTATGATCACGACAAACTCCGTAGAACTTTCACAATTACTTTCATAAAATAAAATACTTGATGTTCAAACCTCATAATAGAAAAGAAAAGGAGAAAGAGTGAAAAATAAGGGTAATCACAAGGCGGAGTACCCGAAAAAATGGGCCTAGCCGCCTAGGTCCTGGCTGGCAAAATCAACCATCTAACAGGCCCAGTAATTTTGTGGGTTGGCTCCAACTCGTAACCTTTGTTTAAATTTTTATTATATTTTATATAAGAAACTATAAATTTTAATATATATTTCTCATGATTTAAAAAAAAAAAATCGTTTTAGTTCTGTTATCATCGAGCTGGCCTGGGCCATGCTTAGGTTAGAGACTTTGATAGTCAGGCAGCCGCCCCGGCAGCGGGCGCAGGGTCCAGGCTGTCCGGATGCCCACTCGTACTGGAAGAAGCTGGAAATGTCTCTAAAAGCTCTATTGTTGCATTTTCTCAAATTTGCCGCCAGAAACTGATTATTTGTGGCCTTTGTTATTCCTAATCTACTTCTCTGGTTGGCGTTCCCATAAAGAAATTTGTCATACTTTCTTGAATGTTCGCGTTATTAGACGTATAATTTGTCAAAAGCCAAGACCTGGGAATGCAAGTCCATTTGGGCGGCTCCATAGGCCCCCAAATAATAACTGGAAGAGTACTCCATTATCATTTATGAAGGAAAGTTGTTCCGAGTAGGGTCGGCCGTAGGTGTTGGAAGTCCAACCTTCCGTCGTCAACTTTCCCTTGGGCGGCTGGTAAGAAGTTTCAACCCATATGATTCCTTGAACCTTTCTTCATATGGCTGGCATAGCGAATTACGTATTTGCATGTTTAATGGATCTCGGTTGGATATGGGAATCGGATTTGGATTCAATTATGAAACTTCGTGTATAATCTGTGATATTTGCAAATTTAAACAAGTTAACAGAAAAATATTGAAAAGGTCATTGATTTACAAACTTCACAAATTTTTTTTTAAAAAAAGGATCATTTACTCATTTGAAATATGTGTTAGTTTCCTTGATCGGATACGTTGTCGTATGTAAGTGCATTTAAGTTGAAATTTTATTAATAGTACTTCAAATAATAACAATATTTTTTAAAAATTTTATTTTTCCTATATAATTTTGTTTCTGATAAAGTTTCAAATGACATAAACCCATTATTTTACTGCCAAATATCATACCCTCCTCTCCTGGCTGTAGTTATATTAACATAAAAATGAAATTGATGCAATTTTGGTCAATCCGAGCTCGCTATTCATCCATCGTAAAAGTTTGTGGTGGGCTCCGTCCGAGTAGCTTGTAAAAAAAAAAATATGTAAATGCGGCACCCGTGTACGAAATTATAGCAAACAGATTGGACTAAAAGCCAAATTATCCTTTGTGGCCGTCCTCTAGCGTCTGTCGCTATTTGTATGGATCCTTCCTCGTCTCCACCGTCTCCCTAACTCCTCCCATCTCTCCCTTTCTCTGAACAGCGAGTTGTTTGCGATCGATTGCTCTGCAATCGCTGCCAGCAGGAGATGAGCACCTATCTGAAGGACGGCGACGTGGAGGAAGGAGCGGCGGCGCCGCTCTACCCGATGATGACGGAGAACCCCGAGCTGCGTTGGGCGTTCATCCGGAAGATCTACGCCATCCTCACCGTGCAGCTCCTCCTCACGGTCGCCGTCTGCGCCGTTGTCGTCGCCCTTCACCCGACCAACGACTTCTTAGTCTCGACGAATCTCGGATGGTTTCTCTTCAAGGCCAGCCTCGTTATGCCGTTCGTCAGTGAGCACTACTCCCATTTCCTTCCGATTCTCTCTTCACTAGTCCCCGATTCTCTTAATTTCCTTCACTTTATCAGCAGACCTTGAAGGCATTTTTGTTGGAGCTTTGCGAGAATCAAAGATAGCGTACATACGAAAATGCAGAAATCGAAAACAAGCATTCATGATTCATGTGTTTCATAGAGGGCGGAAGATGAACCTGTAGAGGCGACCGCCGACTGAATGTCGGCGGCTGTGGGAAGAATGGCTACAGTCCCCAAAGAGTCGTTCCCCAGCGGCATTGGCGGCGGCAGCGGCAATGGGTTTCTCACCTCAGCTATAGCAGCCCAATGATGGAGACAGACAATTCACGTATGGCTAAGGGGACCGATTACCCAGACCGGAAAACTTGATGTGTCTCACACCATCACAAGACACGTGTATTTATACTTAAGGGTCCGAAACGGATATGGACCCGTATCGACGCAGGACTATCCAGATGGAGAAATCCCAACAATCTCCCACTAGTCCAAGTCGATATCAAGGGTAAACAAAATGAATGGATTAGCCTTAAAATTCACTCCAAGGTCCCACCTTGTTGTCTTACAAAACTTCTCAATAACCAAATGGGAATACAAAAATAAATAGACAACAAGTTCAATGAGAATCAACAAACTGTATGTGATCACATTCATAAATGTTTGCATAATAGTGTACTTACATTGAACTACACAAACTCATCCTCTTAACATGTTCAAAGAACATACCAGATGCTAGCGCTTTAGTAAGAGGATCTGCAACCATATCTATAGTTTCAATGTGTTGAATACACACTAGTTGATTCTCTGTCCTTTTCTTAACAACAAAATACTTAAGTTCTATATGCTTACAAGAAATAGTACTTTTGTTGTTGTTGGAAAAAGACACTGCAGCTTCATTATCACAGTGAACCTTAAGTGGTCTCTAAATAGATTCCACTATCTTGAGCTGTGAAATGAAATTCTTTATCCAAATTGTCTGCGAGGTAGTCTCATATAATGCAATAAATTCTGCTTCCATGGTGTAAGCAGCAATCACAATCTGCTTTTTGCTCCCCCATGAGATGGCACCTCCTGATAGAAGGAAAACAAAACCAGTAGTAGACTTTCTACTATCGGTACATCCTCCAAGATCGGCATTAAAATAGTCAATCACTTTTAAATGCCTCATCTTGCGATATGTCAACATGTAATCTTTTGTCCCTTGCAAGTACCGCATGACTCTCTTTACGGCCTTCCAATGTGTCATGCCTGGATTAAACTGAAATCTACCAAGCATGCCAACAACAAAGGAAATGTCAGGCCTAGTGCAAATCTGCGCATACTGCAAGCTACCAACCGCTGATGCATATGTAATGTTGATCATTTGTGTCTTTTCAAATTCGTCCTTAGGACAATCATTTAGGCTCAATTTATCCCATTTAGCTATGGGTGCCGAAATAGGAGAACAATTCTCCATCCCATATCTCTTAAGAACATTATTGATGTATGCTGATTGGGAGAGACTTAAAACACATTTAGATCTGTCTCGACGAATCTCAATGCCGAGAACAAAAGAAGCCTCACCCATGTCCTTCATCTCAAAATGAGATGCGAAAAAATGTTTGGTTTTTGTTAACAATTGAAGATCATTTGAAGCAAGTAAAATGTCATCCACATATAAAGTCAAAATTATGAACTTACTCCCACATGTCTTAAGGTACACATTTCGATCAATGATGTTTTCTGTAAACCTAAAAGTCGTAATGACTTTGGAAAACTTAATGTACCATTGACGTGAGGCCTGTTTAAGTCCATAAATCGCTTTATTTAGCTTGCAAACCAAATGATCTTCACCACTCTCAGAAAACCCTTGAGGTTGATCCATATATACCTCTTTATCCAAATCACCATTCAAGAAAGCCGTTTTCACATCTATCTGATGTAGCTCTAAGTCAAAATGAGCTACAAGTGCAAGGACAATCATCATTGACTCCTTAGCAGAGACAGGTGAATATGTCTCATTATAGTCAATGCCCTCCATTTGTGTGAATCCTTTAGCAACCAATCTTGCATTGTATCTCTCTATGTTGCCTTTAGAGTCCCTCTTGGTCTTATAGACCCATTTACACCCTACATGTTTTACTCCTTCAGGCAACGACACAAGGCTCCATGTCTGGTTTTAGCCATAGAGTCAAGCTCTTCTTTCATGGCATTAATCCAGTGTCTATATTGTTTGCTTTCAACGGCTTCAACGAATGTGAAAGAATCATCATCAATATATATGAAATCACCAGGCTCTTGTAGGTATATCACATAATCTGATGATATGGCAGATCTCCTGGCCCTTGTAGATCTACGAACAGGTAATTGATCATTTTCAATTTGTATGTCTGCATCCTGTTCGTGTTCATCAGTATGATCTACATTTAACTCATCTGGATCTGTTGATCATTTTCAATTTGTATGTCTCCATCCTGTTCATGTTCATCAGTATGATCTATATTTAATTCATCTGGATCTGATGCATTACTTGTATGATTTGCATTCATGTCATCACGAGAGACAACATAATCATACACATCGATATTCTCTTTATCAGGTCTACATTCAGTATCTTGTATTTCCTCAAAATTGAGGTTTTGTAATGCATCTAATCCAAATGAGCCATCTTCTAAGAACTTAGCCTTATCTGTTTCCACAATATGTGGTGTATGAGATGGACAATAAAACCTATAGCCTTTCGATCTTTCTGGATAACCAATAAAGAAACCACTGGTTGTTCTAGGATCAAAGGCTTTTATGTAAGGGTTGTACAACTTAGTTTCAGCAGGACATCCCCATATGTGCATATAAGAGAGAAAGAGTTTCCTACCTGTCCACAACTCGTAAGGAGTAGTGGGAACAGCCTTAGTAGGAACCCTATTTTGGATATGCACTGCTGTCCTGAGAGCTTCACCCCATAAGGTTAGAGGGAGAGTAGAGTAATTTAAGATAGCTCTAACCATTTCTTTAAGCGTACGATTTCTTCTTTCAGCAACACCATTTTGGTAGGCGCTTCCAGGCATAGTATATTGAGGCACAATGCTTTCTTCCTTTAGAAATCGCGCTAATGGTCCCTCCCTTTGTCCCATCTCAGTAAACCTACCATAATATTCACCACCTCTATCTGACCTGACTATCTTGATAACCTCACCGGTTTGTTTCTCTACTTCTTTCTTATATTCCTTGAAAACTTGACACACATCAGATTTTTCAAAGATTAAGTAGAGATACAAATACCGAGAATAGTGATCTATAAAGGTGACAAAATACATTTCGTTTGTGTAACAAGGAGAGAAATGTCCACAAACATCTGTGTGAACAATTCCTAATCTTTCAGAACATCGCTCGACACCTTCTTTATATATGTTAGTTTGCTTTGCCTTTATGTAATCTACACATGTGTCTTTATTCGTAAAATCAAGAGATCGTAAGATCCCTTCATTCAAGAGTCTCCTTATTCTCTTTTCAGAGATATGACCCAAACGATGGTGCCATAGCATGTACGAATAATCCTTTATGGTACTACGCTTATTGCCACTTATACAATGACTAGAAACCAACAATTCAGGAAATTGGATCTTCACATTAAACTTGTATAAACCATCATACAAAATAGCATAACTAATTTCAACAAAATCTTTATAAATGAACATCTTTGAATTTTCAAACTTTAAGCAAAAATCAAATTTGTCCAGTCTTGATACAGAAATTAAGTTTCTACTATATGTTGGAACAAAGAAAACATTGTGAAGATCCAAAACAAAGACAATATCAAGCCTAATCTGGCATTCTCCTGCAACCTTCACATGTGAGTGCATTTTTGTTTCCTGAGAAAATGCTCCTCTCATGTTGAGTTGGTTCGCTTTTGCTCAGAAAGTCTTATAATGGATTGACAATATGCACATTAGCACTAGAGTCAATTCACGAGATATTAATAGGAACATGTAACATATTACTTTCAAGTGAATCAAATGACATATTACCTTTTTTCTCTAACTAATTCTTGTACTTGATGCAGTCTGACTTCTTATGCCCCTTTTTCTTGCAAAAGAAACACTTTATAGGAACTAAGCTAGTCTGCGCAGTTTGAGAATTAGCTTGAGTTGTTGACTTCTTCTTGGCACTCCTTTTCATTGAACTTTTCTTTATGCCAACTTTACCAACCCAAGAGTGAGAAACCATATGTGAACTTTGCAACTTCTCACCCTTCATTCTTTCCTCCTTTTCAACACACTTAGACATTAATTCATTGAATGTACATTCAGTATTATGTGTCTTGTAACTGATCTTAAAAGGAGTATATTCAGTTGGTAAAGAGGTCAAAGTAAATAATACCAAGAATGATTCAGAAATAGTCAACTTCATGTCATTCAATTGAGAAGCAATGTTCCTTATTTCTAACATATGCTGGTGAATGTTACCCAACATTTATCCTCTTTTTTCGCCAGCGCTTCCAAATTGAAAGCGGGTCCAAATTAGATATGATATTCATTCGCTCGACTCTTTGACAAACGGATCCTAGCAGTTTCTCTCTTGCTTCAGCAGCTAAATGCAGTATATGTCCAAACGAACATAACCATAACATATGTATATGTATTATTTGTATACACCTCCTTGATATTTCATAGATATTAACTTTTACATTAGGGTACTGACTCTAGCCTTATGAGAGCTGACAAACTGAGCCTCAACTGCATCCAAGAACTCTCTCACCGTTCTACAAGGTGGGATAGCACCACGTATGTTCTTAGCGACCCTTGATTGCAAAAACAACAAGCTTAGCCGGTTAGAACGCTCCCACTTGTCAAAGTACACTGTTTCATTATGTGTACTTTGTGGTGTAAGAGGTGGTGGCTCAAGTCGCCTCAAAGCCATATCAAAATCCATATACCCCAATGTAAACACAACATTTTCCTTTCATTCAGCATAATACGAATCATCAAGTAAATGGATAGAATTTGAGCCATTAAAACAAATTGAACCAGACACGACAGATGACAAAAGACATCCAAAAGTTGACATGCATTATATGAGACAAATCATATGGAATAGTAAACTAATTAAAAGGCTCTTTATGTTTACTATTTTCAAGACAAATACCAGGGATCATTAGGATACTACTTTGGTAATATACCTAATACGCAAATGTATTCCGTCTTAACTTTATCTAATAAAACTAGAAAATGTAAATTCAAACTATAGTTAAGCATAACACATTTGGGTGTAAAATGACATAACTATGTAAGAATCTATTTTCCTATTTTACTCTACTTATTCTCCTGAACATAACACATTACCTTTGGGTAATAATGTTACTTCAAATGAGAATAAGTACAACATGAAACACTAATGTGCCTTTAAATCATGCGTAGTCACTTTGGTGAGGTATAACATGATTTAACTAATCATAGGCTCCTTACATTAGCGTTATCGTACAACTTTATGATCATGCAATAAAAATTAACTTTAGCATAATCCTAAACTAAACATGATACAAGAATATGTTATAAAATCACAAATAAAATGAAGCACACGAATCATATGAATCATTTCTGCATAATCAACTTAATGTTATTTAAGTTATTCATTAAAGCTCTGTAAAACTTAATGAATCAGTCCCGTATCGATCTAAAATGATCGAACCAATCCATTAAACACCGTAAATGAACATGCAACCACATAAACCAACATCCTCTAGTTTAGAACCGATCGCGTATCAGTCCTAGATGGACTGAACCAGTAGAAAACTAGATGAACCGGTCTGAAAAGGGAAAGAACCGGTCTCAAACAACTCTGAATCGGTTCGAAAAGACCCGAATCGGTTCTGAAACTGACGGTCTGAAAATCAACTGAACTGGTCCAGAAAAGATCCGAAACGGTCCCAAAACGTTCGAACCGGTCCTCAAACGGACCGAATCGGTTTTGCTTATAAAATCAATACGGCTCGGGTCCGACCGGACCCGACCCGATCCGAGAACCAAACGAAAAATGGGAGGGAAGAGCGCGGGCGAGCGGCAGCAAAAACATATATATATATATATATATATATATATATATATATATATATATATATATATATATATATATTAATTAAAACTTTATGGATCCGGGTCGGGTCAGGACTGACCCGACCCGGGTCCGACCCGCCTCCCCCTTCCGCCCGACCGTCTCCCGTTCGACCTGCGGTTTCAGGCAACGAAGAAACCGCCGCTCGCCTGCAACGGCAGGGAACGGCGGATTCGCCTTCGGAGGCCCTCCGAGGGCTTTGGGTGGGAGCCGACAGATCTCACGGTGCCGCCCGGCGGGCCTCTGACCGGCCGACGCCCTCCCTACCGTCGCCTGTCCCTGTACCCTAAGTTTCCAGATTTGGGCGTTGTTTGAAATTGGTAGCGGCGGCAGCGGGAAAGCCACCGTCGACCACCGGTGGGGTTCGCCGTCGTCGGACGACCCTTATGGCACCCGCTGGCGCTCTCCCTTTCCCTGTTCTTCAGGTTTATGCGGCTATGTCAGAGGCGAGGAGGACACCGACAGGCCACCCAATAACGTGGGTGGTCGTCGGCAAAGACATGCCACAACGGCCGAAGGCCCGTCGTCGCCCAACGGCGACCGTCGCCCAACGGCGACCGTCGCCCAACGGCGACCGTCGCCTCACCGATTTGGCCGTCCCCTTCCCCAATTCGCCCGTCCCCTTCCCCGACAAACGCCCGCCTAAACGGAAACCGACGACTTCCATCACCCACGCGATGGAGGCCATCGCCCCCTTCCTAGATTTCTGCCCTATTCCCTTTGCGTGAAACAGAATGCAAGGGAAATGCACAGAGGAATCGTGGTGTGGGCCCATAACCCATTGTTGGAGCTTTGCGAGAATCAAAGATAGCGTACATACGAAAATGGAGAAATTGAAAACAAGCATTCATGATTCATGTGTTTCATAGAGGGCGGAAGATGAACCTGTAGAGGCGACCGCCGACTAAATGTCAGCGGCTGTGGGAAGAACGGCTACAGTCCCCAAAGAGTCGTTCCCCAGTGGCATTGGCGGCAATGGGTTTCTCACCTCAGCCATAGCAGCCCAGTGATGGGGACAGACAATTCACGTATGCTAAGGGGACAGATTACCCAGACCGAAAAACTTGATGTATCTCACACCATCACAAGACATGTGTATTTATACTTAAGGGTCCGAAACGGATATGGACCCGTATCGACGCAGGACTATCTAGATGGGAAAATCCCAACAATTTGTACTCTTTTTTTTCCCTACTTTTTGTGATTTAAATTCCTTCGAATTTTTTGGTGCGTTAAATGCCTAATCCCAATTACCTCTTTTCTCCTTCGTTTGCCAAATGGCATGAGATTAGGTTATATGTTATCTGTGTTTCTTTTAAAAAGGGTCGTCAGAGCAGGTTACAAAAGTGGAACTTTGAATGATTTTTTCCTGTCTTGATGTTGTCATTGTTCCATAGCATAAGGTCTTCTCTCAATATTAGAGTCATATTCATAAAACAGTTATATGTTATTGTCGTGTGGTATGTTATTGTGTTTACCACCCGATTTCTATGAGGGTGTGCCTTGATGGCATAACATATTTTGTTTTTGTACAAAATATTTTGTGGCAACTCTTTCGTTTTTCTCGGAATATTTTTGTGCTTCTTTCTTCTTTCTGGCGTGCTTTGTAAAATTTTTTATATTTTGTGGTTTTTTTTTTTGTGTAAAATGAACTACGTCCTGCGAAATATATTGCAAAGTAAACTATCCATTAATTAAGGAATACGATTATCCGTTATGACGCGGAAGCCTATCTCCCCTTGGTGTTGATTCTCCGTAGCATCCTTCCGGGGATAGACCCATCTTTATCCTTCCATTAATTAAAATTCACAAAATTAACAGGAACGATATCTTATGGATTCAAAATGATCAGCAAGATCCTTTTCTTATGAAGTTAAAAGTGGAATTTTGGAAAAAAAGTTCTTATCCTACAAAACTAAAAGTGAGGTCAAGGCAACGATCGAGCCCAACGACCGGCTTTTGTCAACTTGCAGATGGTGATGGGCAACGGCCGCAAAGGGGGCGGATTCCGCAACTGGGGAGAGTTTTTCTTTCATTTTTATAAAGGTGTCTGTTTGGAAATTACGCGCTTTGATGAGATTCAAAAGCTGTGGGTGTTCAATGGCTAACATTGACCTCACGTTGCGATGATAAGAGTGACGCTCACCCTTTTAATGAAAAAGACATCTTTGTCAGTTTTCACTTTTGTCTCTGTGAGGGGGACTATTTTTTAATATTAGGGCCCGTTTGATTGTCGGGTGAAATTTAACGTGGTAAATTTATCATGGTAAATTTTTCTGAAAAAATTTACAGGATGAAATTTTTTTCACTTTTATCGTGATAAATTTAATCATGTTTGATGCATATGATAGAAAAACAACTGAATGTGGGAAAAAGTTTAAAAATAATATTTCAAAATAAGTTAATGACATTATTCTATACAATAATGGCATTTTATCTTAAAACTCAAGACGTCATATGTTTTGGAGTTGACTAACATGTAAAAGATTTACACATTGGATGCACTCCCGTCATAAAATGAAGATTTTTCCATAGCAAGCCATTCTCTATACAGCACTAAAGAAAAACATAAATAATTCAGGACATGGATTCATCATTCTCAAAGATATGATAAAGCAAGATGCAGAAATTCCATCATTATGAAGGTTTTAACCTTGTTGTGAGCTAAAACCCTCTGCCATACTCAATTTCCCCCAAAACGGCATTCTAAGTCACAGTGGTATGCCACATTAGTGGCGTACCACGTACCGGTACGCCGGTACGACGTTTGGATCTGGATCTGGGTCGGATTCAGATCCAAACTACATTATAACTTTAAAAATCAAAAAAATTACTTATGGTTTACTTTTTTTTTCGTTTTTTTTTACTTTAACATAAGAAATCTCATTAACAAGATGAAAACATTGATAATTTATTCATTATGAGCATCTTCTTATTGACATTTTTGTTACAACTTGTGGTTTAATTATATATAATAATTTATTTTTGAAATTAATTATATATAATAGTCGTCGTACCCGTACCATGATTTAAAAAAATATCGTACCCGTCCCCCCGTACCCGAACCCATACCAGTGTGACATAGACGGCATTATGAAGCCATCGCAGCATTCAGCAGTAGAACCAGAACCTCAGCGGCCGCCCACCATTCCAATCCACCGGTGAACCGTGGCCTGCCATTGACAGTGCTTCTCTCAACCCCATAACCTCAGCTGCCGCCCACCATTCCAATCCGGCGAACCATGGCCCGCCATTGACAGCGCCTCTCTCAACCCCATAACCTCTGGACTCGATTGCTGAGGACGCATGGTGGGGAAGAAAGGCCTTCTGCTGGAAATGGCTCGGCCAGAGGAGGGGAGCTGCGATGGCGGAGCAGCGATGGTGAGAGCGGCAGTCGAGCGGGGTGAGCGACGAGGGGTGGCAACAGAAAATCTCTACAAAAAGGATAAAAAGATGCTGAACAATGGACATATTCTACCCAAAATAGATTAATGGGACTAAAGAGTTTCTGTATTAAAAAAAAAAAGTCACACTAAAGTAAAATGAAGTCACAACTAAGTTCATCTTTGATTTGGATGTCGCACCTTACCACCTTAAGGTACAGGAGCACCCACAAGATCTAACTAGAGACCTACCTTTATACAGGCCCCTAACCCAAGACCAGCTATGTTAAAAAAAAAAAGATGCTTTTGCAAAAATGAAACATAATGAATTTCTAATATGGTCCATGTCACATGGACTATATTGCGGAAGTCTCTAAGGCCGTAGGGTAGGGTAAATGAGCGCAAATCCAGCTCGAATATTATAGGTGTTATTTTAATGGGGATTGTAGTACTAGACTGAAGGTGCAACATACCCTTAATCATCCTTTAAAAACTAGCCGAGTCAATCTGGTGAGTCAAGTGACTCAGCTCAGCTCGCCTCCTTACTGAGTCAACCCAGTAGGGTGACTCGTTTTATTTCATTCTTTAATATATTTTATTGCTGTTGATAGTTCATACATGCTAAAATATAAGCTCTATTTGTTATTTTACTAAAAATAGTTTAGTTTATTAAAATCATGCAATATTACACTGCCTATACGTGGCTTCGCCACGGATTACAGAAACTCTTTAGTCCCATTAATCTATTTTGGGTAGAATATGTCCATTGTTCAGCATCTTTTTATCCTTTTTGTAGAGATTTTCTGGATTTTTTCTCCACATGAATTCTTCTATTTCTTGGTGTTTCTCATTTCCTATAAACAACGGGCATTTCCAGTTTTGAATATTATATGGCCTTATCCGATCTTTCTTATAATCTGCTTCAGAGCCTTCAGTCGGGCAGAAATGTTGAGATTGAGACTATAATTTTCTTTGTATTTTCGTGCTGATAGTTCTCATCCCCATGTACATCTTCCGGCAAATGCATCCGGTCAATTTTGTATTTCTGGGACTATACACGCTCTCCATCAGCCTCCTCGTCGGATTCGCCTGCGCCCTCACCAACGGTAAGCCAACTCTTTGCTCCTGACTGACCACATATTTTGCATACTTCCTCTCCTTGCATGACGTTCCATCGCCGTTTAAAGTCTGCCTCAGTAGTATTCTTATTCTTTTAGTGACACTTTTTTTTTTTCCGCATCAATTGAAGTTGTTTTTATAGTGTTAAAACAAGCTAAAATCGTCAATGTCGACCCCATCGACCACAAATCTTGCTAAACTTAGCATAGTTGGTCAGAATGGCAGAGAAGTGTAAGGTCGGTCATCAATTCAATACTCATGAGCGCTACTCCCTTGGATGTAAGCAGTAAATGTATGATGTTTAATTGATGGGTGTCATTCCCTATCTAAATCTCGAAACACCTCTAATCATCAAGAGGAGGAGGAAAGGGAAGGGGCGTGAGCTTGTTGAGGGTATTCTCCATCCACTAAAACCATGTTCAGATTAAGCATTATTTAAGTTGAGGGAGATTATTCTTTTTGCTCCTTACTGTTAGTAGTAGGTCAGCATCGGGCCAGCTTGAGGTTCGAGCACTTTCCAAAGACATTCCTAGCAGCCCATGCCCGGCCCCCTTAGCTTAGTTATCGGGCTGCTCTCAACCATCTACTTTATGCATGTTGGATATTCGGTTTGATAGCACTCTTATTTGAAACCCTTTTAATATTTCATTTTCTAATACCTCAAAAACTCTTGGTGATGCATCAAGAATTTCTAAGGAAACACTCGGCCACATGCTAAGAGTTTTTAAATAGTCATTGCAACCCACAAACTCTTTTGAAGGTTGCCGTTGAAAAATACTAAGAAACCAAGAGTATCTTAAAAAACTAAAAAATAGAGATAAACTCATTTAAATAATAAGTTGAGTTCGAAACTCGAACTGTTAATGCTAGATTAGGCTGCTAAATGGGTAACAAATTTTACATACTCGTTTTTTGATTAAAATAACCGGTTTCGAAACCCTTTGTCTCAAGCGGGAAAGTTTAACTTTTCCCTTTTCAGTTTCCCCCAACGCAACCCTAAAAGTTTTTACCCCCAAATGCAACCCTAAGGCCACGTTTGAGGGCCACGCATGGAAGGAGAACAGTTAAGAAAGCCATTTTTTTCTTCTGTGTTCCCGTCTCTCGCCCCATCTCTATTTCTGTCCGCTTGTCTTCAAATTTCTCTGCTTAAGTTTCAAGGTATTCATGTCTGCTCAGCGCAACTTGGTTCATCTCCTGATGAGCTTTGCCGATGAGCTTCGCCATAAGAGGTAGAACCGATTAAGGGGGCAAGGCAATGCTTCTTACAGGCAGGCTCATTTAAGTGGCCTGGTGCCTAAAGAGTTCTTCGCCATTAAAAAAAGAACAAAACTTCAACATTGGCATGGGGAATAATGTTTGCCAATGATATCAGTATTGGATCCAGTCTTGGCTTGGAATCTTGGAAAAGATGAAGGGTATAAGGACTGCTATTCGTTTATTACCGAGATTTGGCTTTAGGCAGAGCCATAGAAATTCACACATGCATTTGTTTCTCATAGATGGCTATTAACTGTTCGCTGCATCAAAGTAGAATTTCACCTCTTTATCATGAGGGTAGGGACCGTATCAGCATTTGATGGATCTTTTTGCATGATTCAGTAAAGAGAATACACTGCCATCTCTTACAAATTTCTCTTTTTCTTAGAAACCATTTTTGACGGACTTGCATATATTTAGTAGGCTTTTTTGATAGATAATGCTTCAGTTTGATACATATTTCTCATTCTTCTACGCATTTTGCCTTCAGGTCTTTGCATCATGCAGACATTGTACTGTTTGCAAGGTTCAATGGATGACCACCCAGAAATATTTTTATAGTTTACAGTTGTACAATTCCATGCTTCTTTCCTTACCTCTGAGCTAGTTTTACTGTAGTGTTTGGCTGCTAGAAATTTCTGGTATTTTCAATCTCTGAGCTAATTTTACATCAATCTGCAAGAATCATTAGAGAGATGGGCCTAGAAACGTGCGAACAAGTTGTGTTTTCGGGGAGACAGGAACGAAAACCTGCGAGAATGTAAGGTGTATGTTTTCATTTTAAAAATGCGAAGTTCCAAAGCTACCAATGTGCTGTCTCCTTTCTCTTTCTTAACTTATGATTTTCATTTTACTATTTGTGGAGCACAGAAGCAGAACACCAAGTTAATGGTCATTTCTTGGATTTCAATCTTTTATAGTTCGAGTCTTTTAGGAGAGGCAGAATAATAGAAATGCCATTAGCATAAGAGAAAGTTTTGTTTACATATTCTTCCCTTGATCTGCATATACCAACTAATGCCCCTAAAGCTAGCTTCCTAATCACATGGTTTGAAATTGGATTTTGCAGAAAGCATAGCAAGTTGGTGACTATAGGTTGCAGGCCTAAAGCAACAGCACATGCATCAATAAGAAATTGAATTCAATGTTTGCCACATGCCTCTCAAGGATCACAAGTACGTGAGGGACAACACCTGCTCTTGCTATGTACTTTTTGTTCTATTGGCAGGCTAAACTCCCAAAGACGGCTTTTGATAACTTGGCTATATCTATATATATATATATATATATATATATATATATATATATATATATATATATATATATATATATATATATATATATATATATATTCTCTCTCTCCCTTAATAAGCTTGACAATTATAACCAATGCACAATTATAACCAATGCTAATATTGGTAGTTCATTCGGTGTTCACTATATATTTTTGATACATAAATCGGACTTGGATCATATTTTCATATGGTTTAAAAGTTATAAATCAGATTCTGGTGGATTCAGATATAACATAAAAGTCGGATTGAGATATAACATAAAAGTCAGATTCAGATATAACTTAAAAGTTGAATTCGGATCGGATTCGGATAAATTTAAAATTCGGATTCGGATAGGATTCGGATAAAATTTAAAATTCGAATTCGGATCGGATTCAAAATAACTTAAAAATCAGATACGGATCGGATTCGGATATGATATAAACTTTTTTTCATCCGAATCCAAATATATGAATAACCGAAAAATTGGATATGGTAAAAAATATATCTGATCCGAATCTGATCCGTTGACATCCCTTTCCTCATGTATAAATATTTGGTGGTCTATCTTACTTACTAAGCCTGGGGACTACAGCATACTTGTTGGGTCCATAAACCCGCGCTCACTGTGTAGAGAATGGCTGCTAGTAAGTTTGCTAGAAAGCAAGGATTGTGCTCCCATTTCCTCACTGGTACAGACAGATTGGCTATTGGAATATTGATGGGGAATTCTTATGTCACTGAAAAGTACTTGATCTGATATAATTGAATGTCTGTAACATTAACTAACAATGTTTTTCTTTTTGATTTTCTCTTAGCCTTACATTATGAAAGGATCGGTGGCCAATATGATTCCTTACAAGTCATGCATCTACTAATCTCTCTATCTCTCTCTCTCTCTCTCTCTTATATATATATATATATATATATATATATATATATATATATATATATATATATATATATATATATATATATATATATATATATATATATATATAACTGTTCTTACATGAAAAAATTCTTGTATCTATCTCACTTTCAATTCTAAGTTCCTTGACAAACCTGAGTAGTCCCCAGACAAGAAAACGAAATAAATCCCCAAATCTGAAATCTTAAACTGCCTCTATTAATCACTGGGCGGGCTATCAACCGAATAAGACGAATACTCTCTGGCTATGGACAAGATCTGCAGGTCATTTTCCATAAAAGATGTCAATAAAAGTTCTCAAAACACTATTTAAAAATAAAGGAAAAAAAGAGAAGCAGATAAAGCAATACAACTTCAATGAGAAACATGTACATCCACAGAAAGGCAGAAAGAAATGTTTTATATCACCTCGGCATCTATGTCGTCCACCTTTTCCCCAACATCTGAGGCATGATCACTTTCTTCTTGTTCATCATCCTCTTTCAAGACTGTCTGCAGCCAAGCAATCTGCAGAACAACGTCGAAGAAAATGGAGTGGCATAAGATTTCGATCCATAGTCGACAATAATTCTTCCCAATGACAATTTATTGACAAACATAGCAACTTCGCAGTAGCAGTATGCGTCATTAAAGCACTCACTTCTTCTTTAGTAAACCCGCAATCCGAATTGTCATCCCCTGAATAGTATGAGTACTCTCTGTTGTCACACAAAGAAGAAAGTAGATCATGTCATGTTGGGTATTGCACGACGCCAACTACTCATACTCATGGTAAACTGATGCATGCCTTGAAGTGTAGGCGTTGCTGGTGGGGTTAGTGGCTGGTAAAGAAGTAGGTCTCTTATTTGATATACTTCTGCATTTTAAGTGGTGAGTTATGGTACTTAAGCTAATTCAACCCATTACCTAGAAGGACATGGGAAATTGCACGGTGGGAAGGGGCATCCTCCGACCTCTTTCTAAGTTTCTAAGTAGTGAGTTGTTAACCTCTCACCCGCCTCAAAGTAGACCCACGCTCACCCCCACATCTTAACTACTTCAAATTACATGAACTAATAAATCTATGTGTCGCATCAACAAACGTGCTTAATAGTAGAGGAGGTGTTATATATAATACACGCATGATATATATATATCGTCCATATTAAAACAGGTAACTTACCTCCGGTCAACTCCTTTGGGCGCGACATTGAATGCCTTTCCTCGACTTGATGATGGCTGCACTTCAGTTGGATGGGCATTTGATGGCTGCCGTTGACTCCCCACTGAACCTGTGTTGGTATGAAGAATGGACAAAGTCCAAAACAATATTCAGGTCATTTTTCAAATACTTTATGGCATCTGGAGCAATTTGGACTCTTTCTCTCTCGCTCTCTTTCTATATATATATATATATATATATATATATATATATATATATATATATATATATATATATATATATATATATATATATATATATATATATATATATATATATATATATATATATATATATATATAAACCAAGATGCCAATGACTAAAAGTTAAAAAAAATTAGTTGTTTAAAAATTCTCCGAAGAAGCATTAGCATTGGTTTATTGACAAATCGGTTGCTAAAAATAAACGACTGAAGGACTATTAGCAGCCGTTGTTATAGGGATTTTTAGTAATGGCTCTTGTATTTTTAGCCATCTGGAATGTTCATATATATAGCTTGGTTCCAAGAAGTAAAATGTACTTTTAACCTCCACTTCGCTGGGTTACTATAACTCACTCTCTTTGTTCGGCAGGGCATCAAGTATATCTATCTTTACCTATGAACTAATCTCGGAACATTGGACCGGTTGGTCCTAAGGAAATACTACTTCGTCATGTATTTTAACTTGAATCGGAAACTTTTTTGCGCAACTTTATCCTAGCTTTGCAGAGGGTATAAAAAACACTAGTTCAGAGACAAAAATCAAACTTGCTTACATGCAATAAATAAGGTGTTTTCTTGGTAGTTTGACCTTGCAGATATGATCTCAAAAATAAGTTGATGAGAAGCATATGTTAAATTAACCATTTTTTGAATTTAATGGAAGTTTTATAGCAAGCAAAAAATTGAACGGCTCATATAACATCAAAATTTTGATGGTGAAGACATAACTATTTTTCATAAAAACAACTTAAACTAAAGCATCCTTTATATCAAATTAGTTTAATAAACGTTAAGCTGTTTGTATTTGTTTGAAGTTTTTTTTTTAGTAAAAATTTAAAGTGCCTGGATCTTATCCCTGACCTAGCTATCCGTGGTATCCACACACACACACACACACACACACACACACACACACACACACACACACACACACACATATATATATATATATATATATATATATATATATATATATATATATAGAGAGAGAGAGAGAGAGAGAGAGAGATGTTATCAGATCATGAACAATAGTGTTTTAGTGTGTTATAGATTCTTATCCAAGACTTGTATCCTTTGATGATGATGACACGTGAATCACTAGAAACATGTAAAGCATATGGCTAACCAAATAACAAATTTTCGTAAGAGGACTGAAATAGGTTACCATTAGACAAATGATCTTTTTAAAGAGATTGAGAAGTATTATATTAATATGTCCAAGGTCCAATATTGAAATCATTATAGAGGTTTTTCCTGACTTTGTCTGTGTCAAACAAGAATTCGAAATACCACGTTTTTTTTAGAATATGTACATATAAATATAATTTCCAATTAACATTACAAAATGCTATTTATACTAAACAGGATTTTATAATTTTCTTGGTCCAGATTCTTAGATATTTTCACTTATAAAATTCAATCTGCACATCGACTTTTGGTATTGTTTTTTATTCCTATGTTAATTCATTTTATATTCATATCTTCTGTTTATGAAAAACCAATTTGAGTTACTAGAAGGCATGCTTTGGCGAGTCTTCCTTTTTGAGAGATAGACTCCGTCTTTTTTCTTTTATTTTCCTTTTCTACAACTACAAATATTTTCCATTGTAAAATTGGTGGTTACAGGGAGGAAACGGGAGTTGAGACGTAGTTTTACTCAGCATACATAGATATACTTAATCACACATGCAAGTATATATCTTCTATTGTTGGTGCGTGTGGCATGGTCTTATAACTTCCTACAGCTTTATTTATTGTTCCATGGGAATTTCTTGAAAAATTGAGAAGGCAATATTCGCTAAGAATTTAAATAATTGTTTCACAACAATCACCACCAATCCATTTTGCAAAAGTATAGTCTCTTCATGGATGTTCTCTCTCATTAACTGGTATATAAGTAGAAGAGGATATGATAAAACACACCATAATATTGTGGATTTTTTTGCTTGTCTTTTCCCTCGTTGCTGTCCGCCTTCCAGCTTCTATCCATACTGTACTTCTATCTACAACATCAACAAATATTATAAGAATATTATAAGGAACAATAGATATGACAACGGCTCAAATGAGGACGATAAGGCTGTCTTCTTTATCCTCAAATTCAAATTCATTAATATTACTATTTTTTTAATCCAGTCAGACAGTGGCAAGCAAGGACTTTTTGGCCAAAAAGGCACTTGAATGGTGATCTGCATGTAATTTTGAGTCATAACAATGTGATCTTGAGTTATTGTAATGAGATTTTTGATGGGCTGGTGTCGGCAGTGACTAGCTTTCCTACGAATACAAGATGCTTCTATTTTCATAAATGGTGCACAGTTTTAGTAGGCCAAATGATGAAATTAAGGGTCCTTTTGATGAACAGAAAAAATTCAGTGCATCGTTGAAATCTATATGGGTGAGTGAAATTTCACCTGTTTACCTCCCGACGTGATAAAATTTCACCCGAAAAACTCTTTAAGTTTGGGTGACATTTCATGCTTGAAAAAGTCCTACCTGTGAGGTCAGACTTTTTCGCGGACACAAGACAGAGAGTCGTTAGGGCTCTCAATTTTTCCCCTCCCGTGGACACTAGGGCTGCACGAGTCGAGCCAACTCGAGCTCGACTCAAACTCGCTCGAGTAAACTCAACTCGAGCTCGACTCGTTTTTATACGAGTCAAGCTCGAGGTTAAATGTAAACTCGAGTATGTTAACGAGCCGAGTTCGAGTTAGACGAACTCGACTCGATTAAACTCGACTTGGCTCGACTTTAATTTTTATTTTGTTTTTTATATTTTTATTTTCTCTCTTTTTTTTGTTTTGTATTTTTTAATTTTCCCTCCATTTTTACCCAAGCAGCTACACTTCATTTTTTTTATTATTATTAAACCTCAACTTAATCATTTTGCTTTCCAATCAATCAATCTCATCTCCATTTTTCCTTCTTTTTTTCTCCTTCCTCACCAAATACGTCTTCCTTCTAAGGCTGCACACGAGCCCAGTCGAGCTCGAGCTCGAGCTCGGCCAGCTCGAGCTCGGCTAGACTCATGTTGAGTGAGCTCGAGCTTGTCACAAGCTTCTCATCATCAACTCGAGGTTGACTCGAGAAACTGCTGCCAAGCTCGAGCTCGAGCGGCTCGTTTATTTCTTCTTCAGTCTTCACGCGCCTTTTTTGTGGTGGCAGCACATTGTGATGGTGTCATCGGTAACAACGTGAGAAGTGCCATTATGATGGTGCGTAATAGGACATGCCATGAGTGCCATGAGCATGCAAAGCTTTTTCATAGGTTTTCTATTATGGTGATGTCCTCGTCAATGGCACCTATGCTTCTGGACACTCACCTCACTTGCTGCTCTCCCCTGTTCTTGCTGCTTTCCCCTCCCGTGGACGCCCATCTTCCCCTCTCTTGCTGCTTTCCCCTCCCGTGGACGCCCATCTTCCCCTGCTGCTTTCCCTCCCGTCGACGCTCCCCTCTGTTGCTGCTTTCCCCTCCCATGGACGCCCATCTTCCCCTCTCTTGCTGCTTTCCCTTCCTCACTCACAGTCGACGGAACCTCTCCTTTCTCGCTGCACAGGTATATCTTCTCTCGCTATGTGTCCTCCTCTCCAGCCAGACGAAGACAAAGCAAAGAGGAAGGAGGAGAAGAAAAAAGAGGTGTCTGCAAGAAACAAGTGAATCTGCAGAAGGAGGGAAAGGTTGGAACTATGTATTTCTCTCTAAACTAGTGAACTTTCTCCGTTTTGATGTTCTTTTCTCTAAATTGAAGATAATACGGTTTTGTCTCTGCAATTAGTCATTGGATTGTATTTTTTTAGTCTTAACTCTTAAGTCTTAACTATCATTAGACAGTGAGAACTTGCTTTTAAACTCTGTTGTAGTCTTTGTCGTTGGACTAGTGCTATGGTAGTACCGAATAATCCAACCATGCAACTCTATTTCTGTATATATAGTCTCTATCAGACTCTGTTGAAGGATACAGATTTGAGGATCTCAATTTCAAACATTGGACCCCACAGGAATTTAAACAACTGATCCTCTGCCTTTTGTCTAAAACATGCAAGGATATCAAATATGAGATATCCTCTAACACTAGCAAGCCCTCACTTTCGGGGGTTTGACATTCACTTTCATCTTGTAAATTTTTCTAGAAAAAATTACCACGGTAAATTTACCATGTTAAATTATTTTTGTGCATCAAATGGACCATAAAGGATTAGATGAAGGAAAACCACCTGAATCACCGCAAATTGCATGCAACTCATATGGTCTTTTTGTTGTAAACGACCATTATAGAATTGACAACATTATATAAGGGGACACACACAATACAGGGATGCATCTGAATATGGAGCTTGCTGCAATTCTTGTTGGCAATAGTGACAGCACATTTACAAATGCCAGGGGAGGAAAGAGGCCCAAGTTTGTCCAGCCAATGCTTAAAACTGGAGTCAAGCTGAATCAAAAAGGACGGACTACAGGACTCTTATAAGATACAAAAATGAAGTCATCCATGAAAAAAAATATAGCAAGCATGTGGACATGATTTTTGACTCTATGAAAAAGCAAAAACTAACAACTAACTGAGAAAGCAGCTAAATGCATCACCCGACAGAGTAAAACACCTAAGCTGTAGTTTAAGTTGAAAAATCGAGAGGCATAATTTGTCTCCCTTGCTCTCTTACCTCCTCCGATGCCGTGAACAGGTTCTTGCAAAGACACCCTCAGCCTTTAGACAATATCAGACAATGATAAGAGAAACTAATACAACATATATAAAGTGTAAATCCAATTCCCAGTTTATTGCTTTATAGCAATACTAGATTGCTGTAGGCATTTATAGAAATTTTATTATCACAATCTTAATTTGGTATAGGCAATTTCCAAAAGTATGAATTATCATAAAGTATATTGAAATCAGATTTGCTGAATCGGAAACTGCTACAAGGGAACCTCCTACCTGTCCAGGATGCAATGGCACTATATTGTACGATAAAAAATAAGGGAGACATCAATCCCTTTAGTGCTTTTTTCTGGCATGTAACCAAATGTTAGTCCCAACACTGTTACTGAATGGTTTTTTGACCTATAGCACAACGTCAGTGAAGATTTAGCATTACTGGCGCTCTGCTAATTTTTACAGAGAAAATCATCGAAAACTCATTGGCGAATGAGATATTGATACCTTCACTTGCGTGAAAGAAAAAAAACATCAGGAAAGCCAATAGCGGAGCCATAGATATTTGGGTGAGAGGCAATCACCGTATATTTAAGGGATATTAAATATATGAAAATTTACTATATATTTAAGGGGCATTTTATATGCAAATATGCACAAATTTAGAGTTAAGCAATATATAAATAAGAACTTTTTAATTGGCTGTGTGGGCAACTAACCGCACATGGCCACATCTGCCCCTAGTGAAGCTTGAAGTGCCACTAATGTGGTTTGGTGTTAATGAAAGTGTAGTCACTAACATTGGTATCCTTGCTTCGGCAAAAACGATCCACTTTCACTGACATTTTGTACACGTCATTGAAGATTTATGTTACTGATGCATATTTGGCCGCATCAGTTATTATTTATCTTTTTGCATGTTATTAAATAGTTTATATATATATATATATATATATATATATATATATATATATATATTGAATCCATATGTGTTCACTTAAAGATATTGTTTACAGAGTCAAAAACCACATAAAAATATCAAAATAATGAGTCCTGCCACTGCTGCTTATATCTTCCTTCAGTCAATTTCTCTGCCTGATATCAAAGCAAATAAAATACTGAAAGAACACCAGACTGTAATAAGATGACTACGAGTATGTGACCAAAATTCAGTATCAATAACAATGATGACAGCAACAACAACAAAAAACAAGCAAAATTCGGTCACAAGGCCACATATTTACAAGAAGGAAATGAGAAGTAAAAAAAAAGTGACGTCAATTAGTTTTCCTCAAGTCGTTATCTGTTGTGATTGGATCAAACTTACGCAAACTACATGATAATATGTAAGGAATTAGTACAGGGTGACTGCACTGTATGGCTTGTGGCTTGATGACTTCTTTGGCTCATGATTGGCATGACATGATGTTGATATTGCATTAGCTTGTCACACCAGAAACGGGCTTACTACATTCACTGTATCGATGTCTAATGCATTGCTCTTACTTGATGCACTAATTATGTGGAGCTAATGAAAGTTCTAAAGTATTATGTGAATTGTGTTATATGGATTGGAAGCCAATCACCTTATAAAAAGGTTCAAAAGTATGGCAGCACAAGTGACCCCGGGACCCGAGTGCGGACTTCGTCGAGTGAAAAGCCTAGTTGTTGAGGGCCTTCTCACTTGAAGTGGATGCACCACTATTATTACTCAAAAAGATGTGTACGTTGCAGGTGTCTCTAGTAGCAACGTGCATGTTGCATCATATGTTTTTGGTTCCCAATTCTAGCACATATTTATTATGCATAGCCCGATAATCACACACATCCCACCATCATTCACAGCTAGCCTTGTGCCATAGTACCATACCCAAATAGTGAACTAGGGTCCTAAACGATCTAACATTACGCTTATGAGTTAGGCCATACTTAGTGGTTATATTGAGACTCCATATTTTATTGTTTTTTGGGTACTTAACAAGCAGATCGGGCGCATATATATATCGAGACGACAATCCAAAGAGTAGATTTGGTTCATTGGAATGCTTGGTTAATTCCAATTAAGCACATCGATGTTATTTAAATATACTCTCAGGTTTTTCGAGATTCTCTAAAGAGCTCAAGTCTCAAATGAACAGTTTCTCATCCTACGTTATCCAATTTCGGCCTAAGTTGCATCGTTTGAAAGCTCGAAATCAGCTCTATCTAGCAGGCATGGTATCTTCGACAAACATCATAAATCAGGAGTTATCAACCAAAAAAGGTAAATTACGAAAACATCTCAATATCCAATAAAATACAAAATAAATTGCACATGAAAAAAATGTCACAGAAAATAGCAGCGAAATATTTGTCTTTTTATTAAATATTCAAGAATGAACATTCAACTTTGTCAGCCTTTTCGGGATCGATAAAGATCAGAATCCGACTTCCACTATACGGTCTTTTAACTATATTTGCTATCTAAAAGGTGCCTGAAACGTTTGCCAACTTTCATTGCATTTTGCAAATTCAGTAGTGGAAATTGATGTAGAATGTCCAAAAAAACCATCTAGCAACAGTTAATTACTGTTCTTAAAAAATTTTTAAGAACCATCTGGTATGCTTCCTATTGAGCAAGCTTCATCCTCACTTTGCCATTTTATCAGTCCTTGCTTGAAGTAGATGAGTTTTTTTTCTGGCAAATAGTATATAGTCTAGCACACCTAGACGAGCATGAGTTAGAGGGCCTAACTATGGAAGGCTCCCGCTGCACTCATACTAGTGCCCCTGTGCCTACAATTCTCTAGGCATGGTTTTAGGCTAATAGCAACGGTTTTCTTTACAATCAAGATGCTATATATATATATATATATATATATATATATATATATATATATATATATATATATATATATATATATATATACCACCTCAAATTTTTTCAGAAGACTGTGTTCCATTTCACTCAAATAAGATTCTCAGTTATTTCAACCATTTTTACAATGACTTGAATCTAATTTCGGACCCTGAGCTCAAGCTCAGCCCAAAATAGACTTCTAAATCTATACTCAATTTCAAATCTTGACCCCATACCTAGGATAGACTTCTATATCCATACCCAAGTCCAACTCATGACCACTCGATCCAAAACGGAACCCTACGCCCATATCTGAGTCCAAATGCAAGCTTTAAATCTAAAATCTAACTTTAGACCAAGATTCAAAAGTAAATCCAAATCCTAGTTCTAAGATACACACGTTGATCTGAAATACAAAGCCAAAGTCTGTGACTGAACTCCACAAATGAAATTAAGTGCAAACTAGGAAAATAGACTCATAAACCCACTGTCAGATCCAAATAAAATATTTCAACTCTAAATCCAAAGTCGAGGCTAAAGTAACAAATTTCGATACTATCAAGTGCTGTGCGCGCATGTACTGACCTTTCCTTTGTTTTGCATCATAATTTTACACCAAAAATATGCTTTGAGACTAAACTACTCATTCAATCCTTGATATGAGCCTTAGACGTCGACAAGAACGCATTGGCAACCAAGCAAACCCGATTCGGATCTAAAAGGAGCCCGGAATCACCCAAAATAAAATCAAACCCATTTGTAAGAGAAGATTATTTTGCCCTTCAAAATATGTGTTTTAAAAAAAATTACGTTTTTTTTATGTGGGACCCATTGGAGACTAGGGAGGTGAAAGCCACCCCTTATTGGTCCAAAATGAACCAATAAAGGGGCATTTTGCCACCCACTCCCACCCGCATACCCGGCGCACTGCTTAGTACCTGGATGAGCAGCACACAGTGGTTTCAAGGCTGGGCCTACACACTGCACATGCCCCCTTTTGTGTTAAAAACTGCCCCCTTGGGGGCGGTTTTGGTCTGATGAGGGGGCTTTAACCCTAGGCATACCCCAAAAGGGTGTTTGAGGGTTAAGGGTCAATCCCATTTGATCAAAACCGATTTTAAAAAAAAAAAAAATTATTAAAAAATATTTGAAATTCACATGGACATGTTGTCAAATTCAAATTTTGAGTTTTGGATCCAAAACTCCTTATAAATACTCTAAAAATTTTCTCCCTTGGGGCATGAGTTTTAGCGTTTTTCCATTTGAAGATGTAGAGTTTTTCACCTAGCTCTGTCTCCATTTCTCTCCTCTTGTGTTCCTCTTTTTCTTTAACCTTGGGAGCAAGCTTCTCCAACTTCCTCTCTTCAAGGAAGCACGAGGAGGCTTCTCGAAAAAAAACATCTTCAACACATTGGAGCTTCATTTAATGAAGTTTTAGAATTATCTGGAGAAGAAGACTCATTTTCAAAAATCATTCACATTAAAGGTATGTAATCAATATCCAAATCATTTTCTTTTCTTGCTTTCTCCCTTCTTCGTCTCCTCTTGACCATACAAGATAGCTCTCAAATCTTCCATCGAGAGTCAAAAACTATTCTTGAGTGCATTTGGAGCATGAGAACGTGAAACAAGATTTCAATCTAGGATCTAAATATGTTTCCCCCTTCTCTTGAATGTGTGTTCTTTGTGTTGAGATGTTGTTCATGACTAGTTGACTGATTTTTTTTTTATTTATATAAGAATGAACGGTAAGAATGAGTATTTGGATTTAGATTTCTTTAATGTATTATGTTGAATTTTGATGTTTAGATTTGTCCCACCCAAGAAAACCCCTTACAATTGTCTACATGTTAAAGTGCATCTTAATGACATTCTCACATTTAACATTTCCTTTGATCAGCTGGTTAGGGATCCCAATGAGAGCTTTCTTACATTATTGACTTTCTTTGTGTGTGTTTAATTTCTTCTATATCTAACGGTAGAAGAAATAAATTTTCTTGTATTAGATGAAATAATTATTTGTTTTATGATTATAAAAAACATATTTGGAATCGAGTTTTTAAAAGAATTTTGAAAATAAAAATCTTCTTCGAGACTTAGCCTAGGTTCTTGCATAAGCCCTAGTTCCTCTCCTGCCTACAAATAAAAAAAAAATCAGAGTCAAATATGCTCTAATTTATCTCTTTATTTTAATTTTTCATGAATACATATGCGTATATACACGTTATATATGAATACATGCACATAATACCTCTCTCTATCCACATCTCTCTATGATTCAACATATTTCTTTATAGATTTATATATATATATATATAAGTATATATGTGTATTCTATTTTCTCTCTCTAGAATCATCTCTCTCTCTCTCTTCAAGTTAATACCTTCTTTTTATAAATTTTAATATACATACGTATATATGTGTTTCTCTATCTCTTTCTAAAATCTTCTATACTCTCTTTCTCTTTCTCTTAGATTTAAGATCCTCCTTTTATAAATTTTCATATACATATGTTTATACAACTACACACACACATATATACATCCCTCTCTCTTTAAATTTTTTATTTCTTCCTTTTCAAAATCTATTTCTCTTTTTCTTTTTCCCTATTCCTCTTGATTCGAAATCTTTTCTTTTTTTTCTTCAATTCTTCCAAACACTTCTTTTCCAAAATCCAAGATTTTAATTTTCATTTGTTGACTTCACTAAGATCAAAACTCAAATAATGATTCAA
Organism: Nymphaea thermarum; assembly: GCA_011799765.1. Lineage (NCBI taxonomy): Eukaryota > Viridiplantae > Streptophyta > Magnoliopsida > Nymphaeales > Nymphaeaceae > Nymphaea > Nymphaea thermarum. The sequence goes on along the minus strand of JAANDH010000188.1, from coordinate 183,394 downwards.
TATTGAAATTATGAGCGATGATCTACAACCCCATTTTATTTCCAAATCGTTTTTTTCCTCTTCATGTGAATATTTAGAATAAGTATGTAAACAAATATAAATTTATGTAATAATAGAGTTATCCTTAGATGAATAATATGATAGGAATCAATAATTTGCTTTCAATCATAAAGAATCAACCTAGTCATGTATTCACATTCACTTACGAAATTTACAAATGATTACAAACATCTATCTAAAAAAAATTAAGCAAGATGGTATGGAAGTCTAGATAGGTAGTAATTGAATTGGAGCAAAATCTTAAACTTATTTAAGTTCTTAACAGAACACTAAATCGACTTCGAAAAGTGAGTTTTAAAATACTGATATTATCTTTCAAAGGTTTCTAAAAGATATTTGTAAAGATTTTTCGATTCAAAACCTCCCAAATCAAAAATGAATTATACTCTCACAAATTTAAAATATCAGATCTTCAACATTATTTCCAAACACCATGCCGCATTTAGAACCAAAAAAATGTTTAAGTAAACATAAAATGCATTAAAAATAAGTATAGCACTTGGATGGACTCCCGGTAAAGTTGCCGGGAATGGCCAATGCTCATACCAACGGGCATTTCAAAAATTTAAAATTTAAATTTTTGAAGCACTCCAAAACCAAAAGAAATTTTGGGAATGCCAACAAGTGAAAACATGTACGAACGTTGCATGCTCGTATTGGCTGTATTTGTCGGGGGTAAATTGGTAAGCAAAAGATAATTTTCCTCTTTTCATATTATTCTACAACAATGGAAGGGCATTGTTAGGCATTTTAGCAAGCTGTGAGGCACATAAGTATGTTATTTATGTATTACTTAGCGGATGTGATTCTACCAACACTAATGCATCGGATCATATCGGAACTTCAAAGTGAAGCATGCTTAGACGAGAGTAATAATATAATGGCTGACCTCCTATATATATATATATATATATATACACACACATAAAACAGCAGGAAAGAGATGTGGAGAGAGACAATTAATTCAGAAATAATATTTTTTATTATCATAAAAGCATTTCACAGTAGGTACATGGGAAGAGCATGAATTTGATTCATTTTGCCATTTGCATCAAAATTGGTGGAATTTTCTAACCAATTCCCTCATTGGAATTGGAAAATCGAACCTATGGTTATAGCTGCCAGATCTCCTGCTCAAGCAACGTCACATATTGCCAATACCCGGATATCCAGGTGGAAGAACAATTCCTATCATTTGAACGGCCAAATGAAATTAATAGAAAAGAGTAAAAATTGACCTGAAAAGGCACACCAAAAGGAAAACAAAAAACAACATAAGCAACAACAGGTTGGCCAGGTCAAACAGGCCAAAAATGAGGAGCTTTGACTGGGCCAAGCCAACCTTTTTTTTACATTATAAAAAAGACCAAAATGCCTTTTTAGGGTAATTATTCCTTTTTTATTATCTATTTTCAACTTGACCAAAAGACCATGGATAGGACAATTATGTTTTCTAAGTCATTATGACGAATACTTTTTAACAAGTGCTATTATGAAAATGCCCTTATTTCATTTGTTCTTAATTTTGCTTTATTTCCATTATCATAATGTTATTTTGTTTTTATTTTTCATCATATTTAGAGTACACTATAAACTTAATTTCTTCGTCAGTTAGGCGTAAAAAGGAACAACGTATGCCCTCTCTCTCTTAAACTTAGATTCTCTTTATTTATAGGTTCCTGATCAAGTTCGTGCAGTTGCACTGCTGAATTCTGCGGGACGGTTTGGAAATGCTGACAACGAAGTAAGGGATGATGGTGATGATGCAGAGGAGTCTCCAGTAGAATAAATTCGTGTTCAAACCATTGAAGGAAGTCATTCGGTGGCTCATCCTTGGTGTTGTCTTCTGGCAATCAAAGCAACATTCACTGTTCTGAAAAGTATGTGGCATCCTCCAGTGCAATGTATGTCTTTACAATTGAAATTCCCCACTTTCAATGCTATGTTTTCTGGTTACAGTTTTTTATTCTTGCTTACTTTATGGTCGCACTATCCCCATCGGATGGTGGTTTCACCAAGAAGCAAGAAATAAATCTAATTCTTCTTGTGTTGGTTAATTACCCGATCCTTGTTAAATCAAACAACATGTACACTTGATGCTGTCTTATCTAAACTCTCCTGCCCAATCTTGTTGCTGGGGGGATAGCTAGACCCGTGGGTTGATCACACAAAGGCCGGTAAGGTCATGGAATTCGATCCAAATTCGTCACAGGTGAGCTTGCCTGCCGGTCACTGACCACACGATGAGGTCCCTGAACTGGCTTACAAAGCTCTGGTCAGTCGGTTGTCATCTTTGAAAGTAGATATACTTCCTCAAACATTCGTCGTGATACTTGTACTCATAAATTGAGAGCAGCATGTCTCCTTTTCATACACGGGTAATTCATGCATTCGATTGTGTAATTTCCGTAATCACACAAAATATCATATTCGCTTTCAATGTAATTGCTATTATATCGAAGTTAGAAAGTCTTGGTTTTGCAAGCAAATGCTCCAGAAACTGTTGGCAGTTGAAGAGATAATGCAAAATGATATGAACAGAATTGAGAGCAAAACGAAATATGAAAATGAGATTGCAGGACTTGCTAATCCTTAGACATGCTGTCTGGAGTTGTGTTAACCATACTGTTCGCCAGGGCAACAATCTAATTGAATTTTAACAAACGCCAGATGCTTCGTTTGTTGAGTTTGATGTAGTCAATAAAGACCCATATGGTAAGAGCTTGTTCAGGTTCCCTGCTATAAAACGAGGATCATATCTGTAAGACGCGTTCAAACTCCACTGCACTTAATTTAGGGATGTAAGCAGTTCAGATGCATCACTCGCTACACTTGGTTGACCAGATAGTCGCTAATAATGCGGAGACATGAAAAAGGCTGCTGTCTGATCAGATTTTGGAGATCATTGGAGACAAGTTGGCGTTGGATTTAAATAAAATATCTTAAACAGAGTGACACCGACTCTGATACTAGTCTTTCAATTCATTCCAAGGAACCAGAGTCAGATAAAAAGTTTAAAAATAAATAGAACCGGATGGAAACCTTACCACCTTCCACGATGACGCCTGCTCTGTAATTATCCGTGCGTCACATCCCAACTTGGCAATGCCAGGTATGGTCGAAAGTCAATATAAACTTGGATAGGTTAGGCTTTAGTTGGTGGATGCCGGCAGCATTTTGTGAGAAAGGACTAAGGAAGAGGAACAAGAAGATTTTATGTGGTTCGGTGTAAATTCACCTAAGTCCACGAGAGGGGTCCTTTGACCGTGTGTGATGGAGAGGTTTTTCCACTATTTATAATGTTTACACCTTAGGCTTCTCCTTGATCTTAGGAGAGATTACATCCTTATCGTAATTGCTCTTATGAGCTGTACAAGAATCTTTAATATGATTGTTGGTTTTGGATTGACTTACTTTGTTAGGCTGTTGCATTTTTGGATCGCCATCTTCCTTAGTAACGGTGGTTGATTTGCCTTCGTCATCATCCAACGTACTCTTCCTTGGATGAATCTTCCCCAAATCATCATGAATAACCGCAGCTATCTTGCCTCTATTATCTCTTGCATTAATATCAAATGCAATCCCATTAATATCCAATGCAATCTGTGGCCTGGCTGATTTAGCCTTTCTTGTATTCTTGTAACTGACGCAATCTGCGTTCTTGCTAATTGGTGATTATGGTCCTCATCCGTTTCATCCCCCCTCAAATTGGGAGGGGCTTTAGTGAGGCCCAGTTTGGCACGAAGTGTATTGAAAAAATGGCTTGACAATGCCTTGGTGAATATATCAGCTAGTTGTTGGGAGGAAGGCACAAAATGCATAGTAAGCTGACCAAGCACGACCTTTTCACGAAGGAAGTGATAATCTAATTCGACATGTTTCATGCGAGAGTGGAAGACTGGCTTAATAAAACCTGTAGTGTAGACATATTATTACAATATAAGGTAGGTGCAGAGGCCAAGTAGATTCCAAGATCTTTCAAAATATATGTAAAATCCATGTAAGTTCAGCGGCTGCAGATGCCATAGATCGATACTCATTTTCAGTCGTAGATCGAGCAACAGTAGGCTGTTTCTTAGTAGTCCAAGAGATACAATTTGTTTCGATGAAGGTGCAATAGCCGGTAGTAGCGCGTCGAGTGTCTAGACATCCTGCCCAGTCAGAATCAGAGAAAGCATGAAGTCGAAAATCCTTCTGAGGAGAAAGAATATAGCCATCAGAAATGGTGCCATGAATGTAGCGAAGTATACGCTTCCCAATCAAATACTGACTGACATAATTAACACTGAACGATATGTCAGGTTGAGTTCCAACGTCAAGTATTGTAGTCCTCCAACTAGACTCCGAAATAAGGTTGGATCTGGAAAGAGTTCATCATCACTAGGAGGTTGATAGTGTTGAATCAAATGAGTGATGACATGTTTGCAGCCAAGCAGTTTCACATGTTCTAGTAGACTGAAGGCGTATCGCTTTTGATTTAAGAAGAGTCCAGAACGGGTTTGAACAACTTCTATACCCAAAAAATGATGAAGATATCCAAGATCTTTCATGGCAAATTCAGTACTAAGCTCATTGACAAACTGTTGAAGAAGGATGTTGTTGCTCCCTGTTAATATGATGTCATCAACATAGAGGAGGAGAAAAATAGTACCTTGGGCTTCTCGATAGACGAAGAGGGAGGAATCGGAGATGCTTGTATAAAACCCTTTTGTCAATAAGAATGAACCAAAGCGATCACACCAAGCTCGAGGAGCCTGGCGAAGTCCATAAAGTGATCGATGAAGGCGACAGACGTGCGTTGGTTTGGACGTATCAACAAACCCTGGAGGTTGTTCAATAAAAATCGTTTGATCTAAGTTGCCATGGTGAGGACAATGCAAATCGTAGCCGGTTTCATAACAGGAGAGAAGGTTTCCATAAAATCAATGTTGGAGATTTGATTGAACCCGCGACATGAGTCTGGCCTTCAATCGTTCCAAAGTACCATCGCTTTTCAATTTTGTTTTAAAAACCTAGTGTGTACTTACCACATTCATGTTTGGCTACCGAGAAACGAGAGTCCAAGTCTTATAGTGGTGAAGGGCATTTAGTTCTTCTTTCATTGCTGCCACCCAACCATCATGCATTAAGGCATTTTTCACCATTTTGGGTTCTAGTGGAATACTCACAATGAGAAAATATCGAGGATTGGGCTTGGCAACACCAGCCTTTGCTCGAGTAACCATGGCATGAGAATTTGATGAAGTACGGGGAATATGAATGGACTCGTCATGTGCTTCCCAGGTGTGAGGATTAGACTTTCTTGATGTGAGGGCTCATCACACGAAGACGTCAATTCTCCTGTAGTTGGTTGATGTATGGAAGACGCATGAACGTCCGAGATAGCCAAACTAGTTGGTGACGCCTCTTGAATTGGAATCTCTTCATGATGCATACGAGCAGAGGTATCATAAGAGTTAACGTGTTGCCTATCAGGCAAGTCAGTAACGTCATGAGGAGGCTCTGTTCAATCATTGAAGGTGGCAGGATGCAGTTGCTGTTCAACCTTTGAGAATAATATTCCAGGCTTGTGATAAGGAAAATAAGCTTCATCAAATACTACATGTCGTGAAATATATACTCGGTCAGTAGGAGGATATAGACATCGATAGCCTTTATGAATAAAATTATACCCCAAAAAGACACATGGTAATGATCTTGGCTAAAATTTATGTTTGGCATAATCTCTCAAGTAAGGAAAACAATGACACCCAAATATACGAAGGCATGAATAATCTGGTTTCTTCCCAAACACACACTCAAAAGGTGATTTCATATTCAAGGTGGGAGTAGGAAGCCGATTGATCAACCACGCAGCCGTTAGGAAGGCATCGACCCAATATTTCATGGTACGTGAGAGTGAAACATCATGATGAGGCCTAATTCAACGATGGACTGGTGACGCCGTTCAGCCAACCCATTTTGTGGTGGCGTTGTGGGGCACGACTTGATATGTTGAATGCCGTTATTTTGCAAATAAGTTTCTAAGATATGGCTATTAAATTCACCCCCTTCATCAGTCTGAAAAATTTTTAACTTTGTCCCAAATTGTCGTTCAACTAATTTATGGAAATCCATAAACACTTGGCAAAGTTCAGATTTGTGTCGGAGAGGATATAACCAAACAAATCTTGTAGTCTCATCAACAAATATAGCATAAAATTGAAATTTTTGTGAAGACATGATGGGGGTTGGTCCCCATAAATCGCAATGAATAAGTTCAAGAAAAATTTGAGAATGATCTTCTACTGGAAGAAAAGGCAACCGACACATCTTGGTGATTTGACAACTAAAACAAATTGCGAGTCTTGATTGAGGTCCACTCACCTCAATGTTATTTTTGCTAACAAGAAAATCAACTATCTGACAATAAGGATGGCCCAAACGCTGATGCCATGTCTCTTTATTTGCTGACTAAAATCTGCTGGAAAAGAAAATTGCATGTTGTTGATCCTTGGGTGTCTCTTGGAACGCATAAAGATCTCCAACTCTATTGCCCGATGCTATCAGTCAGTTGTTCCTCTTGTCCTTAACAAAAAACCCATTAGCAGAGAATTGAAAAACATATGGATATTTAGATGTTAACTAGCTGACTAGACTAAATTCTTCTTAATTTGAGGCACAACTAGCACGTTGTTGAGAACAAGACGTCTTTCCCTGTTTTGAATATCAGTATTTCCAATGTGAGTAACATTCAATTTTTTAACATTTCCTACCATAATTTGATGATTACAATGATACTGAGTAAACTTTGTAAAGGTTAACTGGATCAGATGTCATATGTGTGGATGCGCCTATATCAGGAAACCACTTGTTATCTTGACTGTCGGCTATCTTCATTGTTGCCAACGTGTGTTGAACTTCCTGCACTTGAAAGGCGTGATTGAATCGGTGCCAGCAATTAGCAGCATTGTGATTCATTTTGTGGCAGATTTGGCAACGAACACCTTTGTCCTTGCTTTGGTTCTCACCTTGCCCTCCATTTTTGTTTCGGTGTGACTGAAATCGTCCTCCACCTTGGACTGCTTGTCCTCCACTTTGGGCTGCCTGTATGAACTCTCGCCCTTTTGAGTTAAAAAACTGATTCTTGTTTGTTCTAAACTTGGAGTTTGAATATTTTTTGCTGCAAAACGCAACCTGCTGGTTGGTTTCTTCATGATACATGCTCTGCATAGTTTCATGACTTTGAAGTGAAGCTAATACATCCATGTAAGATGGTGTTGGGGGTTTCATCATAGTAGTGGTAAAGGACTTGTATTCCTGAGCCAATCCACTGAGAAGCCAAAAAACTTTGGAATGGTCCTCTATAGGCTAGCCTATGGCTTCAAGCTCGTCACAAATTTTCTTGAACCCACAGATGTAATCGGCAATCGATAAGCTTCTTTTCTTATAAGTCTGAAGTTTTTGCATAAGCAAGTATTCCCTTTCTTGACATTTATGAGAAAAATGTGTCATGAGAGTGTTCCATACCTCTTTACACGTCTGAAGGCCAATAATCGTGCTCATGACCTCTTCTGCGAGAGTGCCGGTGATCCGTCCACACAATAGTCGATCTGATTTTCGCTATGCTTGATAGATTGGATTCACTCGTTCCTCCACTGTACCATCTTCATTGGTACGCTTCATTGTGGGTTCAGGTGCAGCCATCTCTCCCTCAATGAACTCAGTCATATCTTGGCTTTCAATGAGTCCAAGAAGCTGAGTTTTCCATATCAAAAAATTGGTTTGGTTCAACTTAATGGTCAAAAATTTGCGACATTTAAGTTGTAAGGGTATGTGTAACGCTTGTCTTTTCAGGTTGGGTTGGAGCATGTCTGGACCTGGACCCGAGATCTACGTCGTGGAGGAGTCGCGCGAGGGAACTCTTCCCCACCTCCCCGCCTTCCTCAATGTCTCCTTCTCTTGTCTTTTGCTGGTTCACACAACAGAGAGCTATGGGAGATGGAATGTGGTTGCAGCGGCGTTTGGCTCGGTGGAGGAAGGACTGCGGCAGCGCTCTGGTAAGCCCCCTCGACCTCTTCCCCTTCTCCCTCGCCTTTTCCCCCTTCCTCTTCCTTCTTCTCCTCCTCCCTCCTACGTAGCCCCCCCCCCCCCCCTTTTCTTTGTCAGCACCCTCTGCCGCACGATTTCTCCCTCTCTGCTAGAGCTCCCTCCTCGTCTCATCTGTCTCCTTCACCGTCTCTCCCATTTCCCCCGCTCGATCTGCCTCCCCTCTACCTGTCCTTCCCATTTGCCCGAACCCTCTCTTTGGCCATCTCACTCTCTTTTCTCTCATGCTCCTCGTACCTCTCTCTGTGGTCTCTCTTACTCCCTCTGCCTGTTTCTCCCCTCTCTCTTTGCCTCCCCCTACCCACACGCTCCCTGCTTGAGCTTTCTCTCCTCATTTTTCTATCTGTTTTTCCCCTTCTCCCCAACCGAGCACTCGTCCTCACTAGTTTTATCATTGTTGATCGGATTTCAGCTTGGGGGATGTGTTCTTCCCCTCATGACATCGACTAGGTGGTGGTGGTGGTGGTGGCTTGGCACGATTTTTGTCGTTTGGGGATCGATTGAACACTTGAGGTGGTTGTCGGAGGTGTTGTAGCAGTTCGGACTTTTGATTTGGGGTGAGCATGACCTAATCAAGCCCAGATTACTGAATATTATCTATTAGAGCATGTATAATTATTGTATCGAGTCGAATGTCTCATCGACCCCAATTGTGCATTATAATGATAACTACATAGGACAGCTACGAGGTAATCACAGATCGAGACTACTCTCTATGGTTTGTCTAAGTTTATCAAAGATATAAGTATTGTGATAATGAATGTGAATGTTGTGTTTGTTGAATACACATTCCGGCGAGCAATGATGCAAATTATTGAATGGAGGGTAGTTGTACCCATATTGTTATGACGGTTAGCCAAGACTGTTATTGTTTGTGTAGCCTTTGTATGGAGGCAGTTGAAGGTGTTGGTGCAGTCATGCAGTGAACCAACCTCATGAGCTAGCCAATTGTATTGTGATTGTGGAAGAATAATTATAAGAATGAAAGAATAAGAGATGAGAGGCCAGTGGGATGTGGCTATGTACTTGGGAGTTGTCCCGCCTTCGCCGCTGGTCTCGTCTGTTCGAAGCACAGGCTGTGCAAGGCCCCAGGGTACTGTTGTGTGATGTGCTTGGAGCGTGGACTCTCACCTTTCCAATTGGGTGTCTTAGGGAAGGCTGAGTATCTCTCCTTGGAATTCACACATCCATGGATGAATGCTCTACCGCTACAGTGGGTGAATGGATCCATATTGTTCTGGGCCATCACGGGGGTTGTCTCTCGGTTGTAGGTCGATTGCAGTGTGCACGTGCCTGTGTTTGTACCCACAGGAACTGTCAATTCACTGATATTAATGAAAATGAAATCTATGTGAATGAAATGTACGGAATTGATGTGCAGATGATTGTTGTGCTTATGAATGCAAGTGACATGTTTAAGCATGCCTTGCATGTGATTTGAAATTGTGTTACTATGGCCATTGAGTGGCCTTTCCATGTCGTGCCCTGACACGGCATGATGATAGATTGTTTTGATGATAGATTGTATATTTGAGCCCTACCTAAGAGGGTTTAGACTTTTCCTAGCTTGTTGCCATACTGTGAAGGCTAAACCTTCTGTTGTTTCATTTTTTTCTGGTTTGGATAGACCAGGGGCAGCAGGTTGAGCAGATGGCTTCACTCACATCCTACTGGGGAGGTTTTGGGTCAATTGTAGTGTTGGCGTGTCATGTTTTGGTTTTATTGATGCATTACTTTTGTTAGGCATCAATGTTGTGATTTTGGGCATTTTTGTCATATGTACAAATGAACTGAAATTCTTATATAATGGAAAGCTTGCCTCATTGTTTTGCATTGCTTTACTCATCTCTTTTGAAATTGTTGTGTGGTCGCACTCTAATGCTTTATGTTAGAAAAAAAAAATTTGTGGTTGTGGGTCAAAAGGTTCGAGTGTGACAGTTTTGGTATCAGGGCTATGGCAAACCCCACTATGGATGTGAGTTAAAGCCTATATGTGAAGTCGTGTTGCCCAGGTACGCATTTATTTGATTAGATTGTTATTATAGTTTTGATTTTTACAAGTATAAGTATGTAATGTGATCGATGTTTTGAATTTTGTGCTCATGCACGTTGTGATTGATTTGTGAGATGGGTCATCGACTGAGTTTGAGAATAAGGTTCTTGTTTGTATAGATGAAATATCATCGTAAGGGTAAGAAGTGAGCTGGGCCATCTACAGAGGCACAAAGAGAGCCAAGTCCGGCCCATTCTGATGCGCATACCCCACGTGATGACAGTATGTCAGACCTCCAGTATGTCCAACTGGGTGGGGTGCTCAAACCCCATCAAGGCAGACTCCACAGTGGATCAACAAACCATTTTGTTGACAACGTTGCAAACACTAACCTCCCTTATACAGTCAATGGTCAGTAACCAGAAGAGTAATGCATCTCCTTCAGGAGACACAACTGCGCCACTTCGGGAGAAAGCATCAGCAGTGTCGTTCCAACAGTTCATGGTGATGCAGTCGCCTATCTTTACAAGAGAGAGCAGTCCCAACAAGGCAAAACAATGGATTGAGGAAGTTGAACGCATCTTTGAGCTTCTGAAGATGCCAGAGGGAGACGAAGTGAATTATGACACTTATCTGCTGAAAGGTGATACCAAGGACTGGTGGCAATCAACACGTGAGATCCGGTATACGGGCCAACTGTCAATCTCCTAGAAGCAGTTTATAGATTCCTTCTTCAACACTTACTTTTCAGTGCATTCTAGGGACAAGAAAATGCAAGAGTTTCTTGATACGCAGCAAAATCAAATGAGCTTGGAGGAATATATAACAAGATATCGACACTTGGAGGTGTATTGTCCACACCTCTACACTACAGATGGGGTCAGAGCAGGCAAGTTTGTGTGTGGTTTGCAGGATGGACTGTGAAACAAAGTTTTGACAAGCAGACCTCGTGACTTGGACGAGGCGGTCACCATGGCAAGATGGATAGAAGAGGATTGGGCATGGACATAGAAGGATCACCACAAGAAGGCAGGCTAGCACTCACACAGCGGACGAGCACAGGTCAAGCGCCAACACTTTGCAGGCAGGACAAGGCCTTATGAGAGGCGAGATGACTAAACTTTCAAATGGAACCAACCAACCCGCAGTGAGGCCACACAGGGGTCAGTGGCCACTACGACTTTGCAGAGGTGCCCTACTTGTTCACGTGTGCACCTTGAGAAACCTTGCTATCGGGAGATCAGAGCTTGCTTACACTATGGAGGGATGAGGCACTTCGTCAAGGATTACCCCTTAAAGAAAGAAAGAGAGTTGAAGAAGCCTGAAGCCGGTCCTTCTAGCGCAAGATAGACGACTGGACGTGTCTATGCTACTACTGTGGGGGAGCTTCAGGCACACGACCTTGTTGAAGGTACTTTACTTGTTTGTTCTCATATTGCTAGAGTGTTGTTTGATGCAGGGGCGACTCATTCATTTATATCTAGTCGATTTGCTACTTCACTAGAAGTGTCGACTTGGAAGGTGTCGTATGTTTTAAAAGTTGTTAGCCCTATGCATGCTCAAGAGTCATGTAGCGAGTATCTACCTGATGTGGACGTAGAGATGCATCAACATCACTTACCTGCACAGTTGGTGATCATGAGTCTCAGCGAGTTCGATGTGATCTTGGGAATGGATTGGTTATATGAGCATTACGCCAATATAGATTGCATGAAGAAGCAGATACAGTTGTTGACTGATGAGATGCAACCTGTGGAATTTCATGCTCGTAAAGCTAGTCGAACTGACAAGATAATGGTCTCTGTTTTGAAAGCTAAACAGTTGATAGAAAATGAAAGTGTTGCTTTCTTGGTCAACATGTTGACTAATGAGACTAAACCGGTGAGGTTACAGGATGTTGTTGTTGTGAGTTAGTAACCCGATGTGTTCCCTGAGCAACTGTCAAGTTTGCCTCCAACACGAGAACTGGAATTCAAGATAGAGTTGTTACCAATGACAACTCCCATTTATAAGACACCCTACCGTATGGCACCAGCAGAGTTAGAAGAATTGAAGAAGCAACTACAAGAGCTCTTAGACAAGGGCTTCTAGTGTGTCACCTTGGGGAGCACCGGTGTTGTTTGTTAAGAAGAATGATGGAACAATGCGCTTGTGTATAGATTACCGCATGTTGAATCAGGTCACCATCAACAATAAGTATCCGCTTCCAAGAATTGAAGATTTGTTTGATCAACTCAATAATGCAAGAGTATTCTCCAAGATCGATTTGAGAACAAGTTATCATCAACTCTTGATACGGGAGGAAGATGTTGTAAAGACTGCTTTTCGAACTAGATATGGGCACTATGAATTCAGGGTAATGCCTTTTGGATTGACCAATGCTCCCGCAGCGTTTATGGACCTCATGAATCAGGTTTTCCAAGACTACCTAGATCGATTTGTTATTGTTTTTGTTGGTGATATCTTGGTGTACTCAGAGAGTGAGGCAAAGAATAGAGATCACTTGAGAATTGTATTGGGTCTTCTGCGCAAGCATAAGCTTTATGCCAAATACTCAAAATGTGAATTTTGGCTAAAGAATGTAAACTTTCTGGGTCATGTAATCTCGAAGGATGGAGTTTCCATAGATCCGGCTAAGGTATTGGCTGTACAGAACTGGAGGACACCTTGCAGTGTAACCGAAGTTAGAAGCTTTTTGGGATTGGCAGGATATTATCGCAGGTTCATACAAGACTTTTCAAAAATAGCTACGCCCATGACTAAGCTATTAAGAAAAGGAGTGAAGTTTGTTTGGAATGAAGAGTGTGAGAAGAGTTTTCAAACTCTAAAGGACAAGCTTACTACTGCCCCTATTCTGACACTTTCATCAGGTCATTCTGGTTTTGTACTGTACGCAGACGCATCAAGAATCGGTTATGGTTGTGTATTGATGCAACATGGCAATGTAGTGGCTTATGCATCAAGACAGTTGAAGGCTTATGAGCAACAATATCCCACTCATGATTTGATGTTGGGAGCAGTTGTGTTTGCACTGAAGATTTGGAGACATTATCTCTATGGGACAACATTTGAGGTGTTTACAGATCACAAGTCGTTGAAGTATATATTCTCCCAAAAGGATCTAAATCTGAGGCAAGGAAGATGGATTGAATACTTAAAGGATTATGATATCACGATATCATATCATTTAGGCAAGGCGAATGTGGTGGTTGATGCTTTGAGTAGGCATGCGAAGGCAACAATGTGCAGTATGTTGACTTGTTCTTGGACATTGTTGCAAGATGTGATAGTTTGGCAGTCTCACCTTTGTGATGAGAACAAAGCAACGATGAGTACTGTGATACGACATCCTTTGATGGAAGAGTTTGTATTGAAGCAAAAGGAAGATCCAGAGTTTGCTAAGAACGTGGAAGAATGTAAGAAGGTAGATGCTCTTTGGCATCAAGATGAAGATGGTTCATTGCGGTTTCAATGAAGATTGTGGTCCCTAGAGATGAAGGGGTGAAGCGACAGTTGCTTGATTAAACTCACAAATCTAAGTTTTCTATACATCCTGGCAGTACATAGATGTTTTAGGACATGAGAATAAGTTTTTGGTGGCCTAGAATGAAGTGTGAAATTGCAGAACATGTAGCAAAGTGCTTAGTTTGCCAGCGGGTCAAAGCAGAACATCAACAGCCAGGAGGCTTGTTGCAAAGAATTGATATCCCAGTGTGGAAATGGGAAGACATTAAAATGAATTTTGTGGTTGGTTTGCCTCACACTAAAAGACAATATGATGCCATATGGGTGATTGTTGATCGACTTACGAAGTCCGCTCATTTTCTGCCAATAAGAATCAGTGAGTCCTTGGAAAGTCTTGCATAGTTATATATTGGCGAGATAGTGAGATTGCATGAAGTGCCACAGTCTATCATCGCGGATCGAGATTCACGTTTTACTTCTAGGTTTTGAGAGAAATTGTAAAGGGCTTTGGGTACCAAGCTTAAGCTGGCACAGTGTTCCACCCCCAAACTGATGGGCAATCTAAGAGGACCATTCAGACCTTAAAGGACATGTTGCGTGCATGTGTCTTAGAGTGGAAAGGAGAATGGGATAAACATGTAAAACTGACAGAATTTTCATATAATAACAGTTACCACTCAAGTATTGGGATGACACATTTTGAGGCTTTGTATGAAAGGTCGTGCAGATGGCCTGCTTGTTGGACCGAATTGGGTGATGGCAATATCGAAAACCCTTTAGTATTACAACACTACATCGACCAAGTGCAATTGATAAGGAAAAAGTTGTTGACTGCTTAGAGTAGACAGAAAAGCTATGCCGATATTTGACGTAGAGAGTTGGCTTTTGAGGTTGGTGATCATGTGTTCCTGAATATTTCACCTACTAAAGGTGTTTTTCATTTTGGCGTGAGGAGAAAGTTGAGCCCGAGGTTCATTGGACCTTTTGAAATCTTAGGGAAGATTGGAGAGGTGGCATGCAGATTGGCACTACCACATGACTTGGGTCATGTTCATGACGTTTTTCATGTTTTCATGCTTCGAAAGTATGTACCAGATCCTACTCATGTGATTGATTTCCAAGGTATTCAGGTGCAAGATGATCTGACAATGGAAGAAAAGCCTATTAGAATTGTGGATCAAAGAGAGCAAGAGCTTCCCACGAAGAGAATTCCATTGGTGAGAGTGAAATGGCAACACCATGGGTTGAAGGAGAGCACATGGGAACTTGAGGAGGATATGCAAAAGAAGTACCCACATCTGTTCTTGCATTGAGGTACGATCTAAATTTCGAGAACGACATTTTTTTTTTAAGGAGGGTAGGAAGTAACGCTCGTCTTTTCAGGTTGGGTTGGAGCGGGTCCAGACCCGAGATCTACGTCGTGGAGGAGCTGCGCGAGGGAACTCTTCCACCCCCCCCCCCCCTTGCCTTCCTCAACGTCTTCTTCTCTTGTCTTTTGCTGGTTCGCACGACAGAGAGCTACGGGAGGCGGAAGGTGGTTACAGCGGCGTTTGGGTCGGCGGAGGAAGGACTGCAGCGGCGCTCTGGTAAGCCCTCTCGACCTCTGCCCCTTCTCCCTCGCCTTTTCCCCCTTCCTCTTCTTTCTTCTCCTCCTCCCTCATACGCACCCCCCCCCCCCCTTCTTCGTCAGCACCCTCTGCTGCCCGATTTCTCCCTCTCCCTCTCTGCTAGAGCTCCCTCCTCGTCTCATTCGTCTCCTCTTCACCGTCTCTCCCATTTCCCCCGCTCGATCTCCCTCTCTCTGGTCGTCTCCCTCTCTTTTCTCTCGTGCTCCTTGCACCTCTCTCTGCGGTCTCTCTTACTCCCTTCGTCCGTTTCTCCCCTCTCTGTTTGCCTCCCCTACCCACATGCTCCCTGCTTGAGCTTTCTCTCCCCATTTTTCCATCTGTTTTTCTCCTTTTCCCCAATCGAGCACTCGTCTTCACTAATTTTATCACTGTTGATCGGATTTCAGCTTGGGGGACGTGTTCTTCCCCTCATAACAGCGACTAGGTGGTGTTGGTGGTGGCGGTTTGGCATGATTTTTGCCATTTGCGGACCGATTGAACGCTTGAGGTGGCTGTCGGAGGAGTTGCAGCAGTTCGGACTCTTGATTTGGGGTGAACGAGACCTAATCAAGCCCAGATTATTGAATATTATCTATTAGAGCATGTATAATTATTGTTTGAGCATGCTAGAATTTAGAATTGATGATTTGGGACGCATATTAGCGATGATTTTTTGGAAAAAGTTTAGGATTATATTGGAAAAGCGATGATTCATGTATTTATTGATCTTTTAAGTTTGAGGTGTTGATTTTCGAAGCAATAGGGAAGCATGGTAGATATTGTGATGTTGTGGGGAAGATTTATGACCGTTTTAGTGAGAGCGTGGCACATGTTTTTGTGAACGGGTGTATCTTGGAGTTATTTGGGGAAACTGTACGTAAGTTGGATGTGACTATGGGGTTGACGCCTAGACTACAGAAAGCAAATGAGAAATGTGTTGTGAGGGACTGAGCGAAGCATTGAGTTTTGATGTCTGTTGGTAGCGTCTAGAAATGCTGGCAGGAAATCTCTTTGTACATCATCCTTAACCTGCTCAGAACTCTTGCCGCTGAAGAATCCCATATATGTGAAAAATGTCAAAGAGAAGTCCGTCAGCTGCCACTTTTGCAGTTACAAAGCCCACCGTGTTAGGCATGAATGGAAGCCGGTGCTTTATGAAACGGTCCAAACCTTCGTACCTGCATGAGACAACTTAAAAAATCCAGAGAAGTAATGAAGGAAAGAAGTAAATGAAACCAATGCTACTTCTCACTTCTGTACATCCTAGTGACTATTCTCATCTTTCTTAGAACAATTACAAGCAGATTACCAGAAAGTGAATAGGCAGGTGGAAACTAAATTGACATGCATAGAGAAGGCAAACAAAGCTACATTAGCCTGACCATACTTGGATCCCTGCAATCTCTAGATCGATTTTCTCCTTTTTTTTTTCCACAGAAAATCAAATGTTCATACTTACAGTTACAGGTAACAGGAGTAGACAAGTGGAAGCTACTGAAAATCTTTACACATTGTAAAAAATGATCCCAGAAAGTTGTGGCAGTCGCTATGTACAGAAAGTTGCAAACATATGTCGGAGAGTTCTCAAGAATCAAGATACTCCATGAACTGCACCATGGAGGCTACGCCATGGAACGGAGGATTGGCTATAGGCTATTTCTGCGCCAAGCCGCGAGAACGTTCGTAACTGTAACGAGTAACAGAGTGACTTCTCTAAGCACCCATTGCCACCAATTTCACCAACATGACCCATATTACCTTCAAAAACAAATGTATCCTCCCAATTAATCAAAATTAGAATAACCAATCTATTTGAGCACCAGCACAATGCAATTTTTCCCCCAACTTCAATTTTGAAGACTTTCAGACCAACCCGTATATATGTGTTACCAAAACGTGTTATTTTAAAAAAAAAAAATACGAGAAAATAAAATGCCAATTAAAACTTAAAAAAAACACTATTTTTGAAAAAAACATGGAAAACGAAGAAAATGTTTTTAACGCTTTTTTTTGTGTTTTTTCACTTTTTCATTTTTTTCATTTTTGCATTTTTTTAATGACAAACAGTTTTCTTTATTTTTTATTTGTTGCAAATCTGCTTATTTTTTTATGTTTGTGTTCTTATTTTCTCACTTATTTTATTTTTTCTTACATTTAGTTTTTTTAATTTTTTTAAAAAATACCGTTTTTACTCCCGCGGTATTATACCTGTTAAAAACCTCGTCGTTTAAAACTCTGAAACGTTATTTGTAACATCTATAATACACTCTGGTAGTCCATCCTGCCCCTCTGCCATACTCAGCCCTCTCTTTCTCTCTCACAATGGCGGGCCGGAGATGTGAGAGACTTTTTTTTTCAGTTTTGCTATCACCTGGCTCATGCTTTGGTGAGCATTCTGCCAGATGAGACCGGAGCGGCACTTCTAGTCTCAGCCTTTAGCCTCATGCTTACCTTCTGCTTGTTGCTGGTTGTCACCTTTGTAGGCAACCACATGAGTAGCTTCATTGTTAATCTCCTCCAATGGACAGCTACAGCAGCGTCCTTCACTTATATCACCAGCTTCCTCTGGGTGGTCCTTTCGAGGCTTGGGGGCTGTTATTCCTCGCCAGCTTCCTCTGGTGGTCCTTTCGAGGCTTGGGGGCTGTTATTCCTTGCAACTTCTGCTGATTATCGGCAATCCAACGGCCATCCCAACGGCCATCATATGTATACTCGTTGGTGGAGCCAGGACTTTTTTCAGGGGCGGGTCAAACAGTCCAACCTCGGATTCGAGTAGGCCAAACTGAACCCAAATCTAAAAAATGCATTGCTCAACTAAAATTTTTTAATTTTTTCAATGTAGTTTTTTTTTTTCAAATAGTTGGGGTGGGGCCATGGCCTAGGTGGCCCACCCCCTCCCTCCGCCCTGGTGTATACTAAATAAGTTGGATGATGTTCTCTTTTTGGTTATGTGTGGGGTGACTATGACTGTTGTGTTACATGTCGGGTGATGTTGACGAAAAAAAAAAGGAAGTCAAACGAAAACAACAATATACACATACCTTCCTTCAGGTTATGAAGTTGCAGGCTCTTGTTCTCGATAGGGACAGATTTTTCACCGTGTTCTGGAATAAACCTTAATGCCCACAACCCTTACGGGAATGGATCTACCATCCGTTTTTCTCATCTTGGTTTTATTTTTTCTTATACATTATCTTTTTTTGTAACCCTAAAAATGTGGTCTACAAAATCAGACGATTTATGTAACTTCCTTTTGGGTTACAATATAGATTTTGGATCCAGCACATCAAAGGCAGATTTATATTTAAATTACAACATTCTTCCACTCGCACATGATGGGTAGACTATTTATTTTACTCCTAGAGTACATAGAAATTTATCCTTGAACAACATACCAGCGATAGAGTTGTGCGACCCGTGAGCATGAGTATGAGTAACTAACCAATAGTGTACCTGTAAAAAAAAATTTATGTGCTTCAGCTATACACATAGCTCGTTATGCCATAGACTATATTTCAATTTCAAATGTCTCAACATACTAAGTCTCTCACTACATATGGTAATGTTGAACATGTATAACTGAGACCTCTAATATGCCTATGTATTTACTATTGAATCTAATCAATCCTTTGGGCGATTCAATTTTGCTGGCAGTAAATGATAAACATATGTGAAATGATAAATGATCTTCCTCTGTTACATGTGCTTTCCCATATATGCACCATCAGACCGAATCATTCATAATTTTCAGGCAGCACACTAAAAGAGCATCACTAATTCATTATTGCAAAATACAGTTGAAAGTCCATCGTAAATTGAACGCACTTGTTATTGTCAAATTCTGTACCTATGGGACTCATATAATGAAGAAACAAAGATCATCCTTCATTTCCCACATATGGTCGACTTTGTTAGATAGTGCTAACATTTGTGGTATGTCTTACATACTACAGCAAAGTTGTCTCACCATTGTGAGATTTGTGCGTGCACTGAATAATTAAATTTTTACCGTACAGGTCACTAAAAATCCAACGTCTTTCAGCGGTCGACTCGAGTTCTCAAAGGACCCCTCTCAGTCCAACTAAGATAACCTAAGCCCTCAGGTCTTATACATGATTTTATAAGATCATGTCAGTCTTATTGATCTTTAGTTTAAGACCTCATCTTGATCCAACTAAGGTGATATTTTAATATAAATATGTACACAAGGTCTCATATTCATTGACATTTGAACACACAAAACCTGTCTCGCTTATTGATAAGAGTCCCTAGGTCTTGTTCATCTCATCTTTTGCACAACGCCTGAGGCAATCAGTTTGTATGAGCAAATAAATTTGTACGTGGTTGGACAACCTAACGTAGATATGTAACATGCTTAAAAAGGAATTATCATACAAAAATTCAACTTTCTTATAAGTAAATCCCATCAATATTACATGCTTTTTGAATACATGAGCAGTAAATGGTTTAGTCAAAAGATCAGCTACCATTTCACTAGTATGGCAACAATCCAAGGGTTCATCTACGTTTTTCCTTCGATAGATTAAGACTTCTCCATACAAAACTGTTGCACTCTTAGGAGTGGCATGGGAAAGCCTCAAGACATGAGGCACATACCCGACCATCTCTTCCCCCATTTCAGCATGCTTCCAAGGTCACACCAAAAGTGCGTGCAGACAATCTGGTTGGACTTATAAGAGAATTAATTATGCTGGTCCACATATTTGTTCATGAACCAAAGGGGACTTACTAATTTGGACAAAATAATTCCTTGGCCTGCATCGCATGTGAGTCACTGGGTCTTTATCCATTTTTCGCAAGTTCTAGGTAAATTTAAAACTGCTATGATCTGTTCGAGTTCTTTGGGGTCGATCTTGAATAGAGCTTATTCTTCATCAACAAAAAGGTCAGCCTCTTTGGTTCATTCTTGGTCTGTTTCGATTTGAGGAGCCTAACTACCCTTAAGGTGGTCCTCCATTACATAATAATTAATATAAAATACTATGAGAATTATCACGTATGAGCGCTTATATGCTTTGGTCTCAATTTTTCCAATAATATGATCAGATGGTCACAAGTGGACAGGCATAAGATAACTTTTCAAAAATTGTATGGGAGTTGTACATTGTAAAACTATAATTCAGTTCTTTTCATAAAAAACTCCTAACTTCTTATATATATGAGCGAAATTAGGAATTTTTTATGAGATTAACTGAATTATAGTTTCACAATTTTAACAGTGACTGAAATAAAATTTACATGTAAATTTGTAATTTTTTTATAGGGATATATATATATGGTGCAACCTGATCAACTAGGTGTGTTCGTAATATTCAATTCGTCTAGAATCAGAGTCCGATTTCATGAAATATTCTTACATAACCAATCTATGTGCAGCTTCCCCATAGAAACACCCTGAAACGGTGGGCTGCATTCTGGAACTAAAGTTTGTTTTGCAGTAAGTTGCAGATCTTTTGACTGCTTTTCTGCAGTCCTGAATATAATATGAAATTAAATGGACGCCTTTCTGGCTGGTAAGGATGGGAATGCGTACAGGTTCTCACAACATCCAAAGTTGCTGCATGAGAAGCACTCGTCCACCAATTAGACACATCACAACTGACATTTTCCAGCAACCTCAGCACGCTTCTTGAGACATTAGGGCATTTGATAGTCTCGGAATTAAAATACAAGGATTTGGTATAGCATATTTTTATTAATGTGATCATAGATCCACGACAAAATGCATCGTTCGTCAAACTAAGGATTTTAGGTCAAACATAAGATCTATACTTAAAGATCTTTATTTTACGTGTTTGCATGGAGAAAGTGTCGGATTTAAAATCAGATGGGAGAAAATCCATGGTTCTCAAACCACATGACGGTCTCAAATCTGAGACTATCATACTCCACCTTCAACTAAAGTACCACTAGAATAAAGAAAACCTTTCAGCTTATATCTTCAAAACCCTAAATGCAGCTTCTATTAATTAAACTTGACTCTAATACCAATCGTAATGTGAGTCCAAAACTTATTCTTGTCATTTTGGATTTTAACTTGCTCCATATATATCTGACCTTTATTTGTACTATAAAAAACTGTCAACCAGGACAGAAAAAATACGCTCTCACTATGCATGGCACATTAATTTAATGCATTATGTTATTAACAACCTTATATTTGTTCTGAATGTGTCTCGAATTCCTAAATCTAACCCATGCTGTCTCAATTCGGATTCCACCAGGTCATGATCCTTCCTTCTTTCGTTCTGAATAACTCTGTGTACATAGCTATTCTGTTTCTACATATTCTTCAGAGCTCCATTTAAAATTCTAAAATGAAAAATCTTAGCCACTTTTTCTAGAAATAGTATCCATGAAATTGCCATATTCTTATTTTTTAAAAACTCTTGTCAAGTTATGATGTGCCACTTAAGGAGTAGATTAGTGATAAGGGGTAGTATTAAAGAAATATACAAGTATTACTTTTGTGTTCTCATGTTCCAGAAGTTCATTTTCAATCTCTTATTGGACAATTTCGTATGAACTGTGACGATAATATTGTTAAGAAAATTATATAAATGACATTTTTCTGATATAGGTAAAAAGTAAACCCAAAAGTTTTCAAAAAATTAACAAGATAGTCAACTTTTAACAAGATTGTCAATTTATTCTCTTAATAGCCTTCTTTATTTAAAGGTTTTGGATTGTAAGAGGAATGGCCAAAGAGCCCTTAAGTGGGTGTTTGGTTAGAAGAACATTATATTGTTGAAATGCATGTTTCTTCAACTTGTTCTTGTTTTTAAAAATATAAAACGATTATGGCCAATATTTGGTTGATGCATTTATAAACAATAATTAAAATTGCATCATGTTTCATGAAATAAAAAACATCTTGTTTTCAAATCATATATCATGACAGCTTGGGGTGGAGCAACAAATTTTTCTTAGGGGAACCAAAGTATATTTTTCAATTTTTTTTTACAGGCACTGAATGATCATTTTCAAAAATTTTGTAAAGTCCACCTTCAAAATTTTAAATAACATTGATCTTTTTATTTTTTTTTCAAAATTTCATGGGGGCAATGGCTCCTGCTGGCTGCCGTTTGGCTTTACCCCTTATGAGAACATGTATTTTCAAAACATGCAATTATTTTAAGAGGTCTGTTTGGCAACAATAATAAATTGTTATGTAATCTGCCTCAAAAATTAAAAAAGATTTTTGAAATATTCTAACACACACTGTGGTGTGGATCTATACAATTTTACAGCTGATACCAAACGCCCCATAAGTTTCCATCTTCAAATGCTCAAATGAGCTGCTACCTAAATAATGCATCCCTTATTAATTTGGAACTCACCTTTCGAAGCTTTGACAACACTATCGATCGTTATTAAGAGGCTCGTGGGCGTTGATGCGTCGTCAGCGTCGTTGATGGGATGAGGTGCATTCAAATGGCGCTTTCAACTGACCTCTTCACCATCTCATTGAAGCGCACCAACCTGTCACCGAAATTTAGTTGGTTTCTATTACGGGACCACATCATCTCAAATATAGACCGTTTGTCCGTTTTTAGTTGAGAAACTTTGGGCTTACTTTTATGCTTATAATTTTAAATTAACATTGTTAATCAAGAACCACCTTGTTTTTCATACAATCTTTCAAACAAAAGATTAAAATAAAATTTTGATAACTTTGATGGTGGGTAATCTAATGGGCCTGGTACCCGATGGGCAGTTGGGTAACTGACCCTTGATAGGCCTTGGACCAGTTATTTGACACCTTTGCCCGCTTAATAAAAAATGGCTGAGCTGAACTG
Organism: Nymphaea thermarum; assembly: GCA_011799765.1. Taxonomy (NCBI): domain Eukaryota; kingdom Viridiplantae; phylum Streptophyta; class Magnoliopsida; order Nymphaeales; family Nymphaeaceae; genus Nymphaea; species Nymphaea thermarum. The sequence goes on along the minus strand of JAANDH010000188.1, from coordinate 160,361 downwards.
GCCGGAGTCAGGTAATAGGCGGCTCGATATATATATTTAAAACCCATTTTCCTATAATTTGTTTATATATATAAAGTCGATTCACTTAAAATGTCTTGGTTCATTACCGATAATTCTCTTAAACCATTCGATGTATCGCCAATAGAGCTCCCTTAGAAAAAGATAGCATTGAAAAAAAAAAAATCTGATTTCTCATAAAAGTCATTTCTAGTTTTTACTTCATAGTTTACGAAAAAAGAGTGAATTTTATCAAAGAAATCATAAAAGTAGCTTTCTTTGGAAAATATAGGCAAAAAGGTAGTTCCAAAAGTAAAGTATCTTTTGTTGTTTGTTTCTTTGTTAGTAAGAGCTGTGGCGACTTGTAACTAAAAATCTAGCCTTGCAAGTGTCCTCTTACCTATACTTAAAATATGATCTACAGTTTAAAAGGAAAAAAGGCAATGATGTCCGTTTTCATAAAACAATAAAAAAAATTAATTTAAAAGGATAGTCCTAGAAAAATACAAGTTTTCACGTGTTCGATCAGGCGATTATTCAAATAGGTTATCTTTTCCAGAAAAAAAAAATAAGAATATGTGATTCTCATAGTTGCCTGCTTTGTAATCCAGTACGAGGGAAAAGAAATTAAAGAAATTAAAGAAACAAATGAAGAGACACCAAAAGCTGGAATCGTGTAAATATACGAAGGCAATGGAGTCTTGGTTATTCTTCATGTTCATCGTGGAGTTAAAACCTTTAGCAAATCCAAGCCTTGTTGCACAAACTTTAAACCAGCTATCCAAGAACATGGGCGGAGCCCGCCTTAAAAAATTTACATGAAAATTTATAAAGAAATTTATTTATTTTATATAAAAAAAAAATTAAAAAATCATTATTTCATCTCTTGTTTAAAATTTTGAAAGTATAATTCAGTCATTTTCATGAAAAAATCCTAAGAAAACTTTCGGTCTCATACTCATCTCATTTTACAAATCGTTGAAAACTTTCTGTCTCATATTCAAAGCCGTTATTACCTCAGATTTGATCATCTTCAAATCGCTCGTTAGGTGACCGTTCAGTTTGCACAAAATAAGATTTGGACCTTAGTGGCTAAGGTTTTTCCTTCGAACCTAAAACCGCAAATTACAGTCCACATAGTTAAGTATATCCAACCGTATGGATCCAAGATTATTTGGATACGAATTTGAAGTCCAAAAGCTCTGACAGCTCCAGGCCTGCCTGATTTCTACACATGCAAAACCTGAAACCCCGAATATGATATCCTATTCATCCAAAACTGCATGGATCGACCCACTATTGGGAAAAAGGGACGACAGAGAACGCCTTTCCAAGAAGAGGGCCCCGCAGGCATATTTGAAATGCTTTAAAAATTTATATGTAAATTTAAAAAAAGAAAATTAGTTTAATATATATAAAAAAAATTATTTTGACTCCTATTATAATTTTGAAACTGCGACAAATTATAGTTTAACCAATAACTGCCAATCAAATCTGATGGATTGATGAATTCCTTGGGCCAGGTTTGGCTGGAGGAATCCAGCATGTGTTCCATGGAAACAAGTGTAAGAAAGAAGGCCACCCAATGAAATGAAAAGCATAGGAAGGGAGATTCCTTCTTGCTGGAAGGGAACCACCTTCATGTTTGACTATGCTACCACTTCTTTCCCTTCAAGATCCGGCGCACGAACGGAGGCTGCCGGAAGAAAAGCATCGGGTGGCCCTGACGAGAGGGGATCTGGTAGGTCCGAAAATCCGTCGGCCATTTTGGCCGCTCGGAGGTAGGCACGTATCAGGATTCCTCCTGGCCGGAGGGATTCACCTTCTCCTAATTTTTCTTTTTTTAACCATCCTAATCTTTTGGAGAATTCCACATTTATTTATAAGTGTGTAATCTTTTAAGAAAAAATATGTAAAAGCTACCAAGCAACACAGTCGGTGGACAATACAATGTCTTCCTCTCCCCATGTTGTGACCTGTCTCATCTCCAAATAGCATTGGATCTCGAGTAATGTGTTACTATTCTATTTGCTTCTGCTTTTTACTGTGGCCTTGTGACTGGCATCTTGTGTTGCAAGAGATTAGTAATTTCTTAATTGCTCTCTCTCTCTCTCACTCTCTCTCTCTCTCTCTCTCTCTCTCTCTATATATATATATATATATATATATATATATATATATATATATATATATATATATATATAGTAATTGGTAAATACCAGGCCACTTGAATAAAGGAGAAAAAGCAGAACTCTTAAATTTGTATTTAAAGATGTTTTCAACAAAACATGAACCTCTTAATATACTTACAAACATTAACTTTATATTATTAAAAACATATTATTAAAGTAAAGAAATGACTAACTTAATATCATAGTTGGCAAACCCACAATTGCTCGAGTCAGATCGGGATCGTTATTTTATTGGATCATGGATTAGGACCCAAGCGATCGACACCAAAACTCGGCTGATTCGGCCTAGGATCGGCTGACTCAATTGACTCAGCCGAGTCAAGCATAATATGAGTTTTGGCAAAATCTAAGGAGGTATTTGGGTAACACTCAAAACCTAGTTCACTTCCAAAATCAAATTTTATTTAGTATGTTTGGATGTTATCGGAATTAGGTTCGAACAAAACTAAATTTTGACAAAACTTGGATTTAAAAATGAGTCAAAATCTAGCCCCTTCAAATTATAAAAAACCAGGTTTTTGGTGTGGTGGCCCAAAAAAATAAACCAATTTATCAAATTCCATTAAACATTTGATTTTCATAGAACCAAGTTTTAATAAGAAAAATCTGTCATCGATTAAACAAGCCGGGGCCAGCAAGGGCTATGTTTGCCCTCAAATTTTCAAAAAAGAAAAATTCTACATGTAATTTTAGAATATTTTCGTTTAGCATACGTAAAACTTTTGAAAAATTAGGTTACGACCCCCCTAATGAAAAATTTCTAACTCGGCTCTTGAAACAGGCCGAGTATTTTGTAAGTAACTGAGCCACCAAACAGAGGCAGAGGGAGGTGTGGGCTACATGTCAGCAAGAAGCCCACTGGTTATGTGCACAGCTATATACATTAAAAAACTGTGCATATGGATTTGCAATGGCCAAAATATATTAAAATATTATTTTTTTAAAAGGATAAATAAAGCATTTGAAAAAGTTGCAAAAGTCTAAAATACTCATTATTTTATAAAAAATTTCAAAAATACTCTCCACCTCTTTTGGTGCACACTTATTGCGTACACAAAAGTGTGTATGCCCCTCAATTTATCATGGAACCCACTCAACTTGGGAAGCACATGCTTGCTTTTCACTTACAACCTTATCAGTTCAATTCTTATGGGCGCTATTGTTTCTGTGCTCGCACATTCCATCAGTTTAATTCTCTTGTGGGCACTATTTTTCTTGGCTTTATGAGGTGAATTGTGACATTCAGGATCCGATACTGAGTGCCAGTTTTGGACTCCAATAGAATAGTGATTGCATGTGGTCCACAATGGTGTGTGCAGCACCTATCAAGCACGCCAATAGTGGATTCTGGGCCTGTGGCCTTCCAATTTATAAGACGAAAGTTACCAATATAGAACGGCAAAAATCTGGGACTGGTACTGGATCTGGATATGTTTGACCTGATTTTCTCACTCTGGATCATCTTGGTAGGATTTGAGACCTTATTGTTGAGTTGCAATAAGCTCGTTTGGCGCGATATTGCTCGAATACCCATAACCGAAAGTTTCATATAAGAATCTAAAAGTATATTATGATGACTTGACAATTATATGGGGTGCCCACATCAAACTTAGGCCGGCAGCTCGAATACCCCCTAACCAAAAAATTTTGGCTCTCGGATCCGATTTATACGGTACTCAGAAGTGGTCGTTCGTTCGTTCGCATTTGAAAAATTGGTGTTTAAAAGATCATAAATTCTGAAATATACCATATTTATGTAATTTTTGTTTCGGTGAATGGTTATAAACCCTAGGTGAGTTCCAACCATAAAAATTGAATGATGCAACTTGGATCTCGCTTGTGGTCCATGGACCGACTGTCACAGGGGCCACTACATTTAAAAACTTTACTTATCAAAATCTCAGGGGGACCAACGGTCCCTTTTGAGAATAGTTTTGTGTATTGAGAAGAGTTCATTGTAACCAAAGTAAATTAGGTGAAAACAAAGGTTTTGAAAATTCCAAAACATCCTTGCCTTTCCCGACCTAAGGTTCTTAAAATGAAACTAGTAGTGCCTTTGGTAGACATCCCTTACATTGAAAGATAGAGAAAGCGAGCTGGAGGTACCAAAAGGGATGCAACGCAGGGACATTTCACTAAGTCAAAATCTGAAACTGGAGAGAAGTAGGGCGGCTAGCCTTGCTTTAATTATCTGATTTGGACTCTTGGAAGATTGTCATCCTCTGGACCCAGTAGAAGGGTCAATTTTGTAATAGCTGTAGCCCATGGTTTTCATGACAGTTCATTACGCAATTGGGCAGCTAGTCTATTTAGAAAATTCACCATCACCTCGTGACTCGGGCATCAGTGTAGTGATGTTCACAATCGCGGAGCCAGAAATTTTGATTGGTGTGGGCACTAATTCAATAATTTTTATGTTTTTAGTATATATATATATATATATATATATATATATATATATATATATATATATATATATATATATATATATATATATGTCAATGTAAAAACAAAGAAATTTTGTGACGCTGGAGTGTGAAACGTTTATGAGGCTCGGCCACTGGATACTCGGGCTTAACTTTTACGTTTTATTTGGTGGCAACTGGCAAGGGCAAAACCAGAAAATTTTAGCTGAAGGTTACTGAATGTAAAAGTTTATAATTTTAAAGGGTCATCAATGCGCAAATGGGAAAATTTATTTAAGAAAGCATGCCGACCTCGACACACCACAGACACATTTCCCCATCGGTCAAGTCTTTTGAGAAATTTGACAAAGAGGAGCCGCTAGTTCTTGAGATTTTTTTTTTACAGCTGCTAAAAACTTCTGCAATATTTATTTACTTTTTTTTGCCATTTGTGTTCTTATTTGTGTTCTTTTCTGAGATTAAACCCTGAACCGTAAACCCTAAATAAAAATATATATGCAGTCCATGTGTTTCCAACTTTCGTGAGAGACAGAAATAAATTCCTTGAAATGCCAAAAACAATTTGTTCGTCAGCTTTCCATGTTATTCTGCTAGCATCATGGGAAAATTATTTTCCTGCATTTTATCTAACGAGCATTTTGGCAATCTTATAATCTTTTTTTTCGTACAAAGGACATGAAATTCTATTTAATCATTCGCAACATTTTGGTTAGGCTCAGCTCATAACATATGGTCTCTTGTTCGGGGACCATAACACCACCTGTTGGGTAAAAGAACAAAAAGGTTTTGCATTAATCATCCATTTGGGGTTTGGGCTGAGTGAAAGTCCTTTGTAATTTCGACTAAATGCCTTCGTGGGCCACCCTTAAACTAGAAAACCCTTCTCCTATTTTAAGTAGAAAAAAAAAAAAGTCACAAAAAGAAAATGTCCTCCCCATATCTCCACTTAATGGAGTTCTAAAAAACTAAAAAAATTAAATGATGATCCTAAACTTCTGATGCGCCTTTGGGCACTTCAATTTTCGCCTCATTGATGAAATAGATGGACTTAAATAATGTCTATATAAATATGATGCAAACTCAAGAGAGAGGGAACAAGTTCATTACGCTACTCCATATAGATAATGAGTGCACGTCGAGTGTGGGCTCTATTACCAATATGCATATTTACTTTAGTGCTCTAATATTACATGTACACAATGAACATTCTTAATCATGTCTTTATCTTATACGTCTTTCATTATCTTATACCTTTATCATTATATCATACATCTATCATTATCTCATACTCATTATGTCATACATATATTATTATCTTATACATATAGTGTCTCATACTCATTATCTTATACTTCTGCCTTTGTCGTATACATGTTATTTCATACATGCCATCTGATGCATCTATCAGTATTTCATACCCATAGCCTTTGAGATAACGATAGAATGTGGTATAAGATAATGATTAAGGTATTAAATAAAGATGGGTATGAGATAATGACAAAAGCATGAGATAACAACATATAGAGATATGAAATAATGATATAAGCGTGACAAAAAAACACATTGATGCTTCTTTACCATTCAAAAGGATATATTGGTATGTACTAGCACTATGGACTTGTTTTTATTTTATTTTTTTTAGCTTACAAAAGTTCCTTTTTTCTATTAACCAAGACCAAGAGCATTTATTGTCATGATTAAATTAACACACGAAAGTTTCATGCACATCGATGGCATATATAACGGGCTTTGTAGGAGACAGGTCTCCCTTCCTTATTGTTAAAATGAATGAAAAAGTGAACGTACAAAAGACAAAAACAAAAAGAATGTTTGCCGTTGGAATGCTAGACAATACGTACAAAAAGAGGGAAAGGCGAAATATCTGGATTGGGAGTTAAAATACTCATATTACTGTTCAAAGAACGAGTCTGATTTAAAATCCTGATTTGTCTATACAAATCAGGATTCTTTTAACTCATCAAACTTTGATGTGATCCATTTGAATAATTTTCTTCCTTTGAGTTTCCCTTTTTAGCTCTTGAAATAACGTGTTTAAAAGGTTTTCATTGGCCAAACAAACTAACATAAATATGTTACTTTTGAAGACAATTTTGCATACTGCTGCCAGATGAGGCTTGAGCGGTTATAGACCAATTAGAAGTATCTTAATGCTAATCTAAAGCGACCAAAATATTGGAAGAAGAATGAGCAACAAGAAACGTAAATTGGGGGCTTAAAGCAAGCAAGACTGGATGGTGGTGGGGAGTAGACGAACCAAAAGAGAATTGGAGAGAAAATTAAAAGGAAGCTAAAAAACGAGTAGAGAGAGAGAGAGAGAGAAGCAGGGGTGGAGGAAGAAAATTTAGACTTATTTTCGAAAAATGAAATTTTTTTAACTTGCGCTGTGTAAAAATTTTAGAAAATATTATTCAACCCCGATACAAATTTTGAAAATACTATTCACTGCTTTCAAAAAAAAATTTGCCTCTGCCTCTACAAAAAAGATCTACCACAAAAATGGCTATTGGAAAGGCCATATATATATATATATATATATATATATATATATATATATATATATATATATATATATATATATATATATATATATATATATAGAGAGAGAGAGAGAGAGAGAGAGAGAGAGAGAGAGAGAACTCGGTAGGACAAAATTGAAGGAGCTGGATGGTGGATTAAAGGGAGTGAACAAACAGAAACCCCAAACTGCCCTAAGAGGTTAATTAGCATCATCCTGAGGATATTGTGGTCAACGTCATTAACTTGAATGGGCCAAAATTCATATGGACGCATTCCATGGTTTACAATTGAAGACGTGGAATGTCAGAAAACAAGACTTTGCCCGGTGCACATGTTCCTACCAAATGTCCTGATCCACTGCTCAAGCCATGTGATTCATTGGAGCCTAGTGTTTACTTTTATGAATCCACAGACTCTGACTGAGAGGAGGCACGAGAACAGGACTTTGAATTGGTGGGAGTACTTGATAATGAGCACAACAGCTATGTCACGTGGGTGGGTGTGGGCCATAAATGCAGCAACTTTTCAAAATGAATTTAGCTATTGATATAGCAATTATGTATATATATATATGTTATATAGTTATTTACCTATATTTACATATAAAAATTTTTATATTAGAGTTGGTTTAATATAGTCAAATTTGGCCCGATTCAGCAGACTGCTCCAGATGTGCTGCGTTGGAGAATTTGCCAACACTAACACCAACATCAGCACGGGGTGCAGCAGTTGTTTCGGAGCATCCATGTGATATATGGGCAGAGACAAAATTCAAAATTTTTGTAAAATAACTCTACATTTTAAACTTTCAAATTTTTTCACAATCCCTTTTTGTCCTTTTAAAAACCCTTTTTTAACTTTTCAAAATATTTACAGTTACACTAGAGGGTGTTCGGCATCAAGGACATTATGGCAGCCTCAAAAATAGAACAGATTTATAAAATACTATAACTAGTGTTTGATGAATATACATCAATTCACAGTTTGTATATGCAGCTTATAAAGAAACTAGAAATATAAACCTTCAATAAGACAAGTTTGAGTTGGATGATATCATCCTTTTACGTGCTTGAAGATCTCCATTTAATGAGTCCGATCGGCTCTTAAAAACTCATAATCTGTTCACTACAAATCAAGAATCTTACAGTAGAGAGCAGCTCCAAAAATTGAGAAAAGGGACACTTTGTTTGTATATGAATATTTTCAGAAGGCTCATACTTTCAGCCATGAGCTTTATGTAGCCTCTAAATCCATGATTTATGGAGACATGGTTTTGCATATTGGAGTCAGGATCGATCTAGCGCTTATGAAGCAAACCAGTGTGCCACCGAGCTTGGTCAGAAGTCCATTTGTTAAATCGGTTGCCTCCAAGTACATTGTAATTTAAGAGTCCACATGAAATTAGGGTGTATTACCTATTTGGAAGTATTACCTATTCTAATTGCAGCCATATAGGGGGTACAAGATTGACTTCAAGTTCTAAAAATATCATTTTCTTGGATATTGCTAGGGATGTTCACCAGCAGAGTCGAGCTCGAGCTCGGTCAGCTCGACTCAACTCATGTATTGCTTGGCTTGAACTCAGCTTGAGCTCATTGTACAAGGCTAGCTCGAGCTCGAGCTCGTTTACGCTCATTTATTAACTTTCAATTTTCTTGATCTCTTTCTTTTGTTTTAAATTTCGAAATTGTAAAAAGAAACAAAAAAAGAACCTGGATTAGACGAGCTAGTCAAGTTGAGTCCTTAGCAGAGTTTAATCGAATCCAGTTCTTAGTCGAGTTTAATCGAGTCAAGTTCAAGTGACATAAACTCCGCTCGTTTATAAGCTCGAGTTCTCAGTAAAGCTTTAACTCGACTCATTTACGAATGAGTCAAGCTGAGTAGATCTTAATCGAGTCAGTTCGAGCCATGCTTGGGTTACCTCGACTCGTTATACAACCCTAGATATAGCAGCAAACATAGGGGTTAAAAGTGTCTAAATACTATCAACAATAAGTTTGTAATCTCTCCCATGTTCCCTTTCTCGTAAACTCAATCCCAAACCAAAGGAGATTTTTAGTCAAAAGTGAGTTTAGTTCCAATTACTTTTTATCAACAAGCCAAAATTTACCGAATTAGTCCCAAGATGCAAATAGAGAATCAAACTCCTCATCATGTGACCATTCTTCAAACATTAAACTCAAGTCCAAATCCTGCTCGGCCGTCAACCACTTTACCAAGTTTGATGCGCGCATCTTAGAACCCGTAGTATGATCACCCGATCTCAAGACCTATCTAACCTCCAAATACTAAGTGAAAGTTGTGTGTGACGTGTGCATCCTAAGCAGTAAAGGAGGGAATGACATTTAGATAATTTATTTAAAAAATATCTTTCGTAATTTTTTCTTTATTTTTATCTTTATAAAAAAGTTTTTTTAGTGTGACTTAAAATTATTTTAGTCATTAACGCATGAAAGTTCACGCATCAATGTATCGACTGCAAATAGGCTTTCAAAATTAAAATAAAAAGACGTACAATAAAATTGAACGATGCAGGACAAGACTTGTTATTGCAAAGGGCTAAAATAAAGTGGCGGGAATAAATTACTTTAATAGTGTCGAGCATCATGGCTGCATGCATTGCATTCAACCGTCGTTTCTCAACTGAATGATCACCTCCAAGTGTCAATCGGTTCCAAATTCCCATGCCTTGGGAGCAAAACTTATGTGTCCCTTCCTTCCTGTGCCCTTTTCTCCTGACACGCAACAAAGGGGACCCACATTCAGGGCTTAAAAATTTAAGATCTACATTTCTAATTTCTTGTCTTCATAGAAAATTTTTAAAATGCCTCAATTCCTGCTCCCCTTTTTTCATTTAAAGTGTATATTTGTTGTGTGCAGCCAACTCAATCTCAGGACATGAGATTACAAGCCCGTGGGTGTTATAGGCATAACGCCCAATGCACCCTCCTTATGCTCACTTACATGTCTATGAAACTCAAAATTATAAGTATTCACAATATACATTAATGAATTAAATATTTTAAAAAGTATAGTTTTTGGGCTTCATTTAGAAAAGATTTATATCTAAAAAGTGAAAGGTGCCTCTTTGGACGGGCTTGTTATAGTGCTGTGGTTCACCAAAGTCTGCGCAACCAAATTTCTTTGCTGAAAAAAAGGGCAACAAAATAAAAGAAAACAGTAAGAGCTGCTTCACATAATAATATAAGTTAGCGCATGTTGCATGTACACATACTTGATATAATTAAAGCTATGAAATCAATCAAATTAAAGGGCTCTTTTTTCTGCTTTTCAGTTTTCTTTTTTGTATATTGAGCTCTATGGAGGCGTTTTGCTTTACTAGTTCTGCAAAAATTAAGTTGTGAATCACCGATTTGAGATATGTAGAAGTTGAACAGAGTCTCCGACATTTTCTGTTCGAAACACGCGCGTTGTCAACCATTTATAGTGTCATACTACTATTCCAAATGCACACAGTGGATAGCGAATGTGAGGACCGCCAATTACGTACGCATTGGAGCACAGTGCAGAACTGCTTAAAAAATTATAATGGTTTACGTACAATAGATATCTACAATCATATGAAATGGCTTTTAGTTATCATTGAAAGCCTAAAATATATTAGGCACAAAACATGTAAGCGCAGTTGCTCACACCAGCTTCTTAATTGTTTTTATATTTTCATTTGGGTGCCTTCAGTTATTTTCTCGTTAATTCATGTATATCTATGCCATCAAAGTACAAAAATTTTTGAAATCGTGTCATTCAACCTAATTTTTCTAGCTTCGCCGCTTAACGGACAGAGTAATCCTTATCAGGAAATAAGTCAAACCCAAAATATGTTCTTGATCCACTGTTTTGATTGAATGTTCAAGAACTAGAGTTAGGGATGTCGATATATCCGATTTAGATAGTTTATGTAACTGAATTGTTTTGAAATAATCAGATATTAAAAAAAATTAATATCCAATGAAAAAATTGAGTCAGATTTTCATATGAGAAATAACATATGATTGGATTCGGTTTTGGTTTCGAATATACATAAATATCTAATTTGGATTCATATACTCATTCATATCAGATTTATTTTTAAACAAATATCCTATATCTAATGCTATTGCATTTTGAAAGTTGAACAAATTTGGTTTAAAATATGGATGTGGATTCGGATATGGATGTAAAAATTGGATTTGTATTGTAAAATTGCATTTCGGGTTCAAATTCGGATATGACTTTTCTTTATTTTTCCTCGAATCCAAATATATGAATATCCGGAAAAGTTAATATACTTAAGAAAGACATTCCTACTTAAAATACCCAATCTAACATAATGGGGGTGGTGGGCTTACACTGTGGCATATGAAGAATCCCAAAGCGAAAACTCCCCAACAACCTATAAGTTTTATTCATTCATATAGATCTTCATTTTTTTCCAAGGGCTTCAAGTAAACTACACCAACCCCATGTTACATATGTACTTGCTTTTGATGTCAAAAATATTATTTTTCCTTTTTTTTAATTGAATGATTGAAACTCCAGTCAATAAAGTTGGAGCCAGCTTAGGTGAACTAGTGCATGCCACTATAAAATAGACAAGTACATGCATAATTGCATTCATTACCACCTGTCGTCAACATAGCCATACATTTACCTTGCAGTGGACCTGTCGTCAACATAACCATACATTTACCTTGTACTGCTAGAGTCCCGTGGCCCGTAAGGGCTCCAGCCTCCCTTCAATTTTCTTTTTTTAAATTTAGATGTAAATTTTAAAATTTTTTTATTTTCCTTAGGTAAAAATTTTGAAAAATGGTATTTTGGTTCATATCAAAATTTTGAAACTATAATTCGGCTTTTCTCGTGAAAATTTTTTAACTCCACTCCAAACCTTTAACCTTGTTGAAAATCAGCTTACAAATCTTGCCTTAAAATCACAAAATAAGACAAAGGATATGTAGAGGTTCATAAAGTAAAGACTCCTTCATTGATTAACTTGACACGGTGAAGATGCAATTTTATATGTTTTACCATATAAACCATCAACTCGTCCAATACAAACCGAGTTTAGCTCGAATTGCACAAGACTCGACTTATATAACTACTCAAACTTAAACTTGACTTCAAGTCGAGTCAAACTCGATAAAACAAACTCTAGCTTAACTCAACAAATTACATGAAACTCGAACTCGATAAATTAACTTGTTTAAGTTAAGCCGATTTATTCATAAACGACTCGAGTTTGACTCGCGAGTTCGAACACTCGCGCTGAGAGCTGTGCAGCCTTAATTAGGACGTCCCGCTCATTAATATGGTGAAGTCCCATCGAATGGAATGGAGCCATTTTTGTCTGTTGCAATCGACGTGTCAACTGTAAACCCAGCCAACCTGAAATCACCCTTCCAAGATTCTCTGGCCTGGCAGATGGGATTTCAGAACAACGACGTACAGGAACGCGGGCTTCATGTTTAAATAACCAGGAGGTAACACGGACAGCGACGGAATCGTTATTCTCGGTGATACCGGGGGAGAAATAGAATATAGCCACGGGGGATCACGCTGGCAGGAAGACTGCCTTCGTACAAGTGGGATCTCTTTCTAAGGCTTCCCCTCTCCCTCCGTGTCGTTGTCCCTCTGCTCTTCTTTTTTCTTACTCCCTGGCCTTCTCCTGGCATTCTGCTGGGCTAGTTTTTTTTCTCCTGTTTTCTTTTTGTGTTGCATCTAAGAATCTAACCGGAATTTGAAGCGCCAAACGGAAAAGGAGAAGAAGGAATGGAGAAGGCTTATCTGAGCAAGTTTGTGGCGGAGACCCATTGGTACAACGACATTGTGCTGGGAACGCTCCTTCCAGGAGACTCGTGGAGGGGTCTCCCTCATGTCGCTCAGGGGTGGCTCCGGAACTACATTGCCGGTTGTCTCCTGTATTTGATCTCCGGCGGTCTTTGGAGCATCTACATCTACTACTTGAAGCGCCACGTCTACTTCCCCGATGGTACTCTCCCTCTCCGTCTCTCGCTTCTGATCAATCAGTCAGTTTCTCGGTATCGAGATTTGTCTCTTTTTTTTTCCTTGTTGTGCATGCGTCCCTCTGACTGTGAGGGAGGGAGGGGAACTCTCTCTGTGTTCCCATTTCTTCCTTCTCTCTCTTAGAGTTTCTGCTCCCTACTGCTTTTCGCTGTCTCACTCTCCTCCCCTTATTTCTGCTTTGTCTGGAGATTTTTTACCTTTTCTGAACGGTACGATGGTTATTTCTGTCTAAGAAGGGTTCTATCTTTTCGGCGACCTTTTTGTCCTGGAGATTTGCGGATTAAATTACTTATCTCAAATTTGGTGTCTTCCTCTCACCTTTCGCTCATAACTCTGATGCAAAACTTTGGATCTTATCCCTAAGTCTTGATAACAGAATTCTGATGCAACAATTCAATATTGTTTGTCCTCTAATGTATATTCTCTCTCTTTCTCTGTGTGTGTGTGTGTGTGTGAGTCCTTTTCGGTGGACATATACATGCATTAGGTGGTTTAGGGCTAAACTTTATGCTGTTATTCCATCTCAGATTTGTATGCTTCCTTGTGGGACAATTGAAAATAAAAGGAAGACTGCGTGGGATGGATCTTTGAAAGCAATTTAGGGTCTCACATCTTAACCTTTTGCAATGAGTACATTGGGAAGTAGTTGCTCTAGTAGTTCACCGTTTCTCTTTTGTCTGTCTTTATTTCTTGAAATATAGAATCTAAGGGTTAAGTTAGGTATAATTAGGGAGCGATGCAATGTCATTTTTCTGCATGTTTTTGTTGGAGATTATAGATCCTAAAAGGAATATCTTAAAGCATTCTTATATTGCGAAATCTTCTTTTAGCTGAAGTTCCTGACTAAGCTTTTTATTGATTTTCACATAGGACATTTAGTTACATGCTGGATACGGGGTTTTTATGTCTTTTTCAGATGATTTATGGGGTTCCTTATCACATTTCCACAGGTTCAATGCCCACACAGGAGTCCGTTTTAAAGCAAATATGGGTCACTATGAAGGCTATGCCGTTGTACACTGCCTTGCCCACATTTTCAGAGTACCTGATTGAACATGGCTGGACTAAGTGCTTTTCAGGAATAGATGAAATTGGTTGGCCTATGTACATTTTCTACTTGACTATTTATCTGGTTTTTGTGGAGTTTGGCATTTACTGGATGCACAGGGAACTGCATGACATAAAGCCTCTGTACAAGTATCTACATGCAACTCATCACATCTACAACAAGCAGAACACACTTTCCCCATTTGCAGGTAAAGTTGGTGAATGAGATGAGCAACTTCCAGAATCTCTTTAATCCATTCCCTAGATTAGCACGTTTAAATCCTTAACCTGCTTTTGCCAAAAACTAGTATCAGTTTTGATTGCTGAGTTTGTTTTGATAAAAGTGTGTTGAACAATCTGTTGTTTCTGCTCTTCTTTTTTATGAAAAGAAGGCAACCATTGCCAACTGTAGGAGATAATATGTTCGAGGCAAATGGAGCACAAAGTTTTATCAGCTTGAGAATAAATGTTCTAGTTAATCATGTTCTAGGCTATCCAATATGCAATTTTGCTGGCTTTCTTTCAAACTTCTGCTATCACTGCCATTTCAGAGTTTACTCATTGATATTATTATGGCTTGTTATGTACAATATACCTGCACAGTTTCTCTTGCATATTTTCTTGATCTTGTATGAAAACCTAGAATAGAAAGGAAATACTGATGGCTATATCATGTGTACATGCACAGATGTTTTGCTTATTACTAAAAAGACTATAGAAGTGATACACCATCAATATGCTAGCAGGTGTCTGATTTCTAGCAAATGATATGGTGCTTCATTAACCCTTGGTTTTGGTTGAACTTCTATGCTACCTGTGACTTTCTTGCTGGTAAATTAATGTTTCTACAGTAAAAGATATTTATCATAGAGCAAGAATCTGGAGAGCTCACATTAGATAAATGACATTGATCAATTTCAATCAGCCTTGCGACTGATGCTTAAGTACCACAAAATTTGTGCATTGTAATCAACAATCAAGTAGTCAAGAGCTATGCCATTTGGATGCAGATGCAGATATGGAACCAATAGACATGCTTCGTACAACATAGCGTTTCTCAAAAATTACGATGCCGGGAGATGGCCACACACACACGTACAAACTATAAGTAACACAGTATACTATGTTAAGTGAAATGTTGAGTAAATCTTTGTAATAAAAAAGCATCATATTTGAAGTTCAATGGAAAATGTAACTGATAATTAACTTTGAAAGGAAGATGAACACAAAGTAAGTAGCCAGAATCTAGTAATAGATAATATCATATGAAACATCAACAACCAAGTGTTGACTGTATCGAGCATTGTTTTGATTTTTTTTTTTTTTTTCATTTGGTGTCCTGATTTGTGTGAGAACCATATCTTTCTGATGCTAGGTGTCCACCACAAGTACTCTTTTAACATGGTTTTAGATAAAAAATTACCATTTATAGGTTTAGTAAAGTTGTCAGAAGCTATTTATGCAAAAAGGTTTAGCAGGCCTTGAATTTGCCTTACTAGTTCGTATTTTTTTCTGCTCGTATTCTAGAAGCCTTATAAATGAACACGTCATAATCAGTGGTGAGAGTTGGGTGATGATCTCAAAAGCTCACAGGAAGTCGAAGGTTGATTGAAAGTTCAGAACAGATCCCCAGCTTGCTTATCTCCAAAACCAAAAAACCATGAGCATGAATTCTTTCTCATACAAATGATCTTCATGAAAATAAGAACATCAAATAATGCTGGAAAAGTCAGAATTATCTAATAATGGAATACAAAACACAGAGTTGAACATTATTCCACCTGTCAGAATATCTCAGTAGGGACGTGCAGGCACCAAAATCAATTCAAAGTAACATGTGTGATCCATCCCAAAAGTTGCTGAATAACCTAAAAAACTGTCTTCCACATGGATTTGAGTGCAACATTGTATTAACATTCTTTTACATGGTTTAGGACAGAAATAAAGTAAAGTGAAGCGTGAAGTACTGAGTACTGCTGGTGCTTGGAAAAGCCATCTGGAGATACAAGATGAGGTACAAATCTGATGAAGTAGAAAATTTACAATGTTAAGACTCATTTCAAAAGACTATACATGGGATCACTGTCACTATCCATATAGAGCAGTCGTTAACTGAAAGTGGAAGGGTGAGAGTTGCATTTTTCATTGCATGAATATTTAGTTAGCCATTAGTTGGACATGATGTCTGCTTTGAAAAAAGTAGATTCAAAAGAAGTACAAGTACTGCTATTTCAATAGGTGCATATGTAGGCTAAATAGCTCTACGTGCAGGTTTTAGCTTCATGAACCTGGATCCTGTAGTTTCTTCAATGCAGTAGGAGAGGGAACGGCATTCTATTGAAGTTGATAATTCTTTTTTCTTCCATCAGGGATAGAAGGTATATGACTAAAACTATGTGGATGATTGGATAATCACTGATAGTCCACAGCTTTGTTGGAAGACTTATGCAGTTTTTATAAGTGTAAACTGTAAAGCTCAAAGATGTTTGGATGTATTTATAGAATAAAAAACTATATGTGTACTTGATCTTGACCACTACAAGAATGACAACTATCATTCCTTGTGGAATCCTCTCTTTACTCCTGAACAGCACAAAGAAAAACTGTCTAATAATACTCCCCAGGTCTGATCCTAGTTCCAACATGAGATATTCGCCTCTTGATTGTTCATTTTTAGTAGGTTCCGTAGCATCCTTTGTCAACATTCTACTAGTTTGAGATCTTTCTTGCTAAAGAAAAATGATTTTTGCGTAGGGTAATGGTCTGGTTGGTAAACTAGGCCTAATCTTGCTATCTAAACGTTACTTTAGTTTACCACTTCATAAGGTATTGCCCCTTGCTTGCCTTGGCATTAGAAAGATGCAATGCATCTTCAATGGTATGGTTCATAGACAAAAGAATTTTAATATACTACTCTAATCCATAAGAATACTTGCAGGTGATAGTGCTCTGCAAGGATATAAAGGTTCTTCACTTTCAAACCTCCAGGCTTGCCTTATCTTCATTTACACTTGATCAGATATCATAAGATGTCAACTTCTTCCTTCTTCATACTAGTAACAACTAGAGAATTTTCTGCAGTTCACATTTATAACAATTTTTTTCACATGGTCTGAGAATAAATTTTAGACAAAAGTCATAGGCAATGGGTTCAGTGAGAAGCTGCGGATCAGGTTTAGATGTAAACGCTAATGGAGGTAAAAATAATTGGAAAGCCTTAGTGGTCTACCTATGTTCAAGCAACAAAAAGAAAGAGAATTGGTATCTTCTTCAGTGAGGACTTTATAGTTGAAGAATTTCATCAGGTCCCATGGATGAGAACAGAGAAGCTAGCTGAGGCAGCACTGCATTCCCTTGGTTAGTGGCCATCCTTCACATACCAAATGCAAAGACAAGCACGAAGTTCCTTTTCTAGGATTGTCAAATGTCAACCTGTATCAGAAGCCATTGACAGGCCCATCGTCAATGATAAGGCAGTCTTGATCAAAATGTTGTTCAATGAGATTCTCATGTATGAGCAGGTTAATGACTAATAACCAAGTAATTAATTGATCTGGTTCTAGTTTTCCTGTTATACTATTGTTGCAGTCCATACAAATCTTATCTTGCTTTTCAACATTTTTTTGGCTTGGGAAAATGCACCATTTATGTATTAAGAAATAATCTCTTGGTATTATTATCTTAGGCACTTTTTTTTTTTCTTGCTGAGCAACTGCAATAACATTGGAGCATGTGATCGATTCTTTTGTTCTGTCATGGTTTTCTTAAAAATTTGGTTGCAGGATTGGCATTCCATCCTATAGATGGCATACTGCAGGCGATCCCCCATGTTTTTGCCCTCTTCCTTGTGCCAACGCATTTCTTTACGCACGTGCTTCTCCTCTTCTGTGAGGCAGTGTGGACGGCTAACATTCATGACTGTATTCATGGGAAAGTGTGGCCTGTCATGGGTGCTGGGTATCATACGATTCATCACACCACATACAGACATAACTACGGTCACTACACCATCTTCATGGATAGGCTGTTCGGTACGCTCTATGAACCTGAACTGGATGAGAAAAAAGCCTCCTGAGCACTTGAGCGTCGTCCATCATCTCTCTCTCTCTCTCTCTCTCTCTATCTCTCTCTTTCTCTGTTGCTGTTTTTGTGTGCTAATGTAATATGTGCGCTTTTTGGCTGGTGACTGCTGCTGAGTACCAATCATTTTGGTGGAGATAATCATAGTGTGTGTTCTTGTTATTGTCTGAGCAATGGCAACTGACACGGATGCTTCTTGTGCATCACCAAGTGTCGACTGCTTATGAATTGTGTGCACTCAACAGTATTTGGTTAGTTCGTGCAGGCACGCCATCTGTAGAGGAACTATTATCTAGAGTTTGCTACAATCTTGCGGTGTTTGCTTCACGAGAATACCCGTACTGATCTGAACCTTTTGTTTGGAATCCTAAGAACCGATTCGTAATCTATTTCTCAAGTAAACTAAACCTTGGGAGTGTTCAAAAGACAACGGCATAAAGTTTCTCCACCTAGAATGGCTCTATATTTGAAAGTTTTAAACGTTTTATCGTTTTCAAGTTCTATACATTAACTTCAAGCAAGAAAATATGAGTACCAAAACATTGAGCTTGGTGAACCTGCTGAGGAGAACGCGCTTCAAACATTGAGCCGAGTGAACCGGATGAGGAGGAGGCTGCGGTGGGAGGGCGAGCTGTTTAGTATAGCACTCGAATGGCGGTGAGAGAGATGAAACTTCTGTGAATGCCGCAATTCATGAGGATGTCGCAGTGAAGTGGTGCGGTGAAATTCTTCTGGTGGGAGAAAAAATGAGATGTCTAAGGGATTTTTATATGAAAATTTGTCGTTTGACTCTATGCAAAATAAATGACATTCTGGAAAGTTGGACTTCTCTAAAGCCTTTTTATGCTTGGTGTATAGATTATGCTTTAGAAGAGTTAGATGATCAGTTTTGAACTAATGCGAAAGGACTAACTAAAAAATATGATCTTTGGTTAAATACATTTCTTATCTTTGATATGTTTTTGGTAAATAAATGGTGATTTATAAACTCAGCATATATAGTGACTCAAAAACCCACATATTATATAAGCCGAATGTTTTGTGTACAAAGATATTTAAGCACAAAATCAGTCTGTCACTACATTCCCAACTTTCTAGAGATGAAGGGTTAAAGTTGTTTACTTTGATAAAAAACATGTATGCTTGGGTACGTTATGATTTCTTAAAGTTTTATGATGGTTATCACTTTATTTTCACACCCTAATATTTTAAGCACTTGAACCAAGAATGGTTCTTTGGCCTACTTGTGAGTGTATCTGGTATAAAAGGATTCGGGGACTATCGTTGTATACTTTGGAGAGTGAGGCATCTCCTTTAGATCTCACAAGATTGACTGCAAGTTAGTATGATATTAACTCGAGGATCTCTCCTTCCAGGAAAAGGAAGTTTAAATTGTATGTACCTATGGTTATTAATTGTTCCGACTTAATGGATGTATTTGCAATGTTTCCATTAACAATGCTTCCCTATTATGGGTGAGCATTCTTGCAAAATTCTCCATTTATGCTAACTTGATCTACTACTTTATTGGTGGTTGTATTGAGGGATTTTACAGTTCTCACCTTGTACTTATTATATTCCAGAGTAAACATTGTGGATTAAATCCAGAAGTGATGATCTAGATCATGTTATCTATTGGGCATTAGTTCTCAGGAACGTATTACGCTTTGCTAACTAAATTTCCAATGTAAAAAAAAAAAAAAAAAGCGCCGGTTCTTAAATCCGGCCCCCTCTTTAAACTGGTATTAGAGCCTAGTACGCTCTTGGTATTGTAAGTATGTTCTGCTATTAATGAAAGTTTTTATGTGTGTTTAAAGCTTTCTTTAGTGCTTTACTTATAAGCCGAACGCGAAAGTCTCTTCCCCGGAAGCATGTATCTTTGCATACGCCTGCCTAATCTGTTGTTATGAATCTTTGTGTTTTATGTTGGATGTTCTGGCCCTAGCTAGGAACTATGCGTAGAAACCATGCTTTATGAAGAAGGACCTGCTGTAACATGCTTTGTTCATGATCTGATTCCCGTGTTTTTTGAGTTCTTGATTCTCTGGATGAGTCATTGTGTTGATCCTTTAAGGCCAATAGGCTATTGTGGAAAAGAAGTACCCGTTAGGCGAGGAGGCCGTTTAGGGGAAAAATAGTACACAAACGGTGAGGTCTGAATGGGATGACATCGTGTTCTTTGAAACGAGAATGTAACAAGTTTTTAAAATCAGGGGAATCATACCATAAACTTATCATGTTCCAGTTTGTTCTCTTTTATAATAGATGTGTTATCTGTTCGTAGCACCCTGTTGCTGTGAAAGAAATTTTTCTAACTTAAAACTAGAGACTCATAAACAGAGTATGAAGCTGTATGGACAATACATAGGACTGCGGGATAAAAAGAGATGAGTACCTAGTAGGCTAAAAGACTTTCTGTTTTTTCCAAAACTCCGGTTTAGAACCCTTTATTTTCGTTACTCTACTTTGTAGTCACAAAAATCCAAAAATATTTAAGACACTTTATTCAACGTTACATAGTTTAAAGATTTTAAAGATTTTTCCAAAACATAAAGATATAAATGATACCTCAAACAAATCATAAACTTTACAATAAACAAGTGAAACAAATAGCTAGAAGCAAAGCTATAAGATCTCTCAAAAAATTAGTTATTGTTAAAAAATTTATAAATAAATTAAAACAATTAGTGCTTAATAAAAGGATAGAGGAACATTGGTGGCGTAGATTACACTATTATGCAAATTATTTCACACAACATCCATCAGAAAATAGTTACCCAGATTATGAAGAAGACTACATATACCCTTGAATCAATCCAGAATGCGATTACTACACCTCCTAAATGAGTGATAAAGAAGACATTTACATACAAAGTCTAGAAGAGACAAAAACCTACTACCCAGATGCAGAAGGACTAACCAGATATGATCCACCCAGTAATTCTGACAAACTTATAGTTCGTCAACTAAACCTGATAATTATTATGATGGTAAAACTGAACCAAAGAATTAGCCATCTTGAATGAACTTTAGGGAAAAAACCAAAACCACATGAAGCAGCAAACCTAGACGAATTAACCAAAAAACTAGACAAACTAAACATAGGAAATGGTGAAAACAAACGTACCCCTACCCCTATTCCCAAAAGTATAGCTTTTTCCAGAAGATAATGGCTGTAAGACGTTCTTTTTCCAGTCTTGGTAGAAATCTCAGTGATACTAATGAAATTAGACGAATAGATGAAAACCTATTAACCAGAATGATCCGAACCCAGGGTTCTAGCTCTAGAACATTGGAAGAAATAATAGATGTTAATATAGATTTAGAAATCTATAATAATCATCAACTCTCATTATTAAATCCTAGGACTCTATATAGGACAGGGTTTTGGAGTGTTAACCCACAATTAGTCAGAATAAGTAGAGAAGAAGAAGTCTGCGTAACTACTGAACACCAAAATATTGGCATAGTTAGTCAAGACAGTATTAAACAACTATTATGCAACCATAATAGATTCATCCACCTTGGTCTAATAATCATAGGAATTAAGGGTTTAGCTAGAAGGAACCTAGGAACAAAAGTTTTAGTTACCTTACTAGATAAGAGATGGGCTAATGATGCTAGGAAGGCCATTATAGCAAGCATGGAAATTGATATGTCTAACAACAAAGGCATATTCTATTGTGCACCAGATTTCTTACTTAGTACAAGAGACCTTGAACATATTATCATAGGTATTCGAACCAAAGGATATGAAGCGTTTACAGGAAAAGCTAATTTACTTGTAAATGTTGGATTCCTAGGAAAAATAACGAATAGTAGTACTACAAAATATAAAATCGATACTAAAGCTATAATCGAATATATGACAAGTAAAGGAATTAGGATGATTAAACCTATGGCTATTGACCCTGAAGAATTAGAAGGCTTAGATTGGAATATTAGTAAAAACTTAGAAATACAAACTAATGTCAAAGTTCCTGAAGAAAGCTTAATGTTCAAAAACCCTGATGGTAGCTATATTGTGAGATTCTTAGACTATAAAGAAAAACAACACAAGGAAGAGAACGATTCTGAAGAATTTCGTAGCCAAATAGAAGACTGATGGAAGCCTTAGAACATAATTGTATTTTACTCCCTAAGGGATTTGAATTATCTGAAGAAGATATCCTTAGACTAGAAATAAAATTAGTCGCGGAAGGGAAAATTCAAGAAGAAGACAACCTATACATAGATCCCACGGGAAATATTAGAATAAACAGGCTAGAAGACAGTAAACCTATGAACATCTCTAAAAATCTTATGGAAATTGTTGCTCCTGAATTCTCTATGGTCACTAGTGGAAGGTCACCACAAGACCAACCTCAACAAACCCAACACCCACCAACTTTACCCACAATATCACAACACCCATCAACTTCACCCACAATATACTGTTCACCTGGCCAACCACCTAGAAGACCTTATGTAGACTATAAGGAAAGAGATACATACAAACCACAGGGAAAAAGGATGCCTTTAGAAACCATAGATAGAAAAGATGTCTTAGATGAAGGAAGAATTTTAAACATAAGCGCCCATGATCCCCAATTACTACCCTCAGTAATAGACATGTGGTCTCAACGAATTGCCAGAAAATGGGACGGTATGAACCAATAAATGTGGACAACAGAGGAAATGTACAGTTGGGCAGAAAAATTTTTAGGGGAAACCGCTAGAGCTTCTTGGGAAGCATACAAAAGAGAACACCCCCAAGACTTACAAAGAGAAATTCTTCTAGGCAAAAATATTTATAATTTTACAAATAAAATACAATTACTCTTATTAGGATACCAACCAAATATAGGATGTGATAAACAACATCAAGACTCTATCAGAAAACTAGAGCAACTCCAAATTAAAGACTGACGCCATATTAAACCTTTTTTACAAGACTTCTTTTATTACAGTTCCTTAGCAGGCTGCTTTTATAATAAAGAGATAGGAGAAAGCCTATTTCTAAAGCTACCAGATCCTTTGGGGTTTGAGATTCATAAAAAATATAAAGAAAGGGAGGTAATGCCCATAATAGACAATATTAGTATAAGGATCCAATTTATTATTGAAGAATTAGTAAAGAAATGTACTGAGATTACCATTTCTAAACAATTAAAAGGAGAATATAGCTTTTGTAAACAAATTTATACATCACAACGATACGATAAAGAACCTAGGCACCCAAAAACTTATAAGGTAAAAGATAGAGATAAAAAACGAAGATACTACCTCCGTAAATCCAATGCCCGAAAACCCTATCTTGATAAGCATAGACATGTGAGAAAATATAATACCCAAAGGGATTACAAAAACAAGTTAACATGCTTCACTTGAGGTAGCCCTGAACATTTAGCTAGGGACTGTTCAAAACGCAAAAATCTATACAATAAGGCTTCAATCTTAGTTGATTGTGTAAATGAAGACGTATTAGCTTTAGATGAATATATTAGTGATACAGAAAACATTTATAGTATTATCTCCAAAGAAGAACCCTTTCATACCCATAACTCCTATGATGAGGAACCCTGTAATACTAGTCACTTGAGTCATAGTTTGCTTGAATCAAATAGAAAATATGGTGAAGACTTTCAAGATAAGATCTCCAATTTAACCAACTTACAATACATGTTGGATAACATAAATGATGATTGATAAGGTTTGGAAACATCATATAAGATAGATTTAAGATTCTTGATTTTTATTGAATAGACATTAGTCACGGTAGACAAAGTAGAATGCATTCTTTTATCTAACACAAACTTCTGTTTCAGGAGACATGGCTTCTTCTAGCGAAACCCACCTTGTCCAAATTGACCCAGACCTAGGCCTACCCATACTACCCCCAGACTCCAATCTTACTTTCCTGACCTTGCCTGAAATGAATCTTGACCAAAAAGACCATATATTACTAGACAACCTCTGGCACAATAGGAAAAACCCAACCTTTTCTAAAGTCCTTAGCATCCTGGCAACCTACCTTAGCATCAGAAATACACAAGGCCAAATCACACAAAGCCAACTAAGGCTCTTACCAGATCCTACCCAAAACCCCGTCTTTCTGGACATAGCCCAACAGTTGGAAAATACTAGTAAGGAGCTAATTCTCTGTAAGGAAAAAATAGAAGACCTGACTGAAAAATTAGAACAGTCAACTGCCGAGGTAGAATTACTGAAAAAGGAATGGGAAAAAGAAATGAGAAAACAGTGGGAAGAAAAAAGAGAAAGTTTTCCCCCATAAATTGATGTAGCAAAAGAGCAAGTTTACAAAATCGTACTTCAAAAGCAAAAGAAGGAGCAAGGACGTATTCAAGAGATACTAAGATTTCTTGCAAGAAATCCTGGACTACGAAAAAAGGGAATGAAATTCTGTTTAGTCAAATACCAGCAAAGGAGACATACAGATAACTCTTTCTGTGAATGTTCTAAAGGCTTTGGGATCATCCTCATCAGCATTAATATGAGGAAATGGGCAGACATAGAAATGTTCGATATGGAGATTTCCTTGAAGAATTTAATGTTGCAAGGATATGTTAGAAGGATTATTGTAACAGCAGTAGAGCAGACTCATATGCTGCGATTCAATTGGCGCCTGGCCCATATAGTAGAACAAATTTTTAGAAACAACTGTGTTGCAAAAGGATTTGTAAATCTAGACATCAACACAATCCCGCCAATGTATGATTATCCATGTGATGCAAAACATGAGATAACCATTCAGATATACTCTTTTGCCACCCCACTACAAACCTCAATACCTCTTACAGACAGACCAGAAGCAAATCCCGAGGAATGGGATGGTGAGCTTACAAGATGGAGAGAATTCAAGATGTCTCAACAGCTGAAAACATGGCATCACCCGCATAACCTAATTTCAGAAGACATAAATACTAGGATATACACATCTGACTCAGAACATGTAAAAATGGTTATACCATTCCAAAACCATGTTTGAATCAAACCAGGGCTACGAGAGCATTTCACGCAAATCAATGCAGGATGGCAAGTTCATGAACTTGGAGACAAAGGTCCAATTTGACCAACATTCAAACAGCGAAGATACTGATCCAGCATGGTAGACAGTTCCTGAAAAATGGGGATGAAGCTGCTGAGTCCTAAACCCTGCAGCTAACGTTCGTCAAGATCGGTAAAACATGACCCTTGTAAGTTGTGGTTAAACTTCCCATGGGTACAGTGCTTCCCATGTAAAACTTAAGCATC
Source organism: Nymphaea thermarum (assembly GCA_011799765.1). Taxonomy (NCBI): domain Eukaryota; kingdom Viridiplantae; phylum Streptophyta; class Magnoliopsida; order Nymphaeales; family Nymphaeaceae; genus Nymphaea; species Nymphaea thermarum. The sequence goes on along the minus strand of JAANDH010000188.1, from coordinate 134,803 downwards.
ATCCGTTTGAGAAGAAACGTGATAAACTTCTTGTTGGGAAAATCCCCTAAGTCAAAATTAGGGTTTGTGTTGTAGATCATCACTTCAAAATATACCATGGAGCGAAGCCCACCAGGATAAAAATGGGTTTTACGTTTGTAAATTTTCGGTATAAAAATTTACCCTGTGAAGCACCCCATAGGATAAGCACTGGGTCACATCCTGAGGCAAATCATCTCGAGGAGCCTCTAGAAGACTATAGAAGAACATTGTAGTTGCCAACCTTCTTTTTGTAATATATAGCAATGTTGTGTGAAAAGAAATAAAGAAGAAGGAATGTTACACGCGTCAAAATGGATGAATACATGGCTCACCATGAAGAAAAGACGAAGCGGCTACTGTAGCACTTCGGCGGTCACTGTAGCAGTCACTGTAGCACTTTTTGGCTTTTTGGACACGTTCGACTGCCACCTCACCTAGCACACGCCAGCTGTCCTCTTTCGAGTTCCTTCGATTGTAACTGTTTTTGTTTTGTAGTGGTTAGCTTGTTCGGGAAGGAATCCAATTCCTTTTCCAAATTGTAATTTATTTTCACGTCCGGTGCCTATATAAACACCACCCCTGCGTCTGTATCGATCATCGAAAAATCTCCTCCACAATAAACAAGTGATACAAATAGCTAGAAGCAAAGCCATAAGATCTCTCAAAAAATTAGACATTGTTAAAAAATTTATAAATAAATTAAAACAATTAGTGCTTAATAAAAGGATAGAGGAACGTTGGTGGCGTAGATTACACTATTATGCAAATTATTTCGCACAACATCCATCAGAAAATAGTTACCCAGATTGTGAAGAAGACTACATATACCCTTGAATCAATCCAGAATGCGATTACTACACCTCCTAAATGAGTGATAAAGAAGACATTTACATACAAAGTCTAAAAGAGACAAAAACCTACTACCCAGATGTAGAAGGACTAACCAGATATGATCCACCCAGTAATTCTGACAAACTTAACTAAACCTGATAATTATTATGATGGTAAAACAGAACAAAAGAATTAGCCATCTTGAACGAACTTTAGGGAAAAAACCAGAACCACATGAAGTAGCAAACCTAGACGAATTAACCAAAAAACTAGACAAACTAAACATAAGAAATGGTGAAAACAAACGTACCCCTACCCTTATTCCCAAAAGTATAGCTTTTTCCAGAAGATAATGGCGGATTCCTAGGAAAAATAACGAATAGTAGTACTACAAAATATAAAATCGATACTAAAGCTATAATCGAATCTATGACAAGTAAATGAATTAGGATGATTAAACCTATGGCTATTGACCCTGAAGAATTAGAAGGCTTAGATTGGAATATTAGTAAAAACTTAGAAATAAAAACTAATGTCAAAGTTCCTGAAGAAAGCTTGATGTTCAAAAACCCTGATGGTAGCTATACTGTGAGATTCTTAAACTATAAAGAAAAACAACACAAGGAAGAGAACGATTTTGAAGAATTTCGTAGCCAAATAGAAGACTGATGGAAGCCTTAGAACATAATTGTATTTTACTCCCTAAGGGATTTGAATTATCTGAAGAAGATATCCTTAGACTAGAAATAAAATTAGTCGCGGAAGGGAAAATCCAAGAAGAAGACAACCTATACATAGATCCCACGGGAAATATTAGAATAAACAGGCTAGAAGACAGTAAACCTATGAACATCTCTAAAAATCTTATGGAAATTGATGCTCCTGAATCCTCCATGGTCACTAGTGGAAGGTCACCACAAGACCAACCTCAACAAACCCAACACCCACCAACTTTACCCACAATATCACAACACCCATCAACTTCACCCACAATGTACTATTCACCTGGCCAACCACATAAGAGACCTTATGTAGACTATAAGGAAAGAGATACATATAAACCATAGAAAAAAATGATGCCTTTAGAAACCATAGATAGAAAAGATCTCTTAGATGAAGGAAGAATTTTAAACATAAGCGCCCATGATCCTCAATTACTACCCTCATTAATAGACATGTGGTCTCAACGAATTGCCAGAAAATGGGAATATCATGTCCATTTTTTTTTGGAAGATAGCAGGAGCATTTTTTAATCCAAAAGGCATGACTAACCATTCAAAGCTCCCTAAAGGACAAGTGAATGCGGTCCATTGAATACTATCTTTATGCATCTTTACATGCCAAAACCCTGATTTACAGTCAAATTTACTGAATAGCTTACAGTGTTGTATACTATTGATTAATTCAGTTTTATCAGGTATGTCATAAGAATCATCTATGGTGTTATCATTAAGCCGCCTATAGTCTATGACCATTCGAGATTTTCCACGGATTTGTTCACTATGTTTATTAACAATAAAGGCAGGACTTCTATGAGGGCTTATACTTCTTCTTATAACTCTTAGTTTTAATAAATCATTTATATGTGTCTCAAAATCTTTAATATTTTCATTTGTAGCATTAATCTTTTTGTTGGAGATAGTGAATCCTGGATCTTTTATCTGTAGTATGCATTCTATTTTATTGCGATCCCAATGTTTTGTGGGTATTTCTCCTATGATTTCTTCTTTTTCTAATATTCTAAGCAAATCATTTATTTCTGTGCAGCTTGTTTCTAACTTATTATAAATTTTTTGAGTGTCTATAAGGCTGTATTCGGGATTTATTTCTAGGGTTTCTAGATCATCTTCATCTTCAGGGTATGTTAAAGCTACTTCCTCTTTGCAGGCCCCTGGTGTTTTACAATCACAACCTTTGTTATTGTCTAATTTACATTCACAACCTTTGTTATCATCTAATTTACATTCTGGTACCCAAGGGATTTGGTTATTGAGAAAGGATAGGCCAGTCCTAGTTATAACACATCCACTCATGTTCTCAAGAATAAAATTTAATCCTATAATACATTTTGTGCTATCATGTAGTTGCATTTGTCTAATGAATGCCGTGGGCCCTGGTTGGTAGGCAGTATGTACATCGTCAAAGATACGAAACGCTATTTTATATTTGCATATCTCTTCATCATACTTATGTAAGGATCCATCCATTTGTTCTGCCCATAGTTGTAAGGCAGGGCCTAAGCTTCTATGATATTTTGGTGGGACTAAAGCTTTGTCTAAAACTAAAACACTACATCCTGTATCTATTAAGGCATCTACTTCTAATTTCCATTTGTCTATTTTGAATATGCAAGGGACTCTGATAGCTGTTCTACGTTGTTCTTTATGGTCGATGTTTATATTGGGAAAGGTTATGGTAGTTAGTGCCCTTTCACCCTTTTCTAAAATTATGCCTTTACCTTTGTTGTTGGTATGAGACATCTCATAGGTTATTGGATCAAGCCCTTTTAGGTTGCCTGTAGCTAAGGTTCTTTCTATATCATCTATTCTATTCTCTATGACTAGGATTCATTTTTCTATAGTCTCGTCTTTTCGTCCGACCATTCTTTCTAGGATGAGTTGATATTATTTCTCCTCCAAACAGAACTTGCATGCTTCAGTCATACAGGTCTTGCATTGGAATCTAAGTTCTATACTAGGATACCTATTACAAAAAATACATGGGTGGTCACTACTCCCTGATTTATGTTTCCATTCATGTTCATGCTTATATGCTAAGCTTCTTGAAATATAATCCATACTTTTAGCGTAAAATTAGTTGTTTGATTTCATTAATTAAGTTTATGACTTCAATGTAGTTTTGACTAGGGTTTTGAGGATATTTTGAAGTTTTATGGAGGACCTCTATATGATCTTTATACTCTTGTAAGCTTCCTATTTTACTTAGAATAGTAGCTAATTGGTCTTTTAAAAATTTCTGATTTTCTAATATCTCTTTGAGAATGTTATTTCTTAATGTATCAAAGATAGGTTGTAAGAAGACCTGATTTTTAGTATTGTAGGATTCTAGGCTTTGTGCTAGAGAAATATGTAGATCAGTTATACTATTTAGTTGTTGAGACATGGGACTAGTGTCCTCATTATGAAGTAAATGTTTTCCATTCTGAAAATAACAAGTATGACTAAACTGATTGCTTTTTACAGTACTCTTTGATCCTTGATATAGCTCTAAATTCAGTTTTTCTAATTTTTGCATGATTATGGTTCATACCATTCTTGGTATAAATATTCTTCATAGTCTGAGTAGTCTGTGTAACTATCGTCTGATGGATGGCTATCGTCTGATGGATGGAGTGCATAATAATTTGCATAATGTTGTAACATACGCCATTGTTCCTCTATCCTATTGTTAAGCACTAACTGTTTTAATTTGTTTATAAATTTCTTAACAATTACAAATTTTTTGAGATATTTTATAACTTTGCTTCTGGCTATTCGTTTTACGTGTTTATTGTAAAGTTTTTGATCTGTTTGAGGTATCATATTATATCTTAATAATAGAGGTTTTATGTTTTGGATGAATTTTTAAAATCTTTGAACTATGTAACGTTGAATAAAGTGTCTTTTAGCCTACTAGGTACTCATCTCTTTTTATTTCGTATTCCTATGTATTGTCCATACAGCTTCATACTCAGTTTATGAGTCTCTAGTTTTAGGTTGGAAAAATTCCTTTCACAGGAACAGGGTGCTACGAACAGATGACACATCTATTATAAAAGAGAACAAACTGGAACATGATAAGCTTATGATATGATTCCCCTGATTTTAAAAACTTGTTACATTGTCGTTTCAAAGAACACGATGTCATCCCATTCAGACCTCACCGTTTGTGTACTATTTTTCCCCTAAACGGCCTCCTCGCCTAACGGGTACTTCTTTTCCACAATAGCCTATTGGCCTTAAAGGATCAACACAGTGACTCGTCCAGAGAATCAAGAACTCAAAAAACACGGGAATCAGATCATGAACAAAGCATGTTACAGTAGGTCCTTCTTCATAAAGCATGGTTTCTATGCATAGTTCTTGGCTAGGGCCAGAACATCCAACATAAAACACAAAGATTCATAACAACAGATTAGGCAGGCATATGCAAAGATGCATGCTTCCGAGGAAGAGACTTTCGCGTTCGGCTTATAAGTAAAGCACTAAAGAAAGCTTTAAACACACATAAAAACTTTCATTAATAGCAGAACATACTTACAATACCGAGAGCGTACTAGGCTCTGATACCAGTTTAAAGAGGGGGCCGGATTTACAACACAAAAAGCACCGGTTCGCTTTCTTACAGCATGGGAGGCAGATGAGGAGAGAAGTGGCGAACGAGAAAAGGAAGGGGAGTGAGGGAAGCCAAAGAACTCAAGAGCAAGTACTTGGTGGTGGAGGAGTTTTTTCGATGATCGATATAGATGCAGGGGTGGTGCTTATATAGGCACCGGACGTGAAAATAAATTACAATTTGGAAAAGGAATAGGATTCCTTCCCGAACAAGCTAACCACTACAAAACAAAAACAGTTACAATCGAAGGAACTCGAAAGAGGACAGCTGGCGTGTGCTAGGTGAGGTGGCAGTCGAACGTGTCCAAAAAGCGAAAAAGTGCTACAGTGACCGCCGAAGTGCTACAGTAACTGCTACAGTGACCACCGAAGTGCTACAGTAGCCGCTTCGTCCTTTCTTCATGGTGAGCCACGTATTCATCTTTTTTGACGCGTGTAACATTCCTTCTCCTTTATTTCTTTTCACACAATATTGCTATATATTACAAAAAGAAGGTTGGCAACTACAATGTTCTTCTAGAGGCTCCTCAAGATGATTTGCCTCAGGATGTGACCCGTGCTTATCTTGTGGGGTGCTTCACAGGGTAAATTTTTATGCCAAAAATTTACAAACGTAAAACCCATTTTTATCCTGGTGGGCTTCGCTCCAGGGTAGATTTTGAAGTGATGATCTACAACACAAATCCTAATTTTAACTTGGGGGATTTTCCCAACGAGAAGTTTATCACGTTTTTTCTCAAACGGATGATGCTTCAGTTTTACATGGGAAGCACTGTACGCATGGGAAGTTTAACCACAACTTACAAGGGCCAAGTTTTACCGATCTTGACGAACGTTAGGCTGCAGGGTTTAGGACTCAGTAGCTTCGTCCCTACTCCTTTCTAATTATTTCCAAGTTCTTCTATAATATCTTCTTCATATTGTTCATTATTATCCCATCCTCCTTCATCACCAACATTCCACTCATCATTGTCGTCTCTTTGGATGACTGCTCCTACATTCTGATCGTCACCTGTCCGTTCTGCCGGATTACTGTCATGAATTTGGCAGAAATGTTCACAGAGGCCAGGGTTGATCTGTAAGACACTTTGGAAAGGAATATAAAATTTCTCAGTAAGCCAATTATCGGCTAGGAAGATGCGTGTATTTCTGTCTTCAGCCACCATGCAAGTAGTCCTTGTCCATCGGGCATGTAGGTCTGCAGCGATCGTATAGGCTCTCCATCGCTTCAACTGTGAATATACATCTTCTTCAATTAAAAGGTTTCTAAGAGTTTCTTCAGGCATTCTTGTTTGAAGGGGAAATTGTGAAGTATATATGTTGATCGTGATTTCCTGCTTTGCTTCACAAGGGTACTCATACGAAGGAGGAATAGATTCAATGTCTATGTTAATATAGCTGTAAGGCTTTATTTTTCCGAGTTTGAACATTCGCCTAAGTGTATATGCCAAGCGCCAATGAAAATCAAGATGTTTTACCTGTTCTTCTTTTGTAATCAACAGTCTTTTTAAGAAACCTTGCTCCAGAAGAGTTTTGGGGGAAAGTTTTATTCCCTGGATCTCTTGATCTTGCCACTTTCTGAGGTTAAGGGTGGCTTGCATAATTGAAAATCCGTGTTCACATTCACAGAAAGAACTTTCTTCATGGTGTTCATATCTATGTTTCAACACAACAAATTCCAATCCAGGCTTCCTCTTCTTGGGATTTCGTGCCATCACCTGATATCCTTGTCCATAGTAAAACACAATCAGAACATATAGGCCACTTAAAGATAGTATTGGGAGAATTTTTACGAAATGGAATTATAATCAGTAGCAAAAAGGCACAGTTTTTTCAAAAACACATAGAATATTTAGGTGTAGAAATTGGTGATGGAAAAATTAAACTACGACCACATATAGCAATAAAAGCTTTAGAATTTGAAATACATGACATCAAAAGCCTTCAATGGTTTTTAGAATTAGTAAATTATGCTAGACCTTTTATTAAAGATTTAGGAAAAATGGTCGGCCCATTATATAGTAAACTCAGCCAAACAGGGGTGAAGACCTTTAACACCGAAGATATGAAACAAATAGAGAAAATTAAGGAAGCAATAAAACAATTACCAGAAATGTATCTACCCTTAGATTCAGATTTCCTAATAATTGAAACTGATGGATGTATTAATGGATGGGGAGCAATGTTAAAAAGAAAACCCAACAAGTATGCTCCTAAAGTGACAGAAGACATCTGCCGATATAGCAGTGGCCAATATAAGGAAAAAGGCCTTTCCAGTAGTATTGATCAAGAAATTCTTGCAGTTGTTTACGGGCTAAATAGTTTTCGTTTATTTTTACTAAACAAAAAAGAAATCATAGTAAAGACTGATTGCGATGCTGTTGCAAAATTTTATGAAAATAAAAACTCTAAAAGAATAAGCCAGAGAAGATGGGTATCCTTCAAAGACACCCTTATAAACTAAAATTATAAAGTAACTTTTGAACACATAAAAGGAGAAAACAATCGTCTAGCAGACATGTTAAGTAGACTTCTTAAAGATGAATAGAGATATCGATATTTATGAATCCGAAATAAGGAGACTCAATAAAATTGTAAGTTATCTCGACCAATCTAGAGTAAGATTACATGATCTTAACCCTGCTCTTTCCATTGACATTAGGAAAGCTAGTGATGATCTTCTAGACATTACTTTAAGCATACAACATATAGTTGATGGTATGAAACAAGAAAGAGTTCGAGCTTCTCCATCTCATTCTTCTTCTGATAACACATCTGCATATAGACATCAGTCACGGTAGACAATGCATCGTTTCACTTAATATTCTTCTTTTCACAGGATAAGATGGCCTCTACAAATCAATTGCCCCTTGACCTAGACTTAGGATTACCAATCTTCCCACCTCATTCAAATTTGGTCTTTCGAACCTCTCCTAGCCTCATCCTTGATCTAAAAGATCACGTCCTTCTAGACAACCTCTGGCAAAACAAAAGAAATCCTTCATATCCGAAAATCCTTTCTTTGTTAGCCAGCCATCTGAACCTAAAGAATCGGCAACTTCAGACCAAAACATTGCCAGAAATCTCCATGGACCATATACCCCTCCAACCTCAAAGCTTGGATGCCTATCTGACCTTAGAAAGAAGCCTAAAAACAGCCCAAGCAGAAATAAGTTGGTGAAAAAAAAGAAAAAGAAGAGCTAAATGAAAAAATGCAAGCTCTAGAAACTGAAAACAGAAATCCGTGGAAAATCTAGAATGGTTATAGACTATAGGCGGCTTAATGATAACACCATAGATGATTCTTATGACATACTTGATAAAACTGAATTAATTAATAGTATACAACACAGGAAATATTCAGTAAATTTGACTGTAAATCAGGGTTTGGCAGGTAAAGATGCATAAAGATAGTATTCAATGGACCACATTCACTTGTCCTTTAGGGAGCTTTGAATGGTTAGTGATGCCTTTTGGTTTAAAGAATGCTCCTGCTACATTCCAAAGAAAAATGGACATGATATTCAGCCAATACCGAGGATTTGTTTGTATTTATATAGATGATATCCTTGTCCATAGTAAAACACAATCAGAACATATAGGTCACTTAAAGATAGTATTGGGAGAATTTTTACGAAATGGAATTATAATCAGTAGCAAAAAGGCACAGTTTTTTCGAAAACACATAGAATATTTAGGTGTAGAAATTGGTGATGGAAAAATTAAACTACAACCACATATAGCAATAAAAGCTTTAGAATTTGAAATACATGACATCAAAAGCCTTCAACCTTTTTTAGGATTAGTAAATTATGCTAGACCTTTTATTAAAGATTTAGGAAAAATGGTCGGCCCATTATATAGTAAACTCAGTCAAACAGGGGTGAAGACTTTTAACACCGAAGATATGAAACAAATAGAGAAAATTAAGGAAGCAATAAAACAATTACCAGAAATGTATCTACCCTTAGATTTAGATTTCCTAATAATTGAAACTGATTGATGTATTAATGGATGGGGAGCAGTGTTAAAAAGAAAACCCAACAAGTATGCTCCTAAAGTGACAGAAGTCATCTGCCGATACAGCAGTGGCCAATATAAGGAAAAAGGCCTTTCCAGTAGTATTGATCAGGAAATTCTTGCAGTTGTTTACAGGCTAAATAGTTTTCGTTTATTTTTACTAAACAAAAAAGAAATCATAGTAAGGACTGATTGCGATGCTGTTGCAAAATTTTATGAAAATAAAAACTCTAAAAGAATAAGCCAGAGAAGATGGGTATCCTTCAAAGACACCCTTATAAACCAAAATTATAAAGTAACTTTTGAACACATAAAAGGAGAAAACAATCGTCTAGCAGACATGTTAAGTAGACTTCTTAAAGATGAATAGAGATATCGATATTTATGAATCCGAAATAAGGAAACTCAATAAAATTGTAAGTTATCTCGACCAATCCAGAGTAAGATTACATGATTTTAACCCTGCTCTTTCCATTGACATTAGGAAAGCTAGTGATGATCTTCTACACATTACTTTAAGCATATATCTGCATATAGACATCAGTCACAGTAGACAATGCATCGTTTCACTTAATATTCTTCTTTTCACAGGATAAGATGGCCTCTACAAATCAGTTGCCCCTTGACCCAGACTTAGGATTACCAATCTTCCCACCTCATTCAAATTTGGTCTTTCGAACCTCTCCTAGCCTCATCCTTGATCTAAAAGATCACGTCCTTCTAGACAACCTCTGGCAAAACAAAAGAAATCCTTCATATCCAAAAATCCTTTCTTTGTTAGCCAGCCATCTGAACCTAAAGAATCGGCAACTTCAGACCAAAACATTGCCAGAAATCTCCATGGACCATGTACCCCTCCGACCTCCAAGCTTGGATGCCTATCTGACCTTAGAAAGAAGCCTAAAAACAGCCCAAGCAGAAATAAGTTGGCGGAAAAAAGAAAAAGAAGAGCTAAATGAAAAAATGCAAGCTCTAGAAACTGAAAACAGACTCCTCAGGGAACATGTTGAGGAAGAAATAAAAAAACTAGGAGACAAAAGGGAGACAGTTCCCCCAAATATTCCATTAGTCAAAGAACAGATTTATCATATGGTAATGAAGGGCAAAAGAAAAGAGCAAGTTGACATGCAGAATCTATTACGGGTGATGGCACGAAATCCCAAGAAGAGGAAGCCTGGATCGGAATTTGTTGTGCTGAAACATAGATATGAACGCCATGAAGAAAGTTCTTTCTGTGAATGTGAACACAAATTTTCAATTATGCAAGCCACCCTTAACCTCAGAAAGTGGCAAGATCGAGAGATCCAGGGAATAAAACTTTCCCCCAAACCTCTTCTGGAGCAAGGTTTCTTAAAAGACTGTTGATTACAAAAGAAGAATAGGTAACACATCTTGATTTTCATTGGCGCTTGGCGTCACCGAAACACTACATCCTGTATCTATTAAGTCATCTACTTCTAATTTCCATTTGTCTATTTTGAATATGCAAGGGATTCTGATAGTTGTTCTACGTTGTTCTTTATGGTCGATCTTTATATTGGGAAAGGTTATGTTTTACTGGTTCTACATGCTGTAAGTAAAATAGGGGCGTTACTTTTTTGTCATTCCATGCATCAACAACTGCATTGTTAAGCATAAAATGAGGGAAGGAGAACATTTTTCTTTTTCTTTACCACAAAAAGCTTGGCATGATCATGCAAGTCACAGTATTTAAGAAATCTAAGAGTGACCAACATCTTTATACTCCATGCCCAAAATTTAGGTGTGCCATGTCCAAACAAAGGTGTCTAGAGAATGATACCCTTTCATAGCATACTTCCATGCTACATATATCACTAACATTTTTCTCTGAAAGGTCTATCTCGCCTTAAATAAACTTCCAAAATTTGATGCTATGTAAAGTATTTGTCGAATATCAATAAATATTTATAGTCACTGCAGCAACTAGAACCCGAAACTCGAGTTTATCATGGATACACAAATTCTTACAGATGCGTTCAATAGTGCTCAGCCAAAACAAATAAAAGGCATTTATTGAACGATACAAAAAAAGCTCATGTTTGATTTTTAATTTTGTTTTGAATGCCTTCTCCATGATTAATTTATGTAGCTCAATGAAAAAAATTGAATGATGAGAATATTCTTTGTATATAATATAAGTGGACACAGAGTGCACACAAGAACCAATTTAGGCCACAAGAAAAACCTTGAGATGTAAACATGACCTTTAACACAAATTTCTCAAGATATACAAGAACATGAAACACAACCTTTTTTAATGCAAACACTTTAGTAGAACCAAAGCTGCAACCAATAAAAAGAAAAAGGAAAAGAAAGATAGAAACTCGATCATGACTTCCCTGTCAGTAAATGGACTATCGCCCTCTCTCTTTCTCTCCCTCTCTCTCTCTCTCTCTCTCACACACACACACACACACACACACACACACACACATACACATGAAAATCTTCAATTAGGTTCCTATTATGTAGTGTTTTAACATAGAAAAAATATCTTTTGTTTAAATGACAATGGATTCATTTCATTAACTCAAATCCTGTGAAAGGAAAGTTAGAATTGCCTAAATTACTACTTACAGATTGTAACTATATTTCCATTACAATATAAGATGCAAAATGAGAAACGGTTTCGTATCTTGTACCCTTCTGAATTGATGAGGCAAAGTATAACAAAAATCTTCTTTTTGAACGAGAGATCCAATGTCATGGTCTAGTGTTCTGAGTCCAGTTCAAAGTGTGATCCAAATAAGATCCAAAATCCAATTTTTTGGATCAAATTCTCATCAATGATATAAATATGATTCAATGGTCTAAGCTCGAGTTAAGATGCAATAACATTGCTTGACGTTAGGTTGCTCAAAATCAAATCAAAAGATCCACTATCAAAATCCAAATATCGCCTATAGCTCTAAAGATCCAAACCTTCATGAATTCTGAATAGATAACAGTTTAGGTATCATGAGATTTAATACTTTCATGGTCCAAATCTAAAATCCAACCATGACCTATATTCTGGAGATTCTAATCCATTATGATTCAAGGTCCTAGATCCAAATTTAACACGATCCAAACATGGTGTTTCATTGCGTTTAGGATCAAAGTCTTACAAGTAGTGGGTCTCAATATCTAGCCTCAACGGATATTGAAATAATGGTTTCCTAAGAACGCTGATCTCGGGTTAGGGTTTTGAGAGAAGGCTTCAGTACTTGATCTTGGTGGAAATTGAAGTTGGGATTCATAGGGGGACAACCTAGGGCTGGATTTTGGGCTTAGAGTCTCGGTTAAGGGCCCTAAGATTGACCTTGGTTAGGTCTTAGAAGGAGGCTCAATTGTTGGTCAACCTAAGGCCAAGTCTTGTTCATGCATGAGCTAGGATTATTGAAAACTGATTTGAAAAGAGGATTTGATTTAATGATTTTGAAAACTATGTTATGTAAAGTGTATTAAAGTAAAGTTTAACTGAAATTAGGGTTTTCTCATGCCCTGACTATTGTCGAGAGGCATGATACTCTATTTGACTTGCTTCTTCATGAATGGTGATCTCTGCTCCATATGTGTGGACTATAGTGCATAGTAGAAAACATGTATATGTGCATGCCTATATCTAACCAGTTATTAATGAAAATAAATTGTATGGGGAAGTGAAAGAAGAATATAGTTCAGAAATTAAAAAAAGCTGAACTAAACATAAAAATGGAAGGAGACATTTTAAAAATGCAATTGTAACATTGATATTGTATATTATAGCCCTGCCCAATGCAAGACATACATATGCCAACAACTTTCTATTCCACAAGTTTAGAGGAGGAAGCTAATGATGCCCCAGAGAGGGGTATACAATCTTTTGGTGACAGAACTGCCGGTCTCAAAAATGGCACAACTGACGATATGTATACCTTGTGGCATCAACATCTATAAAAATAGTATCACCTGCCTGAAACTCTCCTGCAAAGAGTGCCATATCACTTATCATATCTTCAACCAAAAGAGTTGCGGCTGTTCGTAAACGCCGGGCACCATAGTTCGATCAGAACCCCGTTTGCATATAAGGTTCATGGATGCATCAGAGACCCCAAGGCTGATCCCCAGGGCCGATAGCCTGCTTCCAACCTCTCGCAGCATCAAATCAAGAATCTGAAGCATCTGAAATCAGAAGCACGCAAATAAATCAAAGAATAATCAATACCAGCCAGAACGTAGTGATGGTGCACACTTAATGGAGAATGCAATGCAAACAACAACAAAGGACAGCTAGTGCACATGAGAACAACAAAGGAAAGGTAGTGGACATGAGTACGATCTGGTCAACTTCAGGTGCTTTTTGCTCACACACATCATCGTATATATGAAACCTTCGTACAGCCAGAGGCACTTCTCAACAGTAGAATAGGCATATGATAGCTCAGATTAGTAGGAAACAATACTCGTGTCTTCTAGAGGGGATGAAGAACAACCACTTCATCTATCATGTTAAGTAATGCTAGCCGAAAATAATACATAATCATGGTGGTTCATTAATGTGTATAGCCACGCACATAAAGAACGATAATGAGCAATTCATAGCAATCCAGAGATGCAGAATATTCACCAATAGTACATAATCATGGTCGTTCATTAACTCATGGTAGAAAATCAATGACCATGTTTAGGCTAAAATTAGAGTTTAGCAAATCAAACATACCTGAGAGTCAATTAGATGACCATCCTCAAACACTTGCAACAGAATATTGAATGTATCTGGATGAGTTTTTTCACTTTCATCAAGCAATATCAGAGTGAACGGCCGTCTTTGAACAGCTTCTGTCAAGCTGCCAACTTCACCAAACTCTCCAAGTTCAGACGGACAATTGCTCATCTTGACAAAATCATATGGAAGCTCCAACGCCTGCTGAAATTGAACACAATTGCAGAATTATTTAAAAACTTTACTAATTAATATCATAATCCCTATGAGTTCACACATGTTAGTCACATCCCATGGATTCATATCATGTTATCTCTCTTCCTCTCTCTCTCTCTCTCTCTATATATATATATATATATATATAGATAGATAGATAGATATAGGCATGTGCGTCCTTTCATGCATGTGTGCATGTATAACATATATATAGTAACTTTATATATAAATATACATAAACATGTGTGCGCATGCATCACATGTCTGCATATCAGTCACAATAGTGACTTTCAATTAAATTTGTTATTAGCCAACATGAGATTTGATACACTTGACTGGCATCAGATTTAAAAACTTCAAATTGTAGGGCAAGAGCTTGATGCAGCGTAAATGAAATAGAACTCTCATCATCTCATGTATAAGTCCAATTACATATGTAATTAGAAAAAATACATATCTGACATGCAATCAGCAAATTAGGTGTAAAACAGTAAATCACAGCCTATAGTTCTAGAAAGCGAAGAATGTCTTTACTATGTTCTTGTCTTTACTATAGTTCTAGAAACATATTTCAAATTTGCTTAACTTCTAGTAATTAAAAGCACAAGGAAAAATGAAAAGGAGAGAAAATAACCAGTCATAGGCATTACATTACCATCAATCTCATATGATACCAATCGTTTGATGTATTTGTCCCCAAAGATCTAATTGTAGCTGAATATTTTAGCCCAAATAATATGTGAAAATCTCATAACAAGAGTTCTGGCTTCAATTGGTAAAGTTAATATAAGCGCCTCCACTCTCATTGGCACTGAATATTTTAGCCCAAGGAAGCAAGTAAATGAGCTAAAGTACAAAAATTATTAACTTGTAAACCACACCCTTCCCTTAAATCCATAATAGTACCACAGTACTTTCTACTTTCTATTGACAAGGTTTACCAATTTGACATGTAGGAATCATGTCTAGACTACAAGTAAACCTTTTATCCGAGTCACAGATTGAGCATTTTTAAGGGAAATTAAAGCATTTATAAGAAAACAATAAACTGTTTACATGACATGAATGATATACAGACAGTAGGTTCTCTTACTCTTTGGGTCTATGCAGGCAATGGCACAAATCAATGTACGTATTTGCATGAAAAAAATAGATGCCAGTCCAGGCGGTAGATGGGTTTGTGCACCTTTGAATAATACAAGCATCATGATGGATATGCAAGGCATGCATAAACCTATGTACCATATGAAATGTCACAACTATTAGTACCTGTGGAAGAGGAAGAACAGCTAGGACATCAACGAAGAAGTATGATGATCTAGAACAGCTGGGATTAGGCCTGGCACAGAAATACCTTGGGTTTGGTTCATGTAATTCCAAATTTAAATTTATATAAAAATAATGTATGTATACACAAATGATGATTTTACCCTTGGCACAAAATTTTGGCTTTACAAGGCTGGGTAGGTAGTTTGACCATACTGGGACATAGACTGGGTTTGTTTAGGTGGCATGTCAAGTTTGATTGAAAAATTCCTTAGTTTGCCTTTGGAAAATCAAATTTTTCAAAATTGACTAAGCTGAAATTGACATTGTAAATAAGAATGTGAGGGATAGAATGGAAAAAAGAGATTTTGGTTTGTCTATGAGAAATGAACACACTAATACTCTTCTTGAATAATGTTGAATCCACTTGTGTGCTCAAACTGAAAATTCACATTCCAAATCTACTAAATTAGTTCAAAAGTCACTAGTGACAATGTTTGGATAAGAACACTCTATGAGTGATTAGAAAACTTCAATTTTGCTAAATCTGATGTAGAATTATTCACAATGAAGGTAAGTATAGTCAGATTCAGTACTAAATAATAAGATCCTAGCTCAATTCAGGCTGATTCGCTTGAATCAAATGAAAATGGAGAGCAGACATGCCAAAATGGGGAAATGTGACACCATTTCCTAGAAATGGTTGCTCTAATAGTATAATTTAAGCTTGAACATCTTGGTGATTTGAGTCTTGGTATCTTATACCTAGAGTATGTAATTTGATCCAATATATGTCACAACACCTAGATTTAAAATTCTATAAAAAAATCAGTTCTCAATCCCATTTATGAGGGATAAAATGGTCTTCTTCGTGTGCAAAATTTATACGGTGCCAATAGATCTCAATAATCTTGAGTGCAAGGTCAAAGTTCTAGTTTGACATCCATAATAAAATCCAAAAACTTGAATGGAGATCCCACTTTATATGATATGTAATCTTGATCCAAATCGATTGAAATCTGATCTAAAGTTTCACATTTAACATCCAAAGTAGAAACCAAGATTTGATTAGATTCAAATCCAAATTAACAATTTATTATCTGGTTTATAAGCTCTAGATCTAATATCAACCTAGGGTTGTGGTTGAACCTTTTGAGATTTGGTTTGGACAAACCTACCTAGAGGAAAAAAATCAAATAAGTATGTCAAGGGTCATTTACACATGTGGCAACTAAGCCAAAAGACACATTCAACTGTGACTTCCTACAACATAACCAATAATAGTAACCTCAACTGCTACCATATTTTCCATAGAAAACAAAAAGAACCACTCACAAATTTGGTGCTTTATATAGCTGGCCATGCCACTCCTCATATTTGTCAACTTTGATACTAATATGTTCCACTACTTAGAGTGTCTATTAGCTATACAAAAAAAAAAAAAAGAGGTTCATATTATCAACTAAAAGAATCGGGCAACAAATATAACATAAAAAGTTTACCAAACACAACTGTTTTGGAAGAGAGGTGGCCATTTCTATGCCTGATTTGGATCTCGTACGAAAGCATAATAATTTTCATGCAAAAACATCAGAAAAAACATAACTTCAACATCTGGTATCAAATGATGCAAAACTATGAAGGAATGCAATTAGCAAATTAGATTAGTCCTTCGTTCCTACAAATGACAGATGCCTAATTGCAAATAAGAGCCTAATTGCTACATGTTAGAGCTATGCTAAGGTTAGTACTTAAACCAATAACTGAACATAACAACAAAATTTCAGTGGCCAAACATACATCTGATCTCCTCAAACTGCAATCATCTGCACCCTATAAATTAAGTTAAGTTATACATTTGGAGTGGGAAACT
The DNA here is from genome assembly GCA_011799765.1 of Nymphaea thermarum. NCBI lineage: Eukaryota > Viridiplantae > Streptophyta > Magnoliopsida > Nymphaeales > Nymphaeaceae > Nymphaea > Nymphaea thermarum. The sequence continues at coordinate 117,537 of JAANDH010000188.1, read as the reverse complement.
GTATCTCTATGACCTTCCTTAGTCTATTATAGCCGCAACAATTGTTAGAAATTCTTTTTTTTAGCGTAAAAAGATCTCAAATATTATCATAAATAATTGTTATGGGATTATTTTGTTGCAAGAAAGTTCACCTTTTCAAGTAGAGGAAAGTTTACTAAAAATAGAGTCAGTAATATAACTTCTTTGACTACAATTGCTATTCTAGCACAACTTAATTTTCTTCCTTTTCACACACATAACTAGGGCTACTCCAATTTGTCCACAAAAGGGCATCAAAACATGGTTCCACAAAATAAGGTCTGATTTAAGCTTATCACAAATCAATCATCCATGACATACAAATGAAATTAGTCATAATTAAAGTTGTTCTTTACCTTGAATGGAGATAATGTCCATGATTAGAGAACTGTCAACTAAAAGCATGAATAAGTGAACAGTTACATATGTATGCACTCATAATTTTGTATTTAATTTGTTACCAAACTAAAAAACCTCAGGATTTTATTTAAATACTTATATCTAAGAGCAAAAGATAGCATCCAGTTCATGTTCACTATCATCAAATTACTTTTTTGTCTGTTGAAGTAAAACCTTTGATGATATTTTTGATTCTAAACCATCTTTACCATCATAAATCATGAGAAATTGGATCCGATCTTTTTAATATTGTCTGCATTGTCATTAAGGCAATGAGTAGAAAGAAGAGACCACATAGTGGTTGCCTAACAAGTATTACTTGTTTAGACTAGACGAGTAAGTAGTGGTTAAGAAAATGAAAGAAGAAAAACAAACGTACACAATTATAAATCATGCTTGGAGGAGAAACTTGAACTACCAAAATATCTATAACTTAATGTATGAATCCAATGAGTACCCACATCTCTTTCTGTTATAACCGACAAAGGTGCTAGGTAATATTGCTACATTTAGAAGTATGTATGTGCAATGAACAAGTCAAGAGGTAGGTAGGTGTGGAACCAATTGCTAATTTTGGTCAACTCAATAACATACTTTCCCAACAAGGGCTTGCCAATTATGATAAATTGGACATACCTGCTAGGAGTTTTACTCTATGAATATGAAAATGAATTGGATTGACATTCTTTTTCTACATGAAGTGAAAATACTTTCTATGCATTCATCTCAAGATCGCTCCTCAATTTATGCAAAGCATCAATGTAAGCAACAAACATTCAAGTTGCCAATTGCATTAGTCAGCATTCGGCCTTGGAGGTACTCCATGGACAAATAATGTGTGTGCCTTGGATTGACTTTGTAGAAATATAAACAAATTTCATTCGACATCGTTTATTTGAACAAAGAATGATTATTAGAAAATAACCACCCAAAGTTTATATACAACACAGCAAAACCAATATCACATGTGCAGCTATTTTGAAACCATTATTGATTTAAAATGCTTGTCCAATATCATAGTAGCAGTCTTAAATCTACCTATAATATTATGCAAGGGTTTGATATGATTGTTAGTCCTTCATAATTTTCTCTTTAGATAAGGAACCTGAAGTTACTAAGACATTTACTAGTTTTTGTTGATAAGACTAGTATTAAATTAACTTATTAAGAAAATTAGTAGATTGAGGAAGCTACTTCTTGAAATAGTAGGACTAACAAAGCATGGTTTGTCCAATGATCTATAGTAGACCTCATCAAGTAAGCAAGCATCATCTCGCAACTTATAAATTCATAAAAAGCAGCCATTGAGAATGGATCTAGCTTCACCTCTCTAGAGTAAATCCAATTCAATACTTTCTTAAACACAAGAGTTCTAGCAAAGAAAAAGTTGGTACTTTATGGTTAAGGACGCATTGATGAAATCATAATCGACATAGTGGTTAGTGTCTATTTGCCTTCACAAGGCATTGGTTGCATAAGGAGGACTATAAATTCCATTCTCCATCACTTGGAAAATTCCTACAAAAAATATTTGGTTTTTGGAGTGCTCCAAAAAAATGTGGTTTTATTTTAAATGAGGGAGAAAATGACTCTCCCATCGGTACGAGGATTGACCATTCCCGGCGCCTTTACTAAGGGTAACCAATCCAAGGGCTATGTTTATTTTTTATGCATTTCATTTGGCTTGAACAGTTTTTCATTCTAAATGTGATGTTGTGTTTGAGAAAATATTGAAAATTTGATGTTTCAAAATTTTGAGAGTTTTGAAAAGTCGCTTGAGAGTATAAACATTTTGAGTTGAGAAATCTTTACGAATATCATTTGGAGAACTTTTGAAGATAATTTTTGAAGTCACTTTAGTCTTATCTTAAAAATTTAAGTAGGTTTGAGATTTTGCTCTAATTTGGTTGCTAATTAGTTAGAGCTCAATTTCATCTTGCTTAAGTTCTTTTAGGGATGTGCTTGTGATCATTTGTGATGTTAAGTAAATATGAATGCATGAATGCATCAATCCTACATGATTAGAAAGAATCATCCATTCCTACCATGACATTCATCTAAAAGCATTCCTACCATCACATACATCTAAGTTTCTCATTTTTATTTATAAAATTGTTATAAGTATTTTTATGGAAAGAGAAAAGTTTTTAAAAATGGAATGAGGTTGTAGACCATCAAGCATGATTCTAATATTGGGTCGTTACTTGATTTTTGATCTTGGTGGTCGACAAATGGAAAGTTAAAACCTTAGATCTTTGGAAAAAAATATCCAAAAGAATGGAACAGATGAAATACTTTCATAGAGAGAAAGAGAGGAAGACATTTTAAAGATCACCAAATAAAATATTTAAGAAGAGAGGGAGATACATATCTTTATATGTATTTTATATGCATGTACATACAAACATATATACATATATATGCATATATGTACTCATATGTATATGAAAGCTTGTGAAAAGAAAATATTAACTCAAATGGAGAGGAAAAAGATCTTAGAAAAGAGAGAGAGAGAGAGAGGTTTTAGAGGTAAAGAGATGGAGAAATATATATATATATATATATATATAATTTGTAAAAAAAAGACATTTAATTTCAAGAGAGAAGCAAAAGATTCTGGAGAGGGAAAATGGGAAAATGGAAGACATGAATATATGCTGAATGTGTATATGAAAAATTCGTAAAATAATATGTTGAACCATAGAGAGAGAAGGATAAAGAAAGATAATCATGTGCACATATATGTATATTACATGTATATACGTATATGTCTTCACGATGGTTGAAATCAATAAATGACTTGAAAATATCCGACTACGATATTTATATAGGCCGGAGAGGAACTTGAGCTTATACAAGAGTTTAGGCTAAGTCTCCAAGGCCTCATTAGAGAGAGTATTTGAAAATCTTTTAGAAAACATGATTCTTAATATTTTTATTACATTGAACATAAAATATAATTATTTTATTTATTACAAGAGAATATATTTCTCTCACCATTGGGTATGAAAAAAAATCAAGTATGTAATATAGCACTCATTGGGGTTCTTAATCGGGTGATTAAGAGAGAATCTAAAGGTAAGAATGACATAGAGATGCATTTTTTAATATATACAATATTCACAAATGGTTTTCCCGGGTTGGACAAATCCCAATCTCCAAATCAACATAATAGTGAAGAAAAATCCCAACCCACACACTCATTCTTACAATTCATTCTCCCATTAATCAAGGAAAAATTAACCTATCAAGCATAGACATCATCTCAAGCATAAACAATGAATAAAACAACATAATAAGCATATTTTTGAGAATAAATGAAGAAATAAAATTTATTTTGCCTTGCTCATGCTCCCGGTGAACTCAAGAGTAGTTCTAAATGTCGGATAGAAAACTTTTTAGAGCCTTCTTGCATGGCCATGGGGAGGTGGCAAGAGGAAATGAAAATAAAAATAAAATCAAGAGAATGACTACATACATGAGCCAAAACTTAAAATTTGATTTTTTTTTAATTTGACAAGATTTTCATGTGAATTACAAGTATTTTAGAATAATTTTTCAATTTTTTTAAATAGGCTTTCATTAAGTGGGATTACCCATTAGTCCTGTAAATACCCCTTTGGGGTGTGGGGCAAAGCTATTGCCCTCCCAACAGGACAGGGGTGGTTTTGACATCAAAATGGGGCCTACGCGCGGCCAGGCCCGGCTCTATTGCTGTCGCACGCCAGGCACTATTGCGCCTGGTGTGTTGGCGAACGGCACGCAATAGTGCATGCGTACGCGATCACGCACACGACTGCTCACTATTGCGTGTTGCGTGGCATGCGATAAAGTTGCGTGTCTATGTGTCACGCAACTGCATGCTGCACAATGGCTTGTCGCACGACGCACAATTTTATATTTTTTTACTACTTATTTTTTTAAGACACAATAAAATAAAATGAATAAATAATAATAAAAAGAATTGTTTATATAAAAATCATAAAACCTTTTTTTTATTCAAAATGTGTATAAAAATAGTTTTTGTTATAAATGGATGACCGACTCCATTTTGAGTGACGCAGATTGGGTTTAATTGGTAGCCGACGTGTTCTAGTTAGTGATTTAGACTTAAAACACATCTTGGCATGATAGCAAAATATAAAACAAAGGGAAGGTCTGTGCATGTGCGCGTGGCACTCATTGCATCTATTTTTATTGTTTTAATCTCAGCTTTGGATTTTGAGTTTAAAATTCTCGAGTTGGATCTAAACTTGGATTTTGGATTTACTTTGGATCCGATAGTTGGATTTTGGATTTGAATCTCACATCTAAAGTTGGGTTTTGAATTTGAATTTTGTGTTTGGGTTTGGACAATAGTTTAGAAATTCATTTTGTGTTTGGGTTTGTCTTGGGTCTAGGATTGGGCTCAGAATCCAAAGATTAAATCCAAATACAGTATTTTTGAAAAAGTTTGGGGTGATAACAACCTCTCTAGAGTAAATCCAACTCAATACTTTCTTAAACACAAGTGTTCCAGCAAAGAAAAAGTTGGTGCTTTATGGTTAAGGCGGCATTGATGAAATCATAATCGACATAGTGGTTAGTGTCTATTTGCCTTCACATTGGTGGCATAAGGACTATACATCCCTTTCTCCATCACTTGGAAAATTCTTATTGGTGAGGTGCAATATCCATTTTTCTTTATCCTAACTTAATTGTTCCTAGAGACACATTACATGTTCTTTTCATGGAAAAACATCCACCATTTTACAAAGAGGAAAATATAAAAACAAGAATTACTAAAACTGATCATGCTTGAAACCTAAAACACTAAATATTTGTGTTCACACTATGATAATGCTTGCATCAAATAGATAGACTCACTTTAAAGAGGCAGTTTTACGAGTAAAATGTAGTTTTACAGCACTATATTGTTTTACTTTTTTATTTTATATCAAAAACCACTACATCAAAAAAATATTATGACAAAAGGTTGTATAGTAATTTCCAAAAAGATGGGCTTTGGAAAAAGAAATGATGATGGATTCGTAACCATGTTCTTGAAAAGTTCATAGCTAACATTCTTCTCTTCATATGTCTTGAGATGCCATTTACATTCAGACCAATCTACATGCATCAAAACCAATTATGCCTAATGGCTCAAGCATTTGCAAGACACAAAAAGGCAATACACCTACATTATTAGTGGAATTTATGTAAAGCCACACTTTAAATAGAATCAAGAACTATGTTAAAGACAAACTATTCAATAGGCCATTAGTTTGACATGGAATAAAGTTGGCAAGTAATGTTCATCTGCAACAAAGTCGTAGCCATCATCAACACCTTGCTATAACATCATAAAAGAACAACAAAATGGTAACTTGTACCTGTTGTTGGAGCACAATTCATCCACTACAATGGAATTTTAGTTCGCTCGAATGACATCATGTTTATAAACTATTGATACAATCCAGATGAACACACAATAATCATCACAACCTCTCAAATTTTTCACTGTAAGTATCAATGTACATTGTTTCATATTTCCGAGGCCAAGAACAGTTGCCAACTTTTCACTATGGCTAATAAGTGAAAATCATAATGCGTCAACATAAAATGACTTTACTTTGCAGTTAATTTGCTAGAAATGGTAGTTCTGTCAGAAATTGAAGAAAAAAAAAAAGGTGAACAAAAACCTACCTATTTTTCCATCCAACCTACTAAATTTGAGTGGCCTATTTAGGGTAACAAGAATGCGCTAAGTACGAGCACCAAACTACCTTGCACGGTGCATACAACAATGAATAAATATGCTTACAGTCAAATGAGTACGCGATTCAAACGTACAAATGTTTCACTTTGAAAAGATATAAGCCTACAAAATAAACTAAGTAGAACAGCAGCTTTGCTTTTCCTTTTAACTTCTTTAAAAGTTATGGTTATGATTTGACAATAAGCTATTTCATTCTTGTACAAAAACAAAGCTGATTAATTGGTTTGTTGGCTGATACTTGACTTGAAGATAGATAGAATAAAGATGACAATACATAATGGCTAGTTCGAATAAAGGCTAAAATAGGAGTATTAGAAACACTAGTACATATCAAACAACAAGAAAAAATATGAAATCACCACATGTATGCGGTTCAGACATCATCCAAAGACAAATATCGATGAGAAAATGTTTGCAAGGCATTTCAAATCACATATTTTTGCATGTTTATGATGAAAAAGGAATTTAATCCATGAGAAATGCAGAAAATGGATGACACAATTTTTCTGGATGTGGGTTCCATTTCAACAATGGAATCCTATGTGTCAAACACATGGTAAAAAAAAGTAGAAACCATTTTAGCTCTTTTTGGGCGATTTGGGCTACTACAACATATGATGGGTATTGAGATGGTTATATGGCCACTTCTATGCCCACTTTCAAAGACTAGAGAGAAAGAGAACTGCATCAAAAGAAAAGAGGGAGAGAAAGCGACACAGATGGTTGTTGACGAAGGTTTAGATCGTTAAACCCTTCTTAGATGGCACCGGATAGAGGTAGGCGGAAGAATGGCTTACTGACAAATTAGGGTGAGAGACGCTGGATGATTCGCTATCAGCCATTAGGAGAGTGCCACATCCCCTCTCTCTTCCCCTCCACCCACTCTTTGTCTTAGATGGATGCCTGATGCACTATAAATGGGCCTACTGGGCATTCAAAAAGAAAGAGAGAGAAACAGAGAGAGAGAGGCTCTAGATCTTTGAGTATTCGATGGTGAGGTAAGGGAAGGGAAAATTGGGGGCTTTGGCTTTTTTTATTTTACATTAAATAATTTTCCACTTTATTCTTGGATTTTTTGCATGTTTAAAATTTCAATGTTGTTACGCGTGACATCACAAAAAGTTTGGGTGTTCTTGTTTTCTATTGGACAAATTTGATAGAACATATGGCTATATATGACAACTTAATTTGTCTTTGCTTCATTCATATTTTTTTTCAAGTTACCTATATTATCCTTTTTCCACTATGTACCAGCTAGATGCTGTAGACGTGCAACTTCTTTACAAAAAAAACTTTTGCATCTTAACTAAATATACTTGTTTGCAACATATCTCTATCGCTGTTATCTAGCTAATCATATTCTTGTTTCAAATTCAAACAAGTATGAACTCTTACCTAAAAATCTTCACTAGTGGAATTCGCTAGGAACTACATTGTAACAAAAGAGATTGTTTCAACTGATAGAAAAAATATTTTTTATTAATTTATAGCCATGTTGCACAATTGTACTTCTTTAGAGTTGATTAGATGGCCAAGATGACAAACAAATTTTAGTAGCTTATTGTATGAATAATGATTTTTCTGATAGTGGAAACAAGAAGAAGATGATCAGTATAATAACAATGCGAAAGGCAGAGGTTTAGGCAAGTTTGTGTAGCTAGAAGTCATTATACTGCAAACTTGGATCATTTGGTTGAGCAAGCTAAAAGCTGAATGAGTATCAAAGATGAATACTCATGAAGCAAATCTTTGCAGTGATCATGTTCATATAGCTGGGTATCAAACAGGTCTAGATAGATTATATTATATATTTTTCTTGTTAGAAATCATCCTCTAAAATCATGTTTGGAGTCAATTTTGACCAACAAGTTTTGAGCCATCATGAATAACTGAGCTTTTATGTCCTTGGTTTTCCTTTAAATAAGATAAAATAATAGACTTCAAATGTTACTATTTGTTAAATAAACTATGTGGTTCTCATCTAGAAAACTTACAGGGTGTTCATAAGGGAAACATTGTGTTCTTTGTAATGCAATTGATATGTGTACAACTAAACTATTGAGGTTATCCTTTTTTTCTTTTTGTAAATTAATCATGATTTGATTACCAATTTGAATGCTTCTCATATAATTGAAGAGGATAGGCAACAGAAAGATAACTATGCTATTACATATTGTGAAATCTTATGTATGAGTTTACAAAAAAATGTAAACTAAGGTGAAGTGATCAAGTGGGGTTCATAAATTGTGGGAAAGAAAAAAAAATAGTTCATTAGATATGTGTTAATAACAGCCTAGCTTCTTTAACTATCAAGCTAGACCCATTCTTCTTTCTAGATCTGAACCAATTGAATCATTTCCAGTTCTAAATTAATGACATCTAGAAAGATTTGGAAAACTATTGTTTCTTATAAATGGGCCTAGATAGAGCCTGTGTTTAAGAGAAATTGAGGAAGAAAACCAATAATCTGATACTTGCTATTCATGACAGAGTCATGTACATATATAGGAGATTACAAGAACATAAATGTGGGATTTAGAATCACAACAATAAAAGTTACAATAGAAAATCTAAAGTTATTGGAAACCGAATAACATATGAGATCCACAAGATATGGAGAGGATCTCAAAGATGTTAGCCTCTTCAAAATTTTAAATCACAGATCTTCAATAAATATTAGATACTCTCCCTCAAGTTGGTCTGTGCAAATTTGTAACACACAACTTAACTATTATATTTTGCAATGTATCTCTCCTCAACGGTTTTGTCAAGAGATCAACAAGTTGTAAACAAGTGGATACAAGTTGAGGCTGGATGATTCCTCATTGAATCTTCTATCGCAATTCGGTTCTATATGTTTTGAGAATTCATAGAAAACTGTATTTTATAAGATGTGTAAGACTACTTGATTACCACAATTTAAGTTGATTGGCCCTACACAATACAATTCCAAATCTGTTAGCAGTGCCTTCAGCCAGATAATGTCATAATTAGTTGTTGTCAAGGCTCCATATTCTGCTTATGCGGAAGCTCTAGCTATTGTGGATTATTTCTTTGACCTCCATGAAATATGACTTTTCTAAAAAAAAAAACATATATATATATATATATATATATATATATATATATATATATATATATATATATATATATATATATATATATATATATATATATAACCGCTAACTAAACTTCGACTTGATGGCCGACCGACCAAATTGGAATCACAATATGCCTTCAACTGATTCTCACTCGAAGATGAAATCAATACTCCTTTTCCTACTGAGGATTTCAAATACCTTAATACCCAAAGTGCTACTTGATAATGTGGGAGAAATGGTGACTACATAAATTGACTAAGTACATTAACCAAATAGATTATATAGAGCTATGACAATGTCATGCTCATCATTACCTGCAATAATAAGATCAACAACATAAACAAGTATCATAATAAATTGACTCCCTAAACATTTCATGAATAATGTACAATCAGTGGCCGACTGTACAAAGCATCATTAAAAGCTGCCCTGAGCTTGTGACACCAGTGGTGCAGAGACTGTTTGAGTCCGTACAAAGATATATGAAGCTAACAAACTGCATTTCTAGGATATTGCCATTTACTGAAAAGTCTAGGGTAACATCATATATATTTCTTTCATGAAGTTGCCATGGATGAAGGCATTGTGGACGTCCACTTGATGTAGATATCATCCTTGAATAGAAGCAAGCACCAATAAAGTTTTTATAGTGGTTAACTTGGCAACCGGGGCAAACTTTTCATGATAGTCAAGCCCCTCAACCTGCGTATACCCTTTCCAAGAGCTGAGCCTTGTATTGTTGTACACTTCTCTTTCGAATAGCTGAGCCTTCTATTGTTGTATAATTCTATCTGAGCACCTTAATTATACATCCAATGACATCAATGGAATGTTTATGAGGAGTTAAAGTAGTAATGGAGCATGTACTGCTGTTGAGAAACTCAAATCTCATTAGCCATAGCACCCTGCTAATGTTGGTGCCTTACCACCTCTGCATACTAGCAAGGTTCAACATCACTTACAAGAGATGTTAGGAAAGTAAAGTGAAGCTAATAAAATTTGGAAATGTTAAGGTAGCTTTGGATTGGATAGTGGGCACTTGAAAAGTTCCGCATGGAGAGACATGCCTTAGGTGGCAAATTAGACATAATCTTTAAGATATGTCAGCTGGTGCCAAGTTTGACTGGATCTTCGTAGAGCAAGTGAATATGAGTCATTATGAAAAATCAGGTTAGGTTGAATAGTTTGCATTTTAGTGCAGTTATGTTGAGGTATAGTAGATGAAATGGGTGGTGTTGGTGGGGAGTCTGGTGTAATGCCATTCACGCTTGCTGACACAATTTCCTCATTCTATAGTCCTCTTGTGGATTTGGCAACACCAATGAATTTTAGAAATCTAGGTCATGATCTTCTTGTTGAAAAGGAACACTCATAAAACACCACATATGTATTCATGAAAATTTGTTTACTCAAGGTCATACACTTGGTACCCTTTTGATTGAAAGGGTTGCCAATGTAGACACACTTTTAGGCTCTTTATTTAAATTTGTCTTTATGCGCTCCCGAATTTTTGACAAAACATAGGATCCAAAAACACAAAGATCAGCATAGTTAGGTTTTTTTAGTGAAAGTAAGATCAAAAGGTGACTTGTTTTCTAAAATAGTAGAGGGCATACAATTGATTAAAAAACATTGCAGTAAACATATATTCTACCCGAAAGGTAGTTGGTAAGTTTATTTGAATTTTAAGCACACAATCCATATCAAGCAAGTGACGATGCTTCCGATCGATGCACTTGCCTTGTTGAAGGGTGCAAATACAAGAAGTTTGTTGTTCAATTCCATGAGTGTTGAAATATTCTTGCATAGATTGTGTTGTAAATTCAGCATCATTGTTGCTACAAACACATTGAACATGAGTACTTAAATTGATTAAACACTATGGCACAAAAGTATTTTAAACATGAAAAGGTTTTACACTTAAATCTCATCATGAAGACACATATATAACAAGTGTAGTCGACTACTATGGTGAGGAAATAGTGTGCTCCCATGTGTGCCATTCTGAGCTCCCCTTCAAAAAAAAAAAGAAAAAAAAAAGAAAAAAAAAACAGAGTGAATCAAAGCAAATGGTTTACTTGCTCTACTTGTACTAACAGGAAAAGTTAAAGTTAAACGAGTGAGTTTATCTCTATGAATGCATCATAAGGAAAGTCATGCTTGGAAACAATAACATCTTTATTCAAAGAAAAGGTCTCATCAAACTATGGATGACCAACTCTCTTTCAGACAATATGAGCTTTATTGACATGAACTGTAAACAAAAAATGATAAACTAAAGAAAAGATGAGATAATATAATCTGCTGCTCCCGCTACCCACTCCAATCGTCCTCTTCGACGTACGGGCGTGAAAAACACAGCAAGATGAGAGGAAAACAGCACTGCGGTTACATGTCTTTGTAAATTTTGGGAAAGATAATAAATTGTATTTGAATTTTGATAATAGGAATGTGATTTAGGGTGCCCAAGCGTACCACAGTTATCATGTTTAGGGTGTGGTCAGTTTTTATTAGAATGTTGAACTTTGCCTTGGGTGTTTCTGTTGTAGAAATTAGGCTACGCCTTGGCCGCTAGAGCAACATTATTAGAACTTGACAGCTGAGGAGTAAGGACACGTTGAGTCTCATCTTGGATGACCATAGAATAAACTTTATTTATGCACTGAAAAAAAAAAACAGGCCTACACGGTGATGGTTTATACCCATGAAATCTATACTGGTAACCAACTTTACAGTAATATAATGGCGACTTTTTCATCTGTATAAATCATCTCTTTCTTCCCCCACAGTTTTTCTTCCCCAATTCTTTTTCTCTTTCCTCCCCCTATGATACTTTCTAAAAAAGGTGTCGACTCTCTCCGCCATCGCCACCCTCTTCAGCCTCAAGTCTGAATACTCCTTCCTCCTTCGGCCCATTGCCCTTCCGCCCCAATCCAATTCAACCTGGTCAAAAGTTGTGGTTCCCAATCTGGGTCCAGGTGCTCGACATTCCCCTAGATGGTGAGCCCTAACCTCATCACCCATCATGACGTGTATGGGTCATGAACATGTGTCATTGGCTTGGGAATTTGGTTTCATGAGGTTAGAGCTTGTGCCTAGGGTCTTCTTGTGCATTTCTTTCATTTATAGCGGGATCCATGTGTCTTCCTAGGGAGATTAAATTTGTCGATGGGTGTTTGAGGAGTTTCTAGGATGATTTTCTGCAAATTCTCATGTTCATCTGTTTTGGGGCACTTTTTCAGGTCTGCATGTTAGTGCTGTTCGATTCACCCCTTGAAAATTTTGAGGATAGTAGAAGGAGTATTACTCTGGCTGCATTGTGTTTTTCTCTTACAAGCAGACATTTGACTTGATGAGATTGAGTCCAGTCCACTACAATAATTCATCACATGTGTTTGTTCTTTACAGAAGGTGAAACTTTGTCGGTTCCATAAGAAAAAAAATCAATGGAAAGAGAGGGGTATGGGGAACATGAAGATCCCGAAGCACAAGCAAAGTGGGAAGATCTTGCTGATCAGCTAGCAGTCAAAGTCCCTACGTTTTTCATCAATCTCTTAGCAATGGCTTTTCTCATTGTCCTTCTTCATCCCAGCACTAGATTTCATCTCTATTTGTTAGATCAAAATTATGGCTTTTTTTTATATGGATTAAGTAATTTTGATATTTTTCAGTCTTTCCTACGATATCTAAAAATCAATAATGATAATTCTTGCGTGTGGCACAACTAGTCTTTGTCGATGGCGAGTTGAGGGAGATGTGTTGAAGGTGAGTGCAATTTACCCTTTTTGTGCTTGTCCAACCATTCCTAAGGTTATCTACTCTTGTTGATTATGTTGTTCATTTTCTTTTTATTAGTGTTTGTAGTCTAAGGATCCTTATAAGGCTTCATCAGTAGTAGTTTGAATTACCCAACAGGCTGAATAGGATTGTCCCTTTAAAACCATAAAAGGGGTAATAAATTGCCTTCAGCCACTAGGTCTTCTAGACCATGTCTTTATTTCACTTTTTTATCCAAAGCAAAAGGTATTAGTTGTCAAAAGTTTTATACTCTTAGTTTTTTTTTTTTCTTTTTGCAACTGTAATATAAGTATAATGGTCATGGCATGTGATTCTGAAAAACATGGATGACTACAGGTGGTTATGGAGACACTACAAGGAAGCAACAATAGATGTGGAGTACAAGGTCAAATTACTGTACATATTGCTCAAAATTGAATGAAATCATAGTAAGCACAGCCAAGGGAAATACTCAACTTGTTCATTATGCATCAACAGGGTACCTCATACCCAGAGGCTAGAAGCTGTTGCCCTCATTCAGAAGCGCGCGCGCACACACACACACACACACACACACACACACACACACACACACACAGATATATATATATATATATATATATATATATATCAGTAATTAATAATGATTTAAATTGCAATTTTTTAAACGCTCACAAAGCCGTTCTGTGTAAACAGGGTATTCCTTTGAATTGTATGAGGTAGACTTTCCTGGCATAGATGGTCTTTTCTTGGTATATCTCTCATAGACTGGTATGGAAGTTCACATTCTTATGGTGATATTATTTTTCTCTTTTAGAAGTAGCCATCTTAACTGTTGAAATTGCTGACTTTTGGATCCATTGTGATGCAAATGGAAAAATGTTAGGACTGTTGAGGCTTTCCTATTTAAATCATGTTAATTATTTTGTGGTTAACTATAGTTTTCTCCACTTTCAATTTTATGATTTCAATAAAAAAAAAAAAAAAATTCTATGAGCACGTTTTAAGCTGCATTTAGTTTAAGAATGACTTGTCTACTTTATTGTTGAAGGTGGTATTTTTCATTTTTCGTCTTTCAAATATAATGACAATGTCATGTTGATTACCTTTTGTATATAAGGTGTTGAAAGAACTGCATTCCAGCAAGGGATTAAGAATGCATATTATAATTTGGCATTGCATCTTCATCTAGACAAAAATCTTGAAAATGAGGTAAACCTGATATTCTCTAGCTAACCATTTTTATTCCTTAAATCCCGTTTCTCAGTTTTTTCTGTATGCATGTGTTTCTCTATAGGAAGCCAAAGAAAAATTTCAGCTCTTACAAAAGGTAATATCTATTCGTGCCTGTACTAAAAAAATATATCTCTCCTTAGATCTCTATTTAAATAATGTTATCTGGTTTTCATCCTTTCCTTATAATGTCAACATATAATTGTTTCTTTTCTCCTTTGAAATCTTTGGTTCAAGTCAATGTATTTGTTTAGTTAAAGTCATATTATGCTCTATGACATGGGTCGATCCTTGAAGTGTATAATTCTTTCATTTTTCTTTTCAAATGTTTATCTATTCAACAATTGTATCCATACATCCTTCTGCAATGATGTGGATACAGTGTGGGGCCAATATGAGAAAGATGACAATATTACTACATATTGTGTAGATTAGGGTTTTATGTTCCCTCTATGATCTTTATCCTTAACCTTCTTTGGTTTCTGTTGTTAAATTTTCTTTCAATTTGATAGCTTCCTATTTGGTGTGTGCAAGCCTCAAGTGTGTGTGTTTGTCCAGACCCATACACAGTGGAAAGAAACTGGTTCAATGGTGACTTGCTTACTATTACAATTTCTTTTCAAGTAAAATTAAGTGGTTCAATGGTGACTTGCTTACTATTGCCATTTCTTTTAGTTATGTAGTAACTTTGGAAAATAAACATTATCAACAAGCTATTACTTACGTCTCAAGGTTTGAATTTCCTTCTATGTGAGGTTGAAGGTAAAACCTCCTTGTTGCTGAATCTCTGGAATGGTTTTCAAAAGAGAAAAAAAATTGATGTGGAAGGTCCTCTCATTATGTTGCCAATTTTTTTAAATTTTCTGTTATAACTTTTATTGTTGACTCCAAATCCCATGGTTAGTGGAATTTGTAATCCATACTACATATTCAGGACTCAATCATGAATAGCAAGTATCAAACTTATTGGTTTTCTCTCTCAGTTTCTCTTAATGGTATCAGAGCATGCGAGAGAGTGTCCATCTACCTTTCCTCTATTCGTCATGGCTGCTGTGAACAACTCTCCACCCCTTCCTCCACCTACTAATGGGAACGACACTTTGATGCAAACTTGTCGCCATTTTAACTGCACCATTTTAATAGTCCTGGTGCAGTGCTTGTGTCTAATCTTGGTCGTGACAACTATTCAACATAACGAAGGGCCATGAAAATGGCCATTTGTGCAAATAATAAGTTTGGGTTTGTAGATAGTTCCATTCCCAAACTAGCATCAATAACTGCAGATTGTAGTGCATGGGTTTGCTGCAATTACTTGGTTCACTTGTGACTACTCAATTCCTTGTCCAAAGAGATCGTAAATAGAGTCATTTATGTCAGCAAGGCCCAACGAGTTTGAATCGATTTGGAGGATCATTTTGCTCAAGGTAATGCTGCCTGAATCTATCAATTGAAAAAGATTATTTCAATTCTTCAAGGCCAACATTCGTTGGCTACTTATTTTACAAATTTGGAAACGTTATGTGTTGAACTTTCTTCCTACTCTACTATTCATGCATGCATTTGTGGTGAGCTTTGGAGGAATTTAATGGGGCCTAATGAGTCTTTTAGTAATATCTAAAGTCAACTCTTTACCACTAAACCTCTGCTTAATCATTACAAAAAAACAATCCTATGCCGTAGAATTTTTTCAGCAGTTTTAGAATCACTTCAGGCTATACCGTGAAAAGTAACGCGTGTAGGTACATAACCTACAGTGGTGAATTTGCACATGGTATAGTTATCATCAGTGGTGATCTACTTCACTGGTACAAAGAGCTCCACTTGGACACCGCCCCCAGTATAAAAACTTATATCAATGACCAACCAGGTGGGAGGTTTCCATGATTGTGGGTTTAGCGGCGATTTATTGCACCGATATAGGGGATACATCAATGCGCACATCCTCGCCATTGTTCACCTATGAAGTTTGTCACCAGTATATCCATGAAAAAAACCTGATTTAATAGTAAAATTTTATAAATGATTTAAATCCTACATACATCTAATGAAAATAAAGTTACATCAATATTTATGGCAAGTCACAAAAAATGTCTCGAGTTTTAAATGGTGAGGTTTTTATCGGGTATAATACGGCGGACTTGAAAAATATGAAAAAAATGATATTTTTTTTAAATAAAAAATTAAAAATGATGAAAAATAAAATAAGTCAGAAAATAATAACATGAACATCAAAAGATAAGTAGATTTGAAAAAAACTGTTTGGCATTAAAAAAATGAAAAAAATAAATAAAAATGAAAAAAGGGTTAAGAACGTGTTAAAAAAGTGTATTTTTCGGTTTTCATGTTTTTTAATTTGTTCCGTATATTGAAGTTCCTACATATAGTGTTCACACAATTCAAATTCTATAAGATGCCATTTTAATGAAAACAATAGCAAAGCTGTAATAACTAGAAAGATGAAGATATGGTGGTAGATGATGGCTCTGATTACAATATCTTTTGATGATGTTCAACCCTTTAAAGGCATTAATAATGCTCAAGATGAAGGCCATATAGCCAATAGAATGGTGGTAGAAGTTCAGTAGGTACAATACCTGTGATCCTTCTTGGGTCTGGGAAACAGAGCAAGAAACCTGCAACAAATGATAGAAGAGCAAACACTTAAGCACCAAAATGCTTAAGCACGACAACAGAATTACTTTAAAAAAATGACGCTACTAACACATGATAGCTATCTGAAGTGTTCCATGGCAAAAGTGAGTGATGCCAATATTCCTATAAACAGTCCTCTAGATGCCTTTGTGTTTCACTGTCAAGTTTCATAAGAATATAAAGAAATTAGCTGCCAGCATATGAGGTAGATTTCCTTGCAAATCTGGAAACAAGAAAAAGTTTATTCAATAGGGAGTAATCATTTTTTTTATCAATAGTTGAAGATAGTTGAATTCTATGGCAACTCAGTTCAAGGTATGAAAGCTACAAGATACAAAAAGCTCAACAATGATGTTAAAACTAGGAAAGGATGCATTCTGTTAGGGCTAATACAAATGAAATGGTGTCAAATATTTTCTACCTTTCTTTCAAACCCATCCTTCATAAGCTTTCTTCTTCCAAGTATTGTTTTCATGGAAATCTTGCCAGACATCAATGTATTCTTCTCAAGTGAACCAGATTCAGACATCACCTTTGGATCACTTGTAAGTGCTCCTTATCAAATATTCCTTAGTCACTCAAACTTTTTAGTTTTCTGCACAAGCAAAGGCGATGGAGGAAGACAACATACCTGAACTTGCTTCCTCTTTCCTTCGACCCAACATCTTGGAGTATTGTGGACAATTTATCAATCATAAAGCAGCATATGAAATCAATTAGCATGATATGAAAGTTTCACTCTTCTGTCTTCTTTATGATCGGGTTTCTTTATAGCTGGTTACAATTTTCCATTCAGGTTGTCTTAACAATTCTCCATGCATTAGTGTTTCATAATAATTGTCCATGCTACATGTTCAACTAACTTGAGGCCTTTGAAGAGAATGTTGTTTAAATTTAGATAGAGAATTTTGGTGGTATCCATGTTCATTCTCACTCTGTAGACCGTTGTTTTTTTCTTTTTCCAATCACGTCACTAGGACTACCCACTAGTGCAGATCTGTATCCATTTCCTCCTACGTCTCTTGTATCAGATGCCCATGTGATAGGATTGGTAGTCTTTGCATCTGGTTTTGCAAATGACAATGCTTTATGCTACAATACACCTGTGATCCTGTGGTTGAATACCTATCCTATGTCAACAATATGGATTCCCTATTGATGGTGTACTGTCATACTTCCCTGTAACTGCAGAAGTATCAATAGGTAAGATTTGTTTGTCCCCATTATTTGTTCATCTAATGGCTTGTTTCATTTTCTTAACACGTTTTTACAGTATCCACGAAAAGTGTCCTTAGGAGATTTGATAAAATCAAAACCCTCATTGTAAGGCTGGGAATTGCCTTCAGTTTTGTAATAATTCAATTTTGTAAGATGAATACTGCAATATATGTGTGTTTAACTTGTTCATCTTTACTTATCATAATTTTCTAGCTTGTTGTGATGAGGTAATGCTTCTTTATTTTTTGAATAAAAGATTGTTTGTGTCAATTATTTTCCAGCTAACACAGCATAAATCTTTGTGCTTTTATCATCTACCATGCTTATCATGCTTTAAAGTAAAAGATGCTTAAGATTGAACTATCAATGAAAAGGAATATTCACTTCTATTTCATGAAGTTTTTTATGCGAGTTGATCCATCGACTTTCGGCCAATCTAAAGCTCATCTAAGGATGGAATGTCTTAATATTCTTTGAGGTGTTAGGACATGTTTAGGAGACAAACTTCTCAAGTGCAACTCATCTTGTACATGTATGTGCCTTTGGTATACATGTCATGGAAAGTGTTAGCTCATAGTTGTGATGCCGTCTTAGCAAATAACAGTAGTCATATTGAATATGCAGTTACCTTCGTAAGCAATTTTTGATGGTTTTAGATTATTGGTTGAAAGCTTGTTATGCTCACCAGCATCTCCCAAGCTTACTGGATTCAACAGATGGGCACATAATAAATATTGCCAAAAGGGCTTAATTATGTAAACTGTATAATCTTGTGAATATCATCTAATACCAGCAGATAATATTTTTTTTGTCATTTCAAGATATCCAAAATGTCCTTCCCTTGTTTATACGCAACTTAACTTTCTCTCCAAGTATCGATCGTTGACCTGAACGATGGATTGAAAATAAATAGCGATGCAGCACTGGCATCCGTACATCTCCTGCACAGGCGTGGGAAATAATTAAATTTATAGCGGCAAAATTGATATTCACCATTAATAGTGGTTAACATCACTTCAAAGTCTATAAATGACAGCCAAAATTATATAAATATGATCCTATCACCGAGTGCAGTGCTAGTCTGCTGCATAGTGTCGACCTTTCCATTAAACGCAAAAAAGTCTACGTCCTTTCCGACTCCATAAATGCTAACAACGTCAGTATTAATTACAGGGTGAAATTTAGAATCAAACTCAATTCTAATTTTACGTAAGTAGTTTCCTGGCTTCTTGCATTCACAGATCCATTAATCTTATGGGCATATTAGAGTTTATAAAGGAACGGCATTTTGCCGAGAGGCGTAGCGCAAACGGGCGAACTTGGCATGCTTTGACACACGGTGGGCTATGCTCTATACTGTAGAGGGGGTGTGTAACCACCATTACGAAGCAGAGTTCCGATTTTCGTTTAGTGATGGGATTATCTTTCCACTCATCCAGCTCACTCAGAAAAGAAAGAAACTATAAAAATCAAAATCAAGCAATTATACGTATTCAACTAATCAGAATTAATTTCCGTACCGATGCAGCATAGGGTCGATCTCACAAGACATGATGACAGCTGTCACAAAATACGGATAACATTCAAGTTGACTAATTAGTCAGATAGAGGGCAGAGCCAAGGGGGCTGCATAGCCCCGCGGAGAAAATAAAAAATTTTATTTGTTTTATATAAAAATTTAGAAAAATAAATATTTTGATTCGTGTCAAAATAATTTTAATTTGCTCCATCATGAAAAATTTCTGGCTCCACGCCTAAGGGGGGACTGGAACATGACCAGATTCCTATGTGACAGCACTTTAAAAATGTAGTTGTAAATTCAGTTGACATTCCTATGTGACAGCACTTATTAAAAATGTAGCTGTAAATTCAGTTGACAGAAGTGAGATGGAGAAGCTAGGTGTGTGTATATATATATATATATATATGTGTGTGTGTGTGTGTCTGCAGGATGATCAGTTCTCCCCAGCTTCAGAGTTTGCTTGGGCTTGCTTGGCTTTTAATTAATTCATAGCAGTCTGAGGCAGCTTCGATAGCTGATCATGGAGGACAAGTCATTCGGCATTGCCAGGAAGATAGATGGGTACAACGAGCTTCTACTTGGGAACCTTCTTTTTCATGACTCGTGGAGGTCTTTGCCGCGCTTCTGCCAGTCATTCCTTCGAAATGTTTGGCTTCACCATCACGTATTTTGTTGGTTCCGTTCTTTGGAGCCTTTACGCCTATTGGCTTAATCCACATGTGTTTTCACCAGAAGGTTTCCCACCCCACCTTTTTTCTGTGTGTGTGTGTTTTCGGTCATATACACAACCCTGCACGCACCCACATCTGCAAGCCTGTTCAAATATGTCATAATTCAAGTTGCTTTGACTTGATTTAATGGTGTAGAATTATTTAGTATGGTTGAAAACATATAAGTTATAATCTAGCTATTTGTTTTTATTCTTTGATGAAAAGTATATTTTTCTTTACTCTAAAAACATGATGCATTTTCTGCTATGAGAGGAACCTTGTGGAACGACGTTATATTAATTGGGCAAAGCTAGTTAATGATTTCCACTGTCTATAGATGACACTCAAGGATTAGATATCTTTGAACATCGCTATTTTGCATGCCTGCTTTTTTGTTATGCCTTGTTGCGCATGTGATATTATTGGTGTAATGGCAAACATGTTCATTTAGGCAGTTCCTTTCATAATGATATACAATCAGTGACCTTATTTTGTTATTTGTTTTGTTAACTAGTGCTTTTCAGAGGGATCTAGAATCAGTGACTTTGATTGTGAAGAAGTTCCTTTCTTATATGAGGAATACATACGCTTGTTTGAGGTCAAACACACAATAGTATGTCCGCCATCCTCACCGTACACCATGTTGCCTCTTACAAGGATAAAATGAGTGCACGACTTTTAGTTTTTGTCATTTTGTCCTCATATGAAGCCAAGGGATACTCAAAGAGTATCTCATGAATTTGCCCTAAAGATTCAGTTTAGTACTTCATAAATGAAGTTTAATACTTCATAAATGATCAGCTCAATCTTTAGAGCATATTCATCGGAAAAAGACACTTTAGAAAGTGTTTAGTGAATTTGTCCGGAAGGTTGAGACTTACTCAAATAATAGAATGTTCATCTTACCAAATCGCCATGTAGAGGTTGGGAGGGCAGGTTCTTTATGTGTGTCTTTAGTTACAAAAATGATTGGGTAATTTTGGTCCACCAAACACTCTTTTAATAAATAAGTTCATTACAAATGTACCGAATTCAGTTTTGGGTCTTCTCCACACTAAACAACCCACACCCACACCCGCACCCGCCCCGCGCCCACCCCCGCACCACCCCACCACCAAAAAAAAAAGCCCTTCCCCAAATGTTAAATTACTCTATCCCCTTTAAAGAAAAAAAAAAAGAAAGATAAGCTAATGTGCAGCAAGTGAAAAACGTGCACAAGCGTTTACCGTTCTAGCTTGGGATTATACAACCCAATTTGTGTTAACTTTATCTAAAGTTGCAACGTGAGTTTTGCATCATTATCATGCTTCAGGTCTGACCACCAACTTCCCATATGCTGCGTATTCTTGAAGGACCTAACCATGCCAGTCCAATCCGCTTTCATTGTTCGGTACTATTATTATATGTGTCCGCCACTAGCCCCATACATAAATCACAACAGTAATCTGCAGCAGAGCTTAATTAGTAGAAGCGGGAAAGAGAGTTTACAAGTAGATTTAATTTTCAAGCAGACTTCGTTTGAGGCCGGTCTTCATAAAAGTTTAGAAATGAAGATATGGTGTGTATATATATATATATATATATATATATATATATATATATATATATATATATATATATATATATATATATATATATATATATATATATATATATATATATATATNTTATTATAAATATATATATATATATATATATATATATATATATATATATATATATATATATATATATATATATATATATATATATATATATATATATATATATATATATATATATATATATCATCTCTCTCTTTCTCTCTGAAAAGTGATCTGTAATTTTGTTGGCAGTTTCAAAAACTCGGAAGAAGTTCATTGTGAAGCAGATACGGCAGAGTGTGAAGGCTTTGCCAGTGCCTATAATACTGGAAGGCGTATGGGAATCTATGGTGGTGAAGGGCTGGACAAGGTGCTATTTAAATATCGAAGAAATTGGTTGGCTTATGTATGTTATCTACTTAATCGTCCACCTGGCGGTGTTGGAGTGCGGAATGTACTGGTTGCACAGAGCAACTGATGAAGTAAAGCTGTTGTACAGACTCTGCCATGCAGAGCATCACGTATACAACAGCAAACACAAGCTTTCTCCCTTTGCAGGTAATTACCCAAGATGGTTTAGTTAATTAATAGCTCGTATGTGTTCTCCTTCTGAATAGTGGCCAAAACTGTGAAATGCCATGTCTTCGGATTACTTCTTTCTTACACTCCTAGTACTAACCAAGTTTTAATTATCTCATAACGTCAATGCGCGTGGCCCTTAATTCACAGATATATAGACCATAAGTTCCTCATATCTTTTTTTAAGAAAGTGTTGTAAAAATCGGTTGAAGGAAAATGTCACGAGTAATTAGGTATTCTCTGCTTCTATGATTGGATAAAACAAGCAGGATCCCCTTCCCATTTTCCCGTCGGATGCCGCTTTGTTTGAAGCCAACATGATGAGCATTCTTGACCCTATGGGAATAGACTTCCCAAAAGGCTTAATATATGACTAGAAATCACAAGGGCCTCCCTGTTCCTAACTCCATCAAACAAAATTCATATTAGTTTGATTGCAGCAAAGTTTTCAAATCTTTCCTACATACTTTGAAATTTTAGTAAGTTTGATTCTTTATCACGTCATTATGAAAGCCTACTTCCCGAACATGATCTAACGTCAATTGCAATGATCCGATAGGTGGCTCACTGGGACACATTTAATTACTTTGATGTAAACAAGTCATTCCCTCATTGAATCCTATATAGGACGCAAACTAATTGTTCGCATCATCCTCACGGTGAGGGTAACAAACCATAAACATTCAAAAACTACTTTTGCGTTTTCAAATTTGTCGGCTTCTCACTGTAGCGAGCCTGATTAAATGCTGGAAGAAATCCCACTTTGTGTGGTGGCCCAGGGGTCCACGTGTCTTCATAAGGGGGATAGATATGAGCTGATTAAGGGCACATCATGCACTGCACGGTGCCCAGTCGACTCGTGCTGGCTGCTTTTGAGGGTACTTGGCAGGCTATGCCATGTCTATGCATAGCATATAATCAGGTTTGCCGAGCTCCTCCTTTTATGCAACGGGGTCCAACACATTCAGCTTGGCAATGTTTAGATGGCTATAGGTGTCATTCTTGTACACTACAAATTTCTGTACACAGGAGTGCGAAATTATCAGAGTGCCGCTCGCTTGCCAAAGGTAAGGCTGTTCCCCTATCCCTAGACGGGCAAAACAGCTGAAATGTAAAAATAAAATTTTCAACAGATCCATTTCTTTTTTCATGTTCTGAATTCCCCTTTCGGTGCATACTTGTTACATGCATGGGGTTGGTGCATGCACACAACGCGCTCTATTGTTAATCTGGCGGTAGTGGCAGCCATGCAATAGTGGGAGAAGAAGCCCATTTTCCTTGGTGCTTTATGCAACGTAGGCAAATTTAGATGTACATATATATGTGTGTGAGCGAGACCTGATGCATTCCTTCATGATCACTTACAACTATTTTCCCTCTCATGATGCATACTTTTCTTGGCAGCTGTAGCTATAGATCCTCTTGATGGAATCATTCAAGCGTTGCCGTTCCTCTCGGTAACCTTGCTGGTGCCAACCCATTTCACGACGCATCTTCTGGTTTTCTTCTTTGAAAGCGTCTGGTCTATCAACATCCACAGTGGCATCGATGTTGCTGGAGTGTGGCCTATAATGGGCCCTAGCTATCACTTGGTTCACCACTTGAGACCTAACTATAATTATGGCAACTGCACCATTTTTTTGGATTGGCTCTGTGGCACCTTGGGCAGTCCGGAGTCTTTTGCTGCCAAGAACGAAAATAATATGTGATCCTCATCACTAAGTTTCCAGCTTCTGTCTTCAGTTGTACGTGTTAACAGATATGTTTGTGTTTGTATGTGTGTGTGTGTGTGTGTGCGTGCCTGTGCATGAGAGAGAGAGATAGAGGAGTCTCTGTGTTAAGAAGTTCTGCTTGGACATGTGTAGGTGCTGTTAATTGTTACAAGGGTTCGGTGTGGAAATTAGAAGAGGAAATTTTTGACGTTTGTATGCTATTCATGCTTCTTACGGTACTTTTGAAGGTAAGACTGGAACCATCCACGGAATTGATTTCACTAATCGACACCACTTCGATTCAAACTGTTCAATTCCAGCCAATTCTAATAACATTACTTCTAAGAGCTTGACTAGAGTGATCCGATCAAGGAGTCAGAGCTCCAAACCGGTGCTTTGTTAATACTAGAGAGTACTGGAACTACCCTAACTGACTGTCTGATTAAACTCATCTTCTATTGGCTTAAACAAACAGACTTAATATAGGAAAGTCAATTCTTTAAAAGGAGGAAACCTCAGGCTAAGAGGACACCCTGAAGGGGGCTTGACTAGATAGTACTGCTTTAGTAAGCTGGTGAACCACTGTTAATATCATTTTCTCTTTCGAACTTTCATTTATTAGCCAACACATGAAAAGTGAATTTGTTTAACATATATAACTTCACCAATAAGTAAGCTTGAGCATCCGGCTGGACTGCCAGCGGGTACCCGCCCAACCTGGCTCGGGCCTACACTGCGGTATCATGAAACCTCTTAAACCTCTTATTAGGCTGATCTTATCGGACCCCGCCCAGCCCAGCCTGGTACACTAACGGGCCAGGCTCGGGCTTTGAACTCTGCCCATCGAGGGCCGAGAAACCTGACGGTGACGGTCATGGCAGAAAAACAAGTTTTTTTTTCAATTTAATTTAGGTTAGGGCTTGCCGCTTGTATTTTAATTTTCAGTTTCGAGGTTCAACGGAGTGTCAAAGCTCCTCTGCGTCTGCGGCCCTTCCTCCTTGCCCTCACCAATCGTCCTGGACCTCTTGCCTTGCCCAATCGCCATCACCGCCGGTGCCTCGCTGACCACCATCGGTGCTTCTCCAATTGCCGTTGCTGTCGCCAGACCGCATGCTGCTCAAACCATCGCAAAAACGCCCAAAACTCAGACCACCTCGCCATCGTCTAACTGAAAACGCAGACCACCTCGCCATCGCGTAACCAAAAATGCAGACCACCTCGTCATCGCCTGACCGCTGGTAGCGGACCCCAACTGGCAACCGCCGTTCCGCAAGTAGCCAGACCCCGACCGCTGTTCCACAGGTAGCCGGACTCTGCATCCTCTTAACTATGTTTCAGTATCTACCAACTATTGCAATGCTTGTTCCAATAGCCATGGTAAAGTGGAGAACTTACCTTCTGGAGATGAACCCATTTTGAGTGAACTCTCGTTGCAAACTTTGTGGAATTTCTGATTTCACCGGCGAAGTGAGACGGAACGGGAAGAAGATCCTGAAATTGGGCGGAAGGGCTTGAACAGATGGGAGTAAACTGGATACTGTACATTTATCCGCAAGGTCGGCTTGTGATGATCTGCAGTAAGATTA
The DNA here is from genome assembly GCA_011799765.1 of Nymphaea thermarum. Taxonomy (NCBI): domain Eukaryota; kingdom Viridiplantae; phylum Streptophyta; class Magnoliopsida; order Nymphaeales; family Nymphaeaceae; genus Nymphaea; species Nymphaea thermarum. The sequence goes on along the minus strand of JAANDH010000188.1, from coordinate 91,689 downwards.
ACGACCTACGGACTACGGTGATGGTCGTCATGATGATCATGATAATGTTGTCATCATGATCAACAGAAAAAATTTATTTTTGAAATTCAGAGTGCCTTATAAAGGCCACTAACTACAGCTTACTCCTGAACGGGCATTTGTAGACACCTTAAATTTTTTTTATTACCAAAATAACCATTTTACCCTCTTAATGGAGATTTTGTACCGATTATATCAAATTTTTTTGCAGATACAAAGGCCAAAGATCACTCAGGCCCAGATTTTAAAATCAAAATGCCTAAAATTGGACCTACATCACTCAGCTTGTCACTCATTCTCATCTTGCCCAAATATTGTCAAATTTTCATGAAATAGCTATGAAACTCTTGAGAATTGTGTTTTACCATTTAAATTATGAAATTTCTTATATTTTCAAATCACTAGGAGCTTTTACAACCCATCTTCCAGCTCATATTTGGTCCAATTAGATCAAAATGACCCATTTCTGCTGTTTTTCAGCAATTTCTTCACACCAGATCGTCCGCCGATCTTACCAACTTTGTTTTCAAATCTTTCTAAGTACCAATAGACTATTTTCAATGAAACACCCAATTTTGAAAGCCTAATTTCTGTTATAAGCCTTTCATTTGCCTTCATTTCAGCTAAGATGAGCTTACTAGCTCAGTGATTCGGGTAATTCTCAACAATGACTTATCAATTCTCATGGAGCTCACGTTAAAGTTTTCCCAGTGTTAGGAGAGTATTTTCAAAGTTGTTTTCTGCTCACACCTCCTAATTTTAGCTCTAAAGCTACGGTAACACCATGGTCACCTTATCTCCTTCGGTAACACCATGGTCACCTTATCTCCTTCATTTTGTGTGTCTCAGCTGAAATTCTCTAAATCCATTTTAGCTAACGTATCTATTGTCTTGTTACAAGTACTGAAGTGTCCTGCTGCAATCTGCAAGTTGATATAATACATGTTTTCTAAGTTTCTTTGGGGAACGTAGTTTGAAATGGAGTTTAAACCCCATCTTGGAATATTGTTTCGTTACCAAAGTCTGAGGGAGCATAGGATTCAGGAGCATTAATGACCTCAGCAAAGCATATCTAATTTTCTTGGGATGCTCTGCCCTGATCAATAAAAGTCTTTGGGCAAGGTGTTGCTGAATAAAATGCCTCAGCTGGATGAGTGCCTAGGGTTGGAGATCAAAGAGGAATGTGTCTCTTCTCTGGAAAGATATAACAACAGTTTGGAAAGGTGCTAATAAAAATGTCTTAGAAAGTTGAGGCAGGTTCCTTAATAAATTTTTGGACTGATCCATCGAACGGTCAGCCTTTGATTAATCAAATTTGTGGTGATATATGTGTTGAGATTGTGGCTGACTTGTATTTTTCTGGCAAGATACATGTCTGCTCTCGACAAATGGAGACATGTTCTTAAAGTGGTGGAGAGCTGTGAGAAACACCTTTCAGATGGTCAGGACATGTTGAGCTAGATAGGTAACAATCAGTCTATTTCTTCAAACAAGCAGATATGATAATTTATTAGACAAAAGATCTCCATGTTAGATGGCATAAATGGAAGGTTTCATCAGTCAATTCCCAGAGCAGCATGGTTTTCATATATTGCAAGTATTGGCAAGCTTCAAACTGAGGCCAGACTTCAAAGGTTTGATATCCATTTTGTGACTAGATGCATAATGTGTTGTAAAGCTGTTGAATATCAAGCTCACTTATTGTTTATATGTGATTATGCTAAATTGACCTGGAGATTCATTTCACCATTGTTTGGGATTTTAAGAATTCCCTTCATAGACTCTTTCTCTGAGATTGAATGGTGGTCTGGAAAAAAATTTAATTGTCTGGAAGATCAGGTTTTTCGGAAATTCTATTATGCATCCTGGTGGGCTGAAGCCTCTTAAGGCTGCAAAAAGGGAGGTGTGGCGAACATGTTTCACATTGTTTTTACACCATAAATGGACTGAACGGGCCTTGGTGTGATCGAGAAGACAAGTTCTCGGAATCAATATTTCTCTTACATATGACCTAGGGGATCATAAAAACCAAAATTATGTACTAGTATCTACACATGTAGTAATTACCTCATGCCCTATGACGTCTGACTTAATTGATCATTTAATGGATATTACACCTTAGGTAGCACATAATGTTTGAAACAATCTCCTACTTGGGACAAATATATCATACAAAATCGTACATTAGGGGAAAATAGAATGAGCTCAAAATTGCTATGTTTAATATGTCATTTTCACCATTCTTGTCTATGATCATATCGACATCAAACTAAAGTGGCTTTTGCTACATATAGAATAGCTAGACCCATAAATGATAACAAATGCTAACATAACCAACGACATAGATCATGCATGGATTGTAGCATGAAAATTACATGCAATGTGAGCACAACATGTCTATTCCAATCGGTCCTACTTGAGTACCTTATGGATATCAAAAATACACAAAAATAGAATGGAACCAAAATAACTTTAAATTATATTATGCAAATAATATGTCTATGTAATCACCCGAAATTTTTCAAAATTCTATATTTAGCATTTTTCGAACATTTCATGATAATTTCACAACATCCTTCAAGGATTTTCGGCTTCAAACACTCCAATTTATCTTAATTATGGTCAATTTTTTCTTTCATTCGCCTATCAACGATATTTAAGACTTATCTGGATCTAATTTTAAGCTTTGACACAAAGCTCATTCTCAATTTAAACTTATTTTATAATTCAAACTGAGATCCGGTTCAAAAACTCATATAGAAGCCTCAAACAAATCCTTAGATCCAAAGTGCAGCTCCATATCCAAAACAGAGCCCTAGTTCCAAATTTAAATCCAAATACTCACCCCACATCCAAAACAGATCCCTAGATCCAAACCACATAAAAAGGGATCTATATCCAAATTCAAATTCTAAAATTAAATCCACAACATAACTTTAGATCTAGACCTTGATCCGAATCCCAATTCTAGACTTATTTGATCCCATTTGTGCCTTCGTATCAATTCAGACCTGATCCACTCAAGCTTACAGGAAAACCATATATATATATATATATATATATATATATATATATATATATATATATATATATATATATATATATATATATATATATATATATATATATATATATATATATATATATATATATATATATATATATATATATATATATATATATATATATATATATATATATTGCGGTCGACTTGTTAAGAGATCAACGGAGCAATCCTCCTGTTGTATTGATTGAAAAAGTGAAAGGAGATCTTTTCATTTCTTGGTTTTCAAGTTAATAATTACCAGAGGCTTTCTAATTCAGATTCAATTAACGGAGACTTACTTACCATACAACTATTTGACGGATCAGATTCAGGAATATCTTATTTAAGCTGCTGACGCAAGGATTTAGTACTGCTAGAGAGAATTTGCTCGCCGGCAGGTCATAGGTTGTAGCCTCACTGTAGCTTAATTTCTTGCAAGACAGAACTGCACCTACATGCGGGGTGAAATATCGTCGAATCGGCGGTTGAAGGGTGACGAAATATGCATCTATATATCGTGCCGAATAGCTAAGTATGGTGTTGCTATTTTCCAAAGTCTAGTTCCATATCCTTGTTCGGTTTCAAATTCTTAATTTAGATCCAATTCCATGATTTTACCTCAATCCAGATACAAATCTGAGATTCAGAACCAAATATGAGTTTTAGATCAAAATTCAACATCTAAATCCAAATATATTACTTGTTATCCATTCTAAGTTTTTTATCAAGATCCAGCTCCAAATTCGAGTGCTACATTCATTTTCAGATCTGAATACAAGTCGCAAATCATTCTTAGTCCAAGTATCGAGACATTATGATCATTTTTCAATTACCAATAATTTCCAATTCAAGATTCTCAAGATACCCTTTATTTTTTGAAAATATCATTGAATTTTTCAAAATGCCTTGGTTTCCTCAAAATATCTTTTTTTCAAAAATAACCTTATTTTTCATAAAAATACCAAATACCCTTTGTGGGACCCACAGCCAACATGGCAACCCGAACAAGCCTGGTCTAGCCAATCTAGGCATGGCTAGCGCAGCCTGGTGCGGCCAGGCACTAATTTGGCTGGCCTGGCGAGGGCCTGGCGCTGCCAGATACAAACCTGGCTGGCCACTGCCAGGCGTGGCCTGCAGCCGGCCAGCACAAGCCATAATGGGCTTGTGGCAGGCCAGCCCTGCCTGTTTAGGTCTGTGGCAGCCTGCCTCCTTGTGCCGTCAACCCATCAATCAACTTATTTTTTGATAGATTTAACCCTCTTAGTGTTTTTAAGCTATTTTTAAGTCAACAAGTACTAATTAATGGCTAATTTCATTTAAAAAAAAAACACACAATGCCCTTGAGCCTCCGTCCTCTATAAATAAGTCCTCATTTCTCTCACTTAACATGGAAAATCTATCAACTTGAAGCTCCGGGAGCATGACCAAGCCAAACATTTTCCGCAAGATTTTTTTTCTCCCTGTTCAACCTATCTTTTTAACATTTCACTAGTTTCTTCACTTCTTTAACTCCTTTATCTCTTTTAACCTTGTATTTCTCTCATTTTAATTTCTCGTCTTTATTTCTCTCTTTTTATTCCTTTCATCATTCCTCTCTCATTTAATTATTTCTCTTTCAAACATATCTCTCTTTTTCTCCCTTTTTCATCTTTATTTATTTCCATGCATTTTCATTTTCCTTTTTTTCTCTTTTAATTTTTCTCTACCTGTTCTTGCTCTTTCATCATATATCTATTTTTTTATTTCTCTATCTAATTCTTTATTTTGATAGCTTGATTGTATGTAGATGTATATTATGATGTAAGGATTTTGGATAGATATTTTTCTATTTTTATCAATTTGAGGATGGAACATATCTAAACCAAGAAACATCCAAACATGTACATATTAATTTGCATTGAACAATGTACATATTAAATTGCATTGAACATGTCATTTTCGATTTTTTAAATTGCAAATCATCTTTTATAATTTTTTTAATCATTCTTCTAGTCTTTCATTGGCCCACCTATATTTTTGTTACACTCTTGAATGACTTGTTAGTTGAAATCTTACATCTATTAATTTCCATCAAATTTTTCTTTTTTGTTGCTCCATAGATGTATACTATGGTATGAATAGTTTATTTTTTATGCACATAGAATTTTAAGTAATCATGCATACACAACCATTTATGGGACTCATGAATTATCACAAGCATTTCCCTAAGAAGCTTAAGTATGACAACATCAAACTCTAATGAGGTGATAATCAAATTAAGGAAAAATTCTAAAAGTTACTTAAATTCAAGGGAAACACCCCTACAAATTATAATATTTTCTTGTTTTAAATATCAAATCTTCACTCTTTTCAACTCTCTTTAGCCCTATGATGAACAATAACTATGATCGTCGTCCATTTATTTTGATATTTTATTTTTCAAACAAAATTTAAAAAACTTGCTTTTAGGAAGCATAACAAGTTGAAGTCGTGCTTTGTAAAATAAGTAATTTACAAGTATGTCTCTAATCATATTTCCTCAAACAAGTTGAAAACTTCGATTTTCAAAATTATCTTTAAAGACAAGTTATCTTTTATTTGAGTTCTAGTGACAATATTTGAAGAGTTCAAATGATCTTACAAGTGTCTATTTTAAATAATTTGTTTTCTATATTATTTGGCTATTCCAACAATGTAATTTCAAGTTTTTAAGGTTACTAATTATTAAAGGTTTGTTAACCCTTGAAAAGAGGGTACTATTTTTTTTAGAACCAAACATATTTTAATCACTTAAAATTTTGTCTCAATATTTTTAGAAAATGAATGTAAATTTATGATAAAATTTCAAATATCGGAATGTGCAAAACAAGAGGCTAGTTTTTGGTTGGGTTACCCCTAATGAAGGCATTGGGAACGGCTAAGCCTTGTACCAACGACCGAGTCCCTTTCTTTCTCATTTCAAAATAAAACATCATTTTTCTCATCGCATGTTACCGCAAAGCAGGTGGCAGGCTGCACGGCTCCTGCCTTGTGACGAAAATGAGAGGGAGGGTCGAGAACCAAAGATAGAAAAAAAATGTACCGGGAAGAGAGGGTCCACTCGAAAAAACCAAAACACAAGAATATTCAAATATGCATATTCAACTATCAATCCACTGATTTAATAGTAGCTCTAATATCAATTGATGGAAATTTAAAATAATCATGAATAAACTATTCATGTTGCCGAATCACAAAACCAAAGTCGAAGCATACCTGAATCCATTTGAAAAATAGCAACGGCATATTTTGGTGGCATATTTTGGTGGTAAGATCTTTCAAGGTCTCTCATATATGGAAATGACAAGAATTTGGAATAAGTATTCTTTCTTGCATATGACTTAGGGGACCACTAGCCTTATATATAAAGAGTAATTTCAGGTTTTGCTATTATAAAACCTAAAATTACAAACAAATATCTGCACATAATGTTTAAAATTACGCCAGACATATGTAGGCTCACATACTGATTCTAACAGGGTGGTCATTCGACCATGGTTGAAAACAAATGATTTCTCTTCTTTCTGGTGTGTTTTACCTTATGAGATGTGGTTAATTGAAAGTGTCTTTTGTGGTTGATTTTGAATTAAGAGGCAACGCAATCGCTTGGTTTGAAGGCACTATAATAGAGGAGCATACCTATCATGCTGACGAGGGTTTGTTGGCCTGTGAATTCATTTTATTATCTGTCCTAACTGAGAAATTCCCCTAAGATAATTTTCCAATTGTAATGAGATCCAACAACTCCCGTTGGAAGAACTGAATGAACAATAGAACCAGCAATATATACATTGAGCAAGAATACCACGAGCTTACACTGTTTGTGCTAGTCTTAAAAGCTCTGTAATATGAGGCAGCTTTGTGTCATGTAAAGCTGTACCTTTGTTGTCAAGGGGTATAGTTGATGCTCATATGGGCGCATGTTGATTCTACACAAGTCGTACTACGTATGTGGATCCTCTGTACCGTACCTTTCCTATTCTTTGTATTCTTTTAATTTCTTTTTTTTAATAAATGAATCAGGGCTTCCCTTAGCCTCATTTCATTGAATATATATATATATATATATATATATATATATATATATATATATATATATATATATATACTCAATATGGTTTGACATTTTAAAAATTTGTCAATGTTGATTGTTGCTCCTAATGAAATGACTGCATAGAACCAATACAGTATTCCAGGGGCAGAGGTAGGGGGCTGGCAGGGGCCTTGGTGGCCCCCCATTTTAAAAAATTCAAAAATGTATATGTAAATTTTGAAAATTTTAGTTTAACCTATCTAAAAATTTGAAAAAAAATTATTTTGACCCCTATTTAAATTTTGAAATTATAGTTTGGTCCTTACAACAAAAAATCTCTCGCTCCACCCCTGCAATATTCAATCTAAATCTTGGTGATATGGATAAAAGTCTTTGAGAGATTCAGAATTGAAAATGCACAACTTTGTAAATTTAGTTTATCTATATAAAAATTTGAAAAATTTTATTTTGGCCTCTATTAAAATTTTGAAACTATAGTTTGGTCCTTACAACAAAAAAAATTCCGGTTCTGCCTCCATCCCTGCAATATTGGATCTAAATCTTGGTGATATGGATAAAAGTCTTCGAAAGATTCAGAATTGAAGACGAACGACTGAACTGATTTTGGTGCGCCATCCATATTTGAAAATTGAATGTGGGCAAGGCTTGAAATTGACCAACGTCATCTATGTGTTTTGTTCAGACTCGATCAAATAATGCAAAGTTATAGCAGCCAATACTGATTTGCAAAGTTGTGGAAAAGTGTTTTCAAGCCTTGGACTCAACGATCCTACGTAAGTCAAGTACTCCCTACTAGAGGAGGATACTACATTGGCCCTGTAAATGAAATTGTTTGTTATTACCTACTTGGATTACAGGTGCTGTCAGAGTTTCATAGCGCATGTGTATGTTTTTTGGGGAACAAGGCATCCCACAGTATGAATGCCTTGACTGCACTTTGGTGGGGAACTTAGGCTGGTGTGAGCTTACACTATCATTTGTATCATGCTTAAGGAACCTCCTGATCATTGGATCACTCATATTGTGAGTTATCGCCTGAACAGTACTTTCTAGGCTTCGTCACTGTTCTGACCAAATTGTAATGACAGTGATGAAAAGCATCCGCCTGTGCCACTTAAAAAGTGTATTTCTGGAATTTTTACTCACTGAATTGGAAACTTTGCTTTGCTAATCATTTATATAGTTATAATTGAATCCTTTGGAACTGAATCTAAATACTTTTAAAAGTTTTCCACCGACTGTAATGGCCCAAGTTAAATGTCACTTTGCTTTTCACCGCTTTGGAGGGAGAATTAAAACTAAATAACAATAACAAATGCAAATTCCGTCAGAACCTTCCGGCGTTACAGTAGATTTAGTCGGTGAAGGCTCAAATCCAATTTGGGAGAAGAGCTGGTCGATCGAACAGTTTATGAGCTGATTTCAGACGGTGGAAACTTTTGATTGCCTCGCCAAAATACTTTTAGACTACCCACCATCAAACTGGGATGTTTTTCTGTCATTGTTGGAAAACGCAAGAAAATGCTGAATATGCCAGGCGTTTGCAGGTGCACCAACAGGTTCAGAGGTGCATCAATCTTGAGAATACTTAAATCCAGTAACCACGGGTTAGAAAGAGGAACTGGTTCAGCAACAAGTTAACAGCTTTCAGCTATCATGTCACTAAAATCCCAGTAACTACATACTGCAAAATGAATTGAGTTGCTCAAATCACTCGGCCTTGGGACCAGGAAGCTGGGCGACCTGTAGCTTGCGCAGCATATAGGAGGTTAGAAAGTACTGAGCAGTCACTACAGCACAGCTCCTCTTGGAACGGTAGCAGAACTTGCGTCACGTCATAAGCAAAATACTACAGCTCAGTTGATTGCACAATTTTTACACAATGAACCTGTGTAGCGAAAGGCTAGTTTCCATATAAGCAAAGTCAACTTGGTTCCAGGTTCATTTATCTCGAGCTTGTACAAACTCAAGTCCCACTTACACTGCACAAGCTAGAAGAGCTGCAACCAAGCAGCAGTTCTTCGGCTGCAAGTATACCCATCTTAAAAGGACAATCTTCAGTAATTTAAGTTATTTACCATCCCACGGGCCACAGGAAACAGTTGGGACACTACCATCTGCAATTCTGAAGGGTGAAAATAAAACTAGCAACTCTAGTATTGGTTGCAAAGTCATCAGTAGAGACTAAATTTGGAAGGCCTTTGTTTTATCCAGTGGAAAGGAAGCAGAATGGGGAAAAGAGGCTTTATTTTTTTTCTTCAGATTCCTTCCCAAAAATGAAAATATTCCTCTGTTGAAGCATCTGTTCCATAATAAATAATAGCCACAATCTTCCTTCAACAAGTATAGGGAGAAAAGATATGATAACAATTTAATCCTTCTGCTCGCATTCTCAAAAGGACTCACAATGTTCCAACATAGCCCTCAGACAAAAGTTTCACTCGCTTTACCTTTTCTCAGCTAAGTGCAAGGGAATCAAACAATTGCCAGCCACATGTTGGCTACGGTAAAACCATTGAAGTCTTCCTGCCCAAAGGAAACTATACCCAGTTTTAGCCTTGTAGCAAGCCATGTACGCTGTTGGGATCCAAGCTTGCAACGTCCCCTCAGCTCGGTGACTTCACAAGTTTCCGCAATTAAATAAGTGGAGTCCTTGATCACAAATATTATCGAAGTTAGCTACGATAGAGACCAAAGGCTTAAGTTCAATAAGACAAACTCCACAAATCCCTTACGAGGTGGAAGCCCATGTTATCTTGAATCAGTATCCGTTCCTGCACGTACTAAATTTCCTCTCGATTCCAGCCCTCATTTAGATTGCGGCACGAGTATGACAGGCCATCCATGAGAAATTCAAACTCTTACAAAGGGATGGTATTTCATGAATGGCAGCAATGGCATATTGCAGAAACTTTTCTCCCTTCTAATCTGCTTTATTCCCATGCTAACATTTCGTGACACAAACCTTTCAGCAATAATATCACAAAAATGCAAACAGTACTAGCCAACTCCTTTGCAGACTGATGAAGAATATGTGATCAACAGAATGCCTCCCCATGTGATGCTTCTATGGTTTCACGACTGATGATGATATGCCGCATCACATAATAAGTGCGTTTGAATAGGAACCTGGTTCTATATACAAATTTTACAGAATCACGCTGTGTAGATGATGAATTACAGTTGCCTGTCTGCTGCTTCACAGGATTGGCAATAATGAAATCACGTGTCAATGAATGTCTGGGTTTGGCTAAAGTTTTGGGAAAGCATGCTCCTCTCTTGTGTTTTTAACTCACAAGCAAGCCAAATATCAAAACTTAAATATTACCTCCTGCAAAGAACAAGCAGAACAATGTAAGAAAAAATCCAGATGAATTTTTTGTACAATCTTTTCTAAGATGTTATAATGAACCTAGAACCCATGTTTCTGTAACTCAACATTCTTCTCCATCATGGAAAATGATATGTACAGTATGCCTAATAACAAGAAAAATGTGGGCAAGTGTTCAAGTTTCATGCTCAGCAAGCAAGGTTGCGATAAGCCTAAGACATCGATATGTGTGAGATAGAGCGACGAACAGACAGAGAGAGAGAGAAGAGGTAGGAGTTGCAAAAAAGTTAAGAGTATAACTGCATTTAGTACGAAGCAAATGACACCAAAGTTCAACCCAAAAGCACCATATAAACAAAAGATTACACAATTTTTGAACTGTGCCTACTAAAAATTATGCATACTAAAAATTGCAGCAACAGTTAACTTTATCAGGTTACAGAACAACTTTATGTAGCAAAAGTTCTCTAGAATATCCAGAAAATATAAATGCCCTTTCTATCGAATCACTTGAAGATGTAAAAATGGTCTACAGTGAGCCCTGGAAAGTGGAGGATGAGGGTGATACTCAGCTTCCTATTTCTGATCGTGTTGATCCTAACATAAGACGATGGAAAAAGGGAATGGGATAAGGCATGTAAAAGGTAGCTCTTGCGGAGTAAATGCTAATGGCAGGTTGAGTGCTTCTGCCAAAATTAGAAGTTTTTTCTGCTCTGGGTTCTCAACCTGATATTCAAACAATTACTCCCAAACATTTGGTAGAACAAATAGACAATGTAGTTAGGAGATGGTTCTATGATGCATGTGTTTTATTTAATGCAGCAAATTCATTTCCTTTTCAAACTATGGTATATACTGTTACTTCTATAAACCCTGGGTCTACAATGTCATCATATTATCAGATGGGAGTTAGAGAAGAACAGTTATTGATGCAAGTGTTAAAGAAATAAGAACATGTTCTGATGAGTTGGAACTACGTTAGTGAGAAACAGGATGCAGTGTCATGGAAGATGACTAAATGGATAAAATGAAAAGAACATTCATAGATTTTCTTGTAAATTGTCCTAATGCCAAATACTCCAAAGACTACTGTTGTTCTGTTTCATGTCTTTTATGATATTGTGAAAGAAATAGGACCTGAGAATATTATGTGGTTCATCATAGATAACCAGCAAATTATATAGGTAAACTACCTTTTGAACTGAATGTGCTACTCATTGCATCAATCTTATGCTGGAAAGATCATAGCAAGATGGATGAAATGAAATCAAGCATTAAACAACGTTGAAAAATCATAAACACATCAGTCACAGTTATGAGTTTGATGAGAAAATATGCACATGTAGGTGAAACAGTCTAGCATTCACAAACTAGATTTGCTACAAATGTTTTAACAGGACAAGATATGGTTAAACAAAGAAATGCTTTGAGGAAGATGTTCATAAGAGAAAGCCAAAAGAAGTTGTAAATATTATATTTAACAGCCAAATTCAATAATTATGCATCAAATTATTGAAAATCAGCATACCCCTTTGTTAAAGTTTTATAATTGGTTGACAATGAAGACAGGCGTACCATGAGATACCTTTGTGAAGCTATGGACAAAATAACAGAGGCTACATAGACAACCTCAAGGGAAAAAAGTTGTATATTAGACTATAGAGAATTACATATCGGAGGTGACTGGACTACTATATAATGTCCTTCAAGCAACAGCATATTACTTAAATTATGCATTGAGATATCCTGCAACATTTAAAACGGACAGGGAAGTGAAGAACAAGCGCTCACTAGATAGCTTCGAGATATTAGTGAACAAGCCTCATCATAAGGAAATATATGATAATTACTAAGGTGCCATGGAAGAAATGCAGCCGTTTGGAACAGAACAATAAGCCCGTGGATTGCACAAAGGGGTATCTTTCATAAGTGTATTTTTAGTAATTTTATTTGTTGTAAGTGAATATGTGGTCAAATAGGTTAGGAGTGACAAAGCAAACCCTAAAAGTTTTGCAATCAAAATCTTCAAAAAAGTATACAGCATAAGTGGATGTAAAAAGAAATTGGAGTTTTCCCAACAAATCCGCGCTAAAAAGAGAAATAACTAGAACCTATGTAACACGGGTACTGTTCTGAAGGAGCAGTACCCGCACCGTACCGGTATGGGTACAAGTGCGGCCTCGGGTACGTCCCGGCTACGGTGTTGACCGTATTGGGTACCGTCAACTTACCCGAGGTCAAACCCGACCATTTTCGAACTCGATCAAAGTTGACCGAGTCCAAAATGGTCCATCGCATATTCTAGAAACCATTTTTTTTCCCTCTCTCGCACGATACCTTCACCCTCTCACCTCTTCCCCCCTCGCCCCTCTCGTCCCTCGCCCTCTCGCCCTGTGCCCTCTCTCTCGCCCTCTTGCCCTGTGCCCTCTCTCTCGGGCTGTGCACAGCAGAAGGAGGTGCCTCGCGAAGAAGAACACTAGGTCCATTTTGTTCCCATCGCAGGTATTTTTCTTGGTCTTTCCGCTTCTTTCTAGGCCTTTGTTTTTTATCGTGGGGCTGCATTTCGTCTGGCCAATCAAAGATATACTATTGTTGGTATATATATCGACTATATCCATCATCCTCGTGTTGTTTCTCTTCTGCTCTCGACCGGCAACTTTACCTGCGACCGGCATCAGCTGATGGTGGCATTACTGAAGTTAGGGAGGAAATCCACACCGTGAACAGTTGGAACAGCCATGGAACTTGGAAGTAGGCTAGCAGTCCCTTGGAACTCCCAAAGGACAGATTTTTTGTCTTGGAATTCTTTGTATCTATAAATTTGGATCATGATTTAATGATTTATGAATATGTTATTTTGTTTGTAATTTTTTGATACATATATATATAGATGTGTGTTTGTGTGTGCGTGTGTGTGTGCGTGTGTGTATGTGTGTGTGTACGGCCATACCCCTGCACCGAAGATTTTGAAAAATGATCCATACCCGTACCCGCACCGGTACCCACACCTATGTGACATAGGCTAGAACATAAAAAGTTAATACTGTAATAAGCTAGTTTGGACTATATATTGACCCTTAAAATCGACTTAGTGCATCATAAGTATGAATAAATTTTCTCTTTATTTATTTTAGGCAATTAGGAAAAACTTCATTATGAAAGCATAGAGAGCGTTGTTCTTATCAGCTTGGAGTTATGTACTGATTCATGAGTTGAAGAAGAACCAGTACCATATTCTAGGAGGAAGATCTTTAACGGTTCAAAAGAGCAGGAGGAAGATGAAGATAAGAGCCGATGTATACCGGAATGATGTAGACTTTGAATGAGACAATGTAAATAAAGATGAAAATGAAGAGATGGTGAATGATCATATGTTCAATTTGTATTTGCATTGAACAAGTTTATTATGATACAAGACTTTAAGTCTTTTTTTTTTATGTGTTAGGACCATAGCCACAACTTCAGGTTTTTATAAGCGAGGTTTTCTTAGGTACTTTTCAGCAAAGTTGTATTTTCAAGAAGACATTGGGAGAATCTTGACATTTTTCTGAGAAACTGAAAAAACAATCCGAAAAAATTGTGAAACAAAAAAAACTACTAAGAAAGCATTAAAAGATACTGAAGTAAAATGATAAAATTATAAAGATAATGCTTTCATGAAGATAAAAATGATGATAAACAATGTAATTCAAGTTGGATAAACTGCTTGCATGCTCTAAATATTGTCAAAAACACAATAAATTGTTTTGACATTTTTTTAAAAATATAGCTTCTTTTTTACGTTTTCTCTTTTTCTCTGTTTTTGGGTTAATATTGTGATAGTTATGATTATGATATTATGTGGCTTATGCATGTTAAAATCTTTACTGCTATATTTATGTGTGACATGATTTTCATAGAAAACACATTTTCTTAGCTTTGCCAGATTTTTTTCTAAGTTTTTGAACATTCAAAAAACTCATTTACAATATTTTTCATTGCTGGATAACTATTGGCCTGAGCTACATGTTATGTTATGAACTTCACAAAATTGTGGCCAATATTCATTTTTCCAAGGCCCTTCATGGGAGCTTCTTCAAATGTCTTGTTCACAACAAGAATTTACTATCATAGACCTGTAACTTTCAGATATGCATGAATACAAATTACCTGCCCTTCCCTTCCAGACCCACCATCTCTCTCTCTCTCTCTCTCCCCCCCCCCCCCCCCCCCCCCCCAAAAGAAACACCCCCCACCCAACTCTAAGAATAAATAAATAAATAAGGAACAGTTCTCTGCTTTTAAATCGAGTTAGAAGACTAGGGATTACAATGTCTTGCATTTTCCACAAGAAAAGGAATTAGGGAGCTATAAGAATTATTTAAGGAACAACCAATTTGACAGTTACGTAAACATATTTTTCATACTTATATATGGATGTATGTATTTACTAAATATGCACATATGCACTTCTAAATGCATAATGTAAATAGGTGTATATAACGCATTATCATAATTTCTTGTACTCTATATCTGTCTTTTATCTGTTTTTATTTTTTGTGTCTTCTTTTCTTAAAGTTTCCTGTTCCTTTCTGTATTTGACTTTGTCTTTTCTACTCTGGTCCTTTTTGGGCTTTGACCATCGGGCTGGACATTGATCAGTCCCAACAGCTAATTCTAGCCTCAGCTTCTTCATTCTATACAAGAAGGGATTAGTCCCTCTTGTTCATCATGCATTTGCCAAACATACAGGCTATGAATAAATAAATATATATCTTTCATGTGTTACTGCCATATGGCACTTGTGCATTAGTGAGACTGTATTGGGAGCATTTCAGCCACACCTTTGTGTAGTCTCTGGGGAAGATATTTGAGTTATTGTCAAGTCATTTTTTTACTTGCATGCTTATGAAGCATAGTCACAAATATTGTTAACGGGTTTTAAACAACAATGCCTTTTCAGCTAAAAAACTCGCGAAAAATTCAGTAACTTTCTTAGTAAAGAAAAAATCATAAAAATTAGAAACAAGTAAATAATGAAAACTAATAAGAAAACATATAACTTGGTAAAATGTTAAAAAATAATGTTTTAGTAATTAGTGATGATAGAAATGAAGATAAATTTAACTTAACTTTTAACTTTAAAGCAAAAATAATGTAAAGATAATGAGAAAATAATTGATTTTGGAGTTTTTTTTTCCAAAGAAAAGGTGAAAAAGGTAGGTTTTTTTGTTTTCATTGTTTTTAACATTTTTATCAGGTTCTTTTCGAAAGTACGAGCTTTTTGTGACTACAATATGAACATAAAGTGCAGCTTTACATAGTATCAGAGCCAAATAGTTACGCTCTGAATTTTGCTGCCTCAAGTCATCTGTTCAGCTGTCCGTAGCTGGAGATCTTGCTGTTGAATGCTATTGTCAGGTCTTGGTTCTACATCAATGTTATAGAAGCCTTCTCCTTTCATGCTGCAGATTGTGATGTCGGACCATTTAAAGCTGCATTTTATATTTGATTCAATATTAATGGATCCAGTAATTACCCCTCTATTTGGGCTAAAATTAGAAGCCATAACGAGGGACAAGGTTTTGGGTTCTATGCGAGTAGAACCATCATAAGGCCCAAACTCAGACTTAAGAAACAAAAAACAAACAAATCCAGGTTCTAGAAGGCAATGAATGAGATGACGCACTTGAATTTTTGGAGAAGGCATGATGAATGAGAGAGAAAAAAGAATCTGTTGTTGCAGCTTCTTCTACCAAAGAAAGTGGGACATGAAGTTTAAGCCATTGATAGACCTTGGTCGTATATGAAACATTAAAGGCAACCTCAGTTTGGAAGAAATCAAAATCAAGGCAATGAAAGGGTCATATGTTACAGTTGCAATGAAATGGTGGATAAGAAGACTGTGTCGTAGACTCGAGAAGGACAATCAAAGTATACTGAGAACTTCAGCACTCAATAACTTGATCACAACCATATCACGATTTTCATTACAAAAGGAACTTCAACACATCACGAGCAAGGGCCCCATGTGAGCTTCACAAAAGCAGTAATGTCTTCATTTTCTCCACCAGGTAAGCTTGGCTTCTTATTCAAGAGCATCTCTTTCTATCATTCCCAATGAATCTGTATTATCCAATTGTTGCACCAATTCATGTACTTCTTATGTTTCTACCATGGATGGCTCATGACTTGAAGTAAAATGCACAGGCAATTTTAAAAACTTACTGAAAATTGGAAAGGGTTTTACACTTCAAAAGTTGCACGTATGTCAGAACATAAATTGAATTTCCTTTCAACATCTCAACTTTTGGACCTTGCTATGAAATTTCTTTCCCATCGAAAGATTGCTGTAGAATCAGAAGTTCAGTACGTTGATTGGCCAAGTCGAAGAACTACATAATGAAAAAATTTCTTGCAAACATTGTGATTTTGAAAAGATACATGTTATTCTATTTGCAATTAAAAATTATTTAATGAAAAGAAGTCATTTGAATTGGTGTACTTGAATATATCAGGTCGCACCCATTATGTCAAGAGGAGTATCATATTATCTGGTCGTTGAATATTACATTAGATTTTCTGGGATATGCTTCCTAAGACTTCAGTCCAAAGTTCTTTCCTTCAAAGCTTTTCATAATAAGATAAATAATCGATACAACATAAACATAACGATCTTTAAATCTAATTCTGCAGAAGAATACGTATCAAATGATTTTTAAAATTATTTCAAGAAATGGAATTATTCATCAACAATCTTGTCCAGAAAACTTCAATCAAATGACTTAGCCAAAAGAAAACATAGGCACTTCATAGAAACTATCAGAACATTACCTGTCTCAAGAGAAATACCTAAAAATTTGTGTCGAAGCCACCCTTATCTCTACCTGCTTAATAAATAGAATGTTCTCCACATCTTGATATCTTCTTTGAAAAATTTTAGGGGGAATGCAACCTGATTTTAAAAGACTAAGACATTTTGAGTTCAAATATTTTGTGTTAATAAACACAGGAGCCTTTCCCAAAAGCCATACCTTGTGCCATTATTCAACATGCTGAAAAATAGCACAGCATCTAAATGTTTTGATATCAAACATGTGTAAAGAAACTTCTTCTTTTTTTTTTTGGAAAATGTGTGTGGTTTTCAAAGATCCAAGTTAAAAGAAGAATATGTTTTGTTGTTAGATTTTTTGTCTAAATTAGATATTGGTTGTTTGACAAGTGATAATATCCATGAAACACCATCAGTTGCCTATCATGTAATTGTTGAGAGAACGCAGTCTTGGTTTGATGCAGATATGCATGTCAATGATTTTTCATAAATATCTTTGTATTACGATCTTCTGACATAAGAGCATATGGTCAATACCATTTCTTTGAGGCTTGAGCCATTTTAAACTCTCTCTACCTTGCAATTTCTTCATCGATTTCCTGGATGGACATTCGGAACCATATCTGATGACAACTTTGTCTGTACAGGCATAGCATCCAAATGTATCAATCAAACTTTCCTACTTTGTGTCAGAAGGGTAGTCATATGTTGGTAGTGCTACATCAAAATCTAAATCGACAAAACCTTATATTACCCAACCATTTATGGACATTTGTTCTACTATGTAAGGCTGTAAGCAAGTCTCTAATTGAATTGCAACATTCGGGTTCGCTCTACTTGAGTTAGGAGAATCTTTTTACATACCCTTGTTCCATCAACTTTTTCAATGAAAACTCTGCGTCAAAGATATCCAGATCTTTCCATTTTATCAGGTTGATGCTGGCTAAGACAATTTCAAAACCTGTATTCCATTTTATGAGGTTTCTGAGTGCTTCTCTCTTAGTTTCCATTCTAGCCCTCTCTCTCTCTCTCTCTCTCTCTCTCTCTCTCTCTCTCTCTCTCTCTCTCTCTATATATATATATATATATATATATATATATATATATATATATATATATATATATATATATATATATATATATATATATGTCCATGTAAAAGTGAACCAGTGCTTTCGTGTTGTCATTTTTTTGGCCCCCCACTACTCACTATTGTTTTCAGTAGGCCTTGCATGTTGATATGCTCTTTCCTTTCATCCTTTAAGACCATGTTGCAGATCTTGTCTTTTACTATTGCAAGCTGTGGGGGAAAATTTTCTTTCCCAACAAAGCAAAGCGTAAAAGATAAAAGGGAATAGATTCCCTCTAACAAAAAGTGGTTACATTATTACAAAGGACAAAGAAAAAGAGAACTCAAGGCTACAGGTGGCTTCTGTTGGATGTGTTAAAAAAAAAAAAAAGAGAGAACGAAAACCCTAAATTCTAAGATGGATTTGGATTAGGTCAACTTTGACCGAGTCCAAAATATGGCAGATATGTACACGGGTACGTTGACTGTACCCAATACAGTCAAACACGTACTCGAGACATACCCAAGTACATACCAGTATCCGCACTGATATTGTGCCAATACAATACGAGTATTGCTCCTAAGAAGCAATACCCGTGTTACAAAGGTTGCAGTTTATTATGGATAATACAACAAATTATAAAGTTGCAGGTGGAATGTTAGCAGCACGCTATGAGTCATTTTATTGAAGTACATGTGCGGCTCATTGTGTAAATCTAATGCATCATAATTCATAATCTTAGTGAAAGAGATGATATGAAATCAAATGTGGCAAGATGCTAAGAAATCATGAAGTTCATCTATAATCATTCCTATGTCATGAATTTGATAAGAAAATTCACAAAAAGGGCTCAATTGATCTTACATGCACATACAAGGTTTGCCACAAATGTTTTGATTGAGCACTGAGCAGGGTATAGTCAAGCATAGGACTTCTCTTAGGCAAGATGTTCTCTAGTGATGATTGGTTATATCTTCTATAGGATACTTATATAAAGCTATGGGTAGAGAAAAGGAGGCCATTCAAGACAACCTCAAGGACATGAAGAGATTGTATATGTCTATATGGAGGATTAAATATGAGAGGAGGTCAGGACAACTTCATCAACCCCCTCATGCAGCTGCCTACCATTTGAATCCAACCATTAGGTTTCTTCCTACATTTAAACAACATGATTTGTTAGACTGCGTTGATGTATTACTCCCAGATGCAAGAGAACAAGATGTTATCCACTTGTCGTTGAACAAGTATGATATAGCATTTGGTGACATGAGGAGACATTCAGCAATTCTATGCAGGTCAGCATGCGTCCAGGTATTACAATACGGGTTTTAACTTTCTAAGATTATCTGTTTTTGGTGTGTTCTTTTATTATTTCTTAATGTTCATTTTGTTGTTTAGACATACAGTGTAGTACTTTAGGGGTTGACTACCTAAAACTTAGAAAGTTGGTAGTTCAAATCCTCAAGCAGATGTGCAGTGCTAATGGATGTGAAAAAAATTGAAGTATTTTCTAACACATCCATAGCAAGAAAAGAAATAGGTTGAAACACAAGAGGCTGGATGACCTTGTCTTTGTCTGATACAATATGAAATTGAACAAAGGTAAATAATAAATACATTATACACTTGTTTTGCAATACATATTTTCAATAATTTCTTAATTTCTTCTTCTTGTTGCTTTAAAATTTAGGCAATTAGCATCAACATCTGGAAGCAAGCATCATACCCAAATTTAATCCCATCCACCTAGGCTATATAGATGTGTTAGATCCTTGAGCTGAAGAAGAACCAGCAGCCCTACTTGAGGATGATGATGATGTTGAGTGGTTAAACATTGAATGAGTAGGAGGGTTTGGTCAATGGTGAAGAAGGATAGCTTGCATATGCTGGTGAGGGCATTCCAATCGAAGGGGATGAAGAAAATGAAGCAAATAAGGATGAAGATTATAATGAAGATGAAGAAGATGAACAGATAGATTTTATGTTCTAAATTCTCAAAGATATGATGTAAACAATAAAACTTTTACTGCATATGTGTGGATGATGAATTATGAATGTTTATTTATTTGTGTGGTTACTATGATGAGTTGTTTTATATGTGCTTACGATACGATACAATACACATATAGGTCAGCACACCCGATACGTGATACAATACAGCTTTTACAACATTGTAGGTCTCCATTTATCATGTCTATCATGTTTATTCGCATAAAGATGGCCTTCAAGAGCATGTGCATTGAAGAAGCTAAATGCAATAATTAAGTAGCTGGGAATTCCATATTTTCATGCCCAAAGGTTATGGAACTTATTCTTACTGTATCCACCAACATCCATCTAGATGGAACTACACTTTTCGTATGCACTATCACCAACACAAAGAATGGACATGTTGTTAACTTCCAAGTGAATAATAAGCAGAGTGGTTATGAAAAAGAGAGTTACAGTTGGCTGAATGTTGACTAGCCTGTCCTGTTTCGATCAGATTTAACTCCATATCTTGTGAGGCAGCCCAACCAGGTTCATATGCTTCAAGAAATCCAACCTTTGCCTTGTTAGGGAGGTCATGAGGATGAACAAATGGCACACCTTGTGGCCAGCCAAGCTCAGTGCGTACACTCAGGCAAGGGCTGTCCAAAGAATGTATATGCTCCTCGCATTCTTTAAGACTGCAAAACCGCAATTTGATGCCTTTCTTATCTGCAATATCCTGAACCCGCTGCTTAAGAACCCTCTGAGCTTCAAGCCTAAGCCTCTTTGAAGGAGGCAGTGGCTTACACTTTGTAGATGTTTTCCTCTTTTTCAAGGTAGCTTTCAGAGATCCAGCACCTGCATATCTAGACTATTGCCATCAGCAGCAGCAGTAAGGAAAGCGAAGTTAACATTATATGTAGCAGGATAATAATTTTAATTAGTGATTACCATCAGGAGCTGATGAAAAAGTATAACTTTGAAATCCATGTCTATTGAGGACTTGATCAGTAGGATGGTAGCTTTGCATAAAATCATCCACCCCTATTGGGTGCTGAAACTGAGACCCAACACCATGCCCAGCAGCTACCATCTCTGAACAGCATAGTGTTGCCATTGACCGGGGCATTAGCTTAAAAGACAATGAGCATCGTCCATACATATTACCCTGCAAACTACTCACCTCAATACGGTGCATTGCTGGCTTGATGTATCCAGCTGTTGCCCAATAGAGAGCCAAGCCAGGGTAAACAATGGCTTCTTGAGGGCCTAGGTCATCCACCAGCAGCCAGCGACCATGCTCATCTCTAATATGTAGACCAGCTTTATCTGATTTAGATAGTGTAATCAAACTCTTATCCATTTGTGGTTCATGGTCTGGAAACATGACCAGCTGACTATCATCATGGCCTATCAAGGTACCATGTGCAGCCTGAAATGATGACCTTCCATGGCAGCAAACTGAGAGAACTGAAGAAGATATTTCATTGCTTCTTAAAGGAAAATTATCAAGTATCTCCATGAAAGATATGCTACGCAAGTTCAATGAGTAACTGATAGCATCCAAAATATCACGAGCAGCCTTACCAAGAACAGCAAACATATCAGGTAAACCTGCTGGAGGCAATTCCATTGGATTTGTGGATTCCATCTGTGTCAGACCAGGCCTGAAATCATAGGTTTCTTGCCCAAGTTGAGGATCGGCATAATAACCGGAAGTCTTGCACCAATCACGAGGGTCACTAGTGCGGACCATTTCAGTAGCTGCATATGTCCTTTGATGGAAAAACAGACGAGCAGATTCAAGTCCAGATCTGAGAAGAGCATCATCTCCAAGAGGGAACTGGATGATAGCAGCAGAGTACTGAGCAAGCGATTGAGACAAAGTTGACATGGAAATTTTGTATGAATCAGACGGAAGACCTTCAGATGCTATAAGATCAGTGAGCTGTACTCTTCCAAGAGATGGGAGGGCTCTGCCAGCCATTGCACCCATTCAAGGGACTCAACGCCAGGAACCACCAGTAAACAAATCCAAAAAGTGCTCTAACTGAAATAGTTTCGAGAAGAAAACTTCTATCAGATAGAAGCAGCAGCAGACAACAAGTCTATGGTCCGCCTTATGCATGCAATAATGTATATTTTGAGAGAACATGACACTCTGATCTGCCAAAAAAGATTTATGAAAATAAAATTAGAAATGGAATCTGAAGATATGAGAAACTAAAAGAAATTCTGGACTAGTTACTATAAAAGACAGCCCTTAGATGAAATCACTTGCAAGAAAGCAACGTCCATGGACATATTGATCATTTGGATTAAAAGGCTTCAAAATCTGGCTTTTCAATAAGGTAAATGCTGAAGCATCTAGGAAACCTGGTTTTGCTTTGTGGACAACAGCTCCTAACCTGTTTATATCTAGAGACCTGAAAGTCGTTACTTTAAATTCTTTAATGACAAAGGCCTGGTTTTTTAAATGGTTTCACCATAATAACTTAAAATGGAAGGTTATTAAGTAAGGTAATCGGTATCATGAATTCAGCATCATAAATGCAGGTTTTCATGTTTTATTGTAAACATCATAGAAAATATACCAAAAATAATTGTATAACTATCCACAATTTCCTACAGTTCAAGCACACTCCAATGAACAAAAACCAATTGACAGAATAATATGATTGATAGCCTTGGAATTTTTTGAAACACAGTCTCAATGAAAGCTAAGGTTTTAAAGAAAACATGTAAAAATCATCGCAAATTTTAGCTTCTCGCTTGGATGTCAATTGTAACATGGTCTGATTCAATTGGAAGAAACTAACATCAAACACAAATCCTGCAATCCATTCCTCAAGCACCAAATTCTACAAACCAGCATGAATCATCCTAAAACGCTTCTCCATACCTGAAACAAAATCACACCAAAGAACCAAAAGAGGGGAAAAAACAAAATGAAATAATTTGCCTCACTTGTCATCAGAACCAACTACCAAAGTCAACTGAACTACAAAAAGGGCATGCAGAACCATTTCTGACAAGAAGCATCAATTATATGCATACATGAATACATAAAAAATGAAATAAAATATACCCTCCCCTGACAGAAAAATAAAAGAAGACAAATAAGATAAACAAAAAAACTGATAATGCACCACATTGTGGAGAAACAAATGAGAAAATCAAAAATGCAAAGAAATCAACTAACAATTTTGAATTATGTTTCAGTATACATGCACAAAAATGTTGTGCCACGTAATGGCCCTACGAGAAAAAAAGATCAGGAGGAAGCAAGAGAAGGAGAGGGATCCTACCAAAATTTGACTAAATTTTGACGACAACCAAACAAAGACACAAAACCAAGCAGTTTTCTTAAACCAGGCTTCAAACCCACTTTCATTTTCATCAGAACTACAGGAAGGAATCATATTCTGCCCCATCAGTTCAATGCCACATGCGTCCATGATTTAGTGACCATCATAGAATTGATGTCTTTGCCAATGTAGCAAGTACTTGGACATGCATCATGCCATCAATTTCAGTTGGTTCAATGATTATGCTAGTTTGCCTGCTTGGACCAAATTCTTCAAGGTCTATGCTTGTGAAGATACCTATTTCCCTTGTCTCACTTATGCTTTCAAAGCCCAAACACTTCCATAATATATTAAGCAGTGTCATCTAATGCTTGCAGGTTCCAGCTCAAGGATTGAGACCCTCAATTTTTTAGTAACAAAAACATTAAAAACACTATGTTCACATTTCTTTCGTAGACAACAGCCTAATGAAGCTGGGGGTACTCCCCAGCAACAAGAAGCACCTCAGGACCTCAGGTCCTCAAGGATAACCAAAAAAAATGGCAACCTGTAACTACATCAAGAAATAAAATCAATAGGCAGTTCCATGGCCAGAAAGCAAGGCCTCTTTGTAGCCGTACTGCAATTTCCTCAGAAATGACTCTTTGCGCCAGCAAGCATGTTACATTAGCAAAGTACAGCAAAGCCCAAATCAGTAGTGACAAAGATGAGGCCTCTACATTGCTACGAACCCATTACATAACCAAAGGTACGTTGCAGAATTTAACTACTAAAGTTATATCCATAATATTGGTGATTTTATGCGATAACCGCCTGAAGGAAACTGCTTCCAGTCTGCGTTTTAGTACTCAGGACCAACATTGACTCACAAGAAATAGAAGTCAAGTTTAGCGTGATATAGCTAAACTCAACCAAAATAAAACACTCGTCGTCCTCAGTAGGAGACATGCAGAAAAGAAGTTCGAAGTTCATCCGATAGAAACCCGATATTCAGATTCACCGAAACCAAAACCCAAAAAAAGGTTTTGTGCATGAGCAAACCAATACAGCTAGACAATTCATTCCGTAGAAAGAAGGCGGAAAAAAAACCCTAGTTGGTGGAAAGAAAAATTCCCAAATTCCATTCACAACGGAGGTCCCCGGAAAAATATAGAGAAATATCCAAATCCAAACAAAGCAGAATCCCAGATTCAAGGATAAAGGCTGCACAGTACCGGGTGAGAAAAGGCAACGACTGTCAAAATTCACAAATATCAGCAGAAAAAAAACCATAATCATCAGAAAAAGAGAACCCCAAAAAGCACAGACAAGCATACCAACTCTCCACAGTCCATACCCAGATCCATGGACAAGGTGTCCATCTCCACACTCGGGATGCCATACGAAAATCCAAACATTTAAAAGAGGAGACGAGATCTACCTGTAGCTCGAAGGAACCGGTAGTTTGACAGTGCATCCCACGAATTTCGTTCTCCTCTGCCTTCACAAGAACCGCAGGGAAGCACGGAGTGATTCCCTGTCACCGAGCCGCCAGAGTAACCAGGAAAATCGTGGACTCTTATTGACCATAGGTCCCTCCCCGATCACCTCGATCGATAGGGGCACCATCCCACAGAGTGTGAGAGGGGGAGCGAGCGAGGTCGCCGTTTGGCCGAATCCGGGTATCAGACTTTGGATGAGATCATGTGAAAGCGTGTCGATCCGGGTGCAGGTGCTTTTCCGACCAATGCTTGTTCGAATCAACCAGTGGAATCTCTATTTTCTCTGTTATGCCATGGCTGTAAACATAAATTCACTGGTCTACATTCATTGAGGGTAAAATACGTTATTTCATATCATTATAACTGAGGCGGGAATACTTCTTTTATAACTTAGGCCTCATGTCATGCATAGCGATTTCACTGTGCACTAGGTGAAAAGGTGAAAGTTGCCGTTTTTGTACGGCTTTTTATTTTCAATTCAAACACAGGAAAAATTTTCATGTGGAATCGGTTGTGGGCAGCTAATGTGGCTATGCCACTGGTTACTCCCCTTTATAACCACCAACCGGCGGTCATGAAACCGGTCATCCCTGCGGCCCCTAGCAAGACAGGCAGGAGGAAGGAGTGCTGCATAGTGCACTCCCCCAAAAACCTGGTGGACTCAAGAAGAAGCTGCATGGTGGAGCGAAAGCGAAGCTAGATGTTGAAGATTGAGGTTGCCCATTTTATCTCCCACCCCTTGATTTATTGACGTTGGAGGATGTTCTTCTTTGGAAGCTTACAAGTTGCCATAAAGACTTTCCTGATGACATAAATGACCTTGTAAAGTCTTTCTGCTTTGTGCATTCCTTAACGGGACTGCAAACATTATATTTGCAAACATTATATTATGTGTAACTTTTGTGCATAACAGATAATAAGAAAAATCACACAAGGCATGGAGTTGTCTCTCGTGGATGTAGGTCAAAATGACCAAACCACGTAAAATCATGTCTTTTTCTATTCTTTCATATATTTTCCACATCGTATCAACACTAGGTTCGATCTTGGGACCTATGGGTTATGGGCCCACAATGTAAAATCACACTTGATGGCGCGATTTGGTTCATTCTGATGTGTGGGGTCCAGCCCCTTTAGTTTCATATTCTGGTTTTCGGTATTATGTTACATTTATATATGATTTTTCAAAGGCTACTTGGATTTATTTACTGAAATCTAAACATGAAGTTTTTGATAAATTTCAAACGTTTTATAATATGGTAAAAAATGAGTATGAGAAACAAATTAAAATCTGAAGGACTGATAATGGTACCAAATATAAAAACATTAAATTTGATTTACTGATAATGGTAAAGAATATAAAAACGTTAAATTTGATTTTTTTTTTTTAAATGTGGTATTGATCACTAATTCACTTGTGTGGGCACTTCTCACAAAACGGAACTGCCGAGAGAAAAAAACCAGTATCTTCTTGAAGTTACTCATGCTTTATTTTTCTAAATAAATGTCCCTAAGATGTATTGGAGTGATGCCATCATATATGCATGTTATATTATTAACCATGTGTCTAGTAAAAATCTTCAGAAAAGTGCACCTCTTCAAATTCTAAAGGGGCGTAAGCTCAATTTAAATCACATGTGAATTTTTGGATGTGTTGCTTTTGTATCTAGGCAATAGCAAAACATAGACAAACTTAGCAATCATGATCTTAAATGTATCTTTTTAGGGTACTATGTATCTTAAAAAGGATACCAATGTTATAGTATAGAAGAAAAGCAACTCTTTTATCTAGAGATGTTGTGTTTGATGAAAATACACCTTATTTTCATCAGCCAATACTAGAAAATCATATTATGAAGGAGAATTTCCCCCCCACATCTATAGTTATTGGTGAGACTTGCCTTCAGGGGGAGATTGTGTGTTGCCAACTACTACAGATCCTTACAATGAGTTTACAATTATAAGAAGAAGCCAATATTCACCTAAAGTATTATAAGAGACCAATACTAAGATTGTAGCTCCAAACCATCAAAACAATACCCAAACTACTGTAGTTGTTGCTAACCAAAATGATACCCAAATCACTATGAGAAGATCAGAATAACAAATCAAGCCACCTACTTATACTTCTATAAATTATCCTACAAAACATTATATTGGATACAAGAAGATTAACCACAACAACTAGTGAACTTACATGGGTTAAAACCCTTATATCAGATTGGGCTACACGTTAATCTCTCTATGTCTTTGCATTGTGACAATCAGGGTCGCTATTCATATTTCAGCACATTTAGTTTTTCACAAAAGAACTAAATATATAAAAATATATTGTCATTATGTTCACAAGAAAGTTTAAAAAGGTGAAATATCTACCCCATACACCAGAAGTTCAGAACAGCTAGCAGACAAACTTAATAAAGGCTTGACTCAAGAATTACATCGCAAAGTATTGAGCAAGTGGGGATGTATGAATATCTACACCCCACTTGAGGGGAGTGTTGAAGATCGAGGTTGCTTATTTTATCTTCCACCCATTGATTTATTTGGGTTGGAGGATGTTCTTCTTTGGAAGCTTACAAGTTGCCAAAAAATCTTTTCTTGATGGAGTGAATTACCTTGTAAAGTGTTTCTGCTCGGTGCATTCCTTAACGGGACTGCAAACATTATATTATGTGTAACTTATGTACATAACAGATAATAAGAAAAATCATACAAGGTGTGGAGTTGTCTATAGTGGATGTAGGTCTGAATGACCGAACCACGTAAAATTGTATCTTCTTCTATTCCTTCATATATTTTCTACAGTAGATCTCTCTCCTTACTTGGTGATAAAACACAAGACCTCCTGTCAAAATATGAAGGAGATTACTAATTAGCTTATGGGGACATGGGCTCGAGTCGCTGAGATTGGTGACGTTTTATTTCCAGGTAGCATAAATGACTTGAGCGAGGAATCAGGGCAGACACAGACAGCTCCATCCGATAGTAAGGGCCTGTTTGGTTGGAGGGAAAGGGAAGGAAAAAGGAGGGATTGAACAATCCCTCCTTTGTTTGGTTGGCTAACTAAAAAGGAGGGAAAGGGGTAAAGTGTATTTGGTTGGGAGAGGAAGGAAAGGGAAGGGAGGGAAAGGAAAGGATTGTATAGTGTAAATGCAATCCCTTCCAAATCGGACGGATTGTGAAAGAAAAGAAAGGGAGAGAGGAGCAAAAGTATTGACTGCCCACAATACCCCTTCCTTCACTTTCTTAATTTTTTAAACATTTTGACTATTAGGGGTATTATTGTAAAGTATTAATTTTTCCTTTCCTTTCCTTCCTTTTGTATCCAAACAAACTTTTTAATCATCTCTTTCCTTTCCATTCCATTCCATTCCTTTTCCTTCCCTTTCTCTTCCCTTCCTTTTCCTTTCCCTCCCTTTCCATCCATTCCATTCCCTCCCCCCTTCCCTCCTACCAAACAGGGCCTAAGGTCGATTGGAAGGAGGACCCAGGTGGTCAAATAGCTATGCATGTCCAGGTGTCTTCTGTGGTTACCCCTGATCATGATGGGGATAAAGAGGCGGACGGGACTAAGGGTGGGCAGCTCACTTGGCAGAAGATGCGCTTTCCTTCTCTTTTGTCCATGAAAATTTTTGCTTGGAATGTGTGTGGATTGTCCCGCACGGAGGCTAAACAAGATCTTGCGAATCTCTTGAAGGGCTATAGTCCTCAGTTTCTGATCCTTCTAGACACGCTTCCAGCCCTTGAAGCCTTTGTTCGCTGGAGGAATAATCTTAGTGACTTTGCTCTTGTAAACAATGCTAGAGTAGCAGATCAAATAGTCAGAATCACCATATAATGGAAGTGTACGATGTTTTCTGACCAGCCAATCTAAGTTAAAAGAGCGTGGATCTCTTTATATTAGAGAGACACTGGCCACCATCCAAATTCAGGCACAACAGGGTCAGCCGTGTGATCCCCAGGAAGAGTGGAATCTTCGTAAAGCTTTGGAACAAGCACTTAAGGAAAGAACACCTGTTCTAGAAGCAGAAGGCAAGGGTTAATGAGCTTTCTGAAGGTCGGAACATGAGGTTCTTCCGTCTTCATGCTAACATTAAGAGAGGCAAGAATTCTATTAGCAATTTACCAAGTTAACAATTGACGGTAAAGATGCGAAATCTATTCATGAAGCTTTGAAGAATTCTTTAGTGGGAATGGGTCCAGTGGTATGAACTTTGAGGCTACTACGAACGGCCCAAGAGTAACAGAGGAGGACATTAAGAGTTTGATGCAACCGGTCCTTCCTGAGGAGGTGAGGAAGGTGGTGTTCTCCATAGCGAGCAATAAATCCCCTGTCTCACATGGTTTTCCCGCAGACTTCTATAAAGCCTACTGGGATATTGTTGGTAAAGTTGTGGTTGATGCTGTTCTCGACTTCTTTGTCTCAGGGCGCATGGTTAAAAAAGTTAATCAAGCTCATATAGTTATGATGCCAAAATTTCCAAGGTACTACTGATGTTGAAGATTTTAGGTCTACTGCTCTTTGCAACAACATATATAAATTCATTCCTAAGATCGTAGCCACCAGAATGAAGCTCATCTTGTGGGGAGTAATAGAGGCAGAGCGGGGCGCCTTCCTACCCTCCCATCTCATTCATTCAGGATGAGAATATACATAGCCTTTTTCCGTTTGAAGTCATTGTGGGTGGTGCATGTGAGATACTACCAGGTCATACGAAGGCCAAACTACATGGCCATTTTTCAAGTTCTTATATACAGAACTATTCTCAAGCTATTTGTGCATTTGAGATATTACCGCCTATCCCTGCGAAAAGCACGCACCATTGCGTATTAAACTACAACAATTAAATGTAATTGTGATACCGGTTGTATTTACTTGTTAAATCTAGTTTCTATATCGTTTTTGCAACAATTTGGCACCACGTGCTTTCAAGTTTTTAGACATAAGAACTATTATCAGTTCAATCCTGTAAATGAGATATTATATTAAAAACATAAAGGAAATGCCCCAATTTTAAGAAGTCTTCTCAAATAACTTGCGCCTATCAAGATATAAGGCTTTTATTTCAGAATGATCTTTTTTTGGTATTGTATCTTTTGTGCAGGCATTGGCAAATGCATTTAATTTAGGATTACAGGTACTACTTTTCGCCGTTATTGTTTTTGAGATTGCTTAAGATCATTCTCTGTTAATTTTAGTGGTTACTTCTCCCTTATATGACACTACTGACCCTCTTGCATGTTATTCATTTTTTTTTCTCTTTTGTTGGCCAAATGGGTAACCAGAGTGCAATCTCTTTTATGGAGTTATGAGACAGCCCCACCAGTAGTTGATTTATAACAGAAACAGTATGCTGTACAGAAGACTCCCTACAAAATATGGTCTGCCTCTTCCAATCCAACAGCAGTACCACTTTGGTAGAAAGGTTTCTGTGGGAAATCTCCATCCTTGAAGAAAGGCCAAAGCTATAGCAGAGGATACGTACTCTTCTTCTCTCCACTGACCCTACGAGTGCCTTATGAGCCACAATGGTCAGAATAGCATTGTCTCAACATACTGGGAAGACAGGAAACACTGGAGATTGTCCCCACCATTCTCAAGTCCAATTGCAAGCAGAAGGCATAGTTAAGACAAAGTAAGTTAATATTACGATATTTTCGGAAGTACTGCAATATTTACAACAAAACAAGAAAAACAACAGAAGCGGAAAATATCATGATATTTCAAAAATGTCACCAAAAAATATATCTCGCGATTTTATCGCTATAAAAACATGGTTTTTTTGTCCATTTAACCCTGCACTCCAATAGAGGCAGTCTTGATTTTTTTTTTCTTTCAAGTTTTAAAAGCTTGACACTTCTGGTGCTCCATTTCTTTTTTAAAATGGTAGTCTATGTTAAGAAGAGGCTTTAACAACGCAGTTCTGGACTTGTTTTTTTTCTTTTTAATGGTAAAAAGGGAAAACTCAAACATGATTAGGGCTTTTAAGTCCTCATTTTCCCTCTTTCACATTTTGTTTTGGTTGCTGCTCCTTGGAGACGTGGGAGAAGTTGGAGACATGGGAGAAGGGAGAATGTCATTCTTTCACGTTTTGTTTTGGTTGCTTTTTCATTTTCTAATTTTCATCTATAGCTTTGTTAGTTTGTGATATTGAATATCCTTCATGGTATTGTGATTGTTAAATGTTAGTTTTAGTTTTTTAGTTAATTTTAAGTATAAATTTGAATTATTACATTATTATTGACATTGTTAACATCAGAAAAACATTGTTTTGATAAGTTTATCATTCTAGTTAAACATTTTTTTAATGTCTCATCCTTAGTTATTTGTTTATTTTATTTTATGTAATTTTTTATTTTTTAAAAATATTGACAAAATTTTCTTGAAATTTTTCTGAGAAAAACAGCTTTGGTGTAAATTACCTGAAAAAAGCATCACCCATATTTTCTCAAAAACGATATTTGTGGCTATGGTTAAGAGCTATCTGAATCAGTAGCATGTTCTGCTCTTACCAACAGACTACTAAGGAGATCGGTTCCATGAGTACCAAAGTGCTTCAGTCAATCCAATTTAAGAATCTTGCCAAGAATCTCTAGTATTGTGAATGACACAGGCAGCCCTCCAGATGAGCTGACTATCTCATCATCTGTACTTACAGAAGCCTGAACGACTAGAGTTCCCTTTAGTGAATTGGTTACCGTATCTTTCCAAAAGGAATTATCTAAATGTAAGAGAACGTTTCGTCATTAACTTGTGCTGTTAAGGTGATTATGCCCCTTTTTCTAATTTCTTCAGAAAACAAGAGGAAACAAGGGAATTAGAAAAGGAAAAAATCGACAATATCTTCCATATTGCATCTCAATTTCTCTGTAATTAGTAGATTTTGTACCAATTTCGATTAATTTTCCTTTCTTTCCGATTAACTTGTGGGGTAAACCGTCCCACTTAAGACTTGGAGACATATTATCAAGATCTCTTTCTTTTTCGCTTGTAGCCTGTGGTTAGTTTGCTATTTTCCAACTCACAGCAAGTTACTTCCGTTCATGGTAAGCTGGTCTAAGATTGTGATGACATTGCTTTGAACATGATTCTGCTAAGTCATACCTTTTGGCATTTCATAAGACACCTTTTGATTTTCAATTTTGTCATTTTGAAGCACCGCAGCCTTTCTCATTCTTTCTAATTTCATAGAATGCATCCTCAAAATACATGTTCGAGTTAGCTGGCCAACTTTCTAAAGTAGGTCCCAAATTCGGTCTTAAAAACTCTTGTATTCTACAGATTCTCCTACGAGAAAATTATCGATATATTTACATTTATTTAGATAAGATTGTGTGTGTGTGTGTGTGTGTGCGTTTGTGCGTGTGAAACTCTTATAATATGTTGTCTCGTGTACTGTTGGCTTTTCTGGAGACTGAAGTTAGTTCGAGGGAATCAAACAATAGCAATCTTATTGGGATATCCAAGACTATAAGATTAAAGAAACATCACAAGAGACCTATGTGTAGAACAGTTTCTATAAAATGCTTATTATTTAATAGTTTTGGATTTGACCCACAAAATCCAATTTATTACATCAAGCTTTCATGATCATTTTCTCTATCTTATAAGTTTGGACATTCTAAGCACACATATTCGGTTAGTTCAATGGTTATCTTTCCAACAATATAGAACTTGAAAGTGAAGGATCTCAAAGGCCAATATGTTTCATCTAAGCAATCATGCAACGTTCTAACCTGCAAGAGGCCCTAAT
Organism: Nymphaea thermarum; assembly: GCA_011799765.1. Lineage (NCBI taxonomy): Eukaryota > Viridiplantae > Streptophyta > Magnoliopsida > Nymphaeales > Nymphaeaceae > Nymphaea > Nymphaea thermarum. Next base: position 58,821 of record JAANDH010000188.1, on the reverse strand, counting down.
GAAGTCCGAACCCACTAGCTAGATTTTCCATCAAGAGACAGAAGTACTTTTTAGCTAGATTTTCCAGGAACCACAACTTTTCACTGTATGGAATTCAGAGAAAAAAAAAAAAAAAACTAAAACTATCGGTTGTCTGCAACAGTGGAGATGCTAGCTGAAAAATAATTCTCAAAGATAGACACGGGGTAAATATCAAGATTTCTGAACAAAAGGAAAGTATAGACAACAACCAAGGCATGAGCCACTCATTTTCTAAATCATGCACCAAGGTTCCATAAGTTCAGCCATAGAGCACACTGCCTATCGCACACCTCGCTTTTAGAAGAAAATAACAAGAATATTCCTATCGAAAACCAATTTTACATTAAGATATCTAAACAACTCGTAAGCTGCATCAGAACTTGATACTGTCAAAACAAAAAAGACAAAATAAAAGACTTAACCAGAAAGAGAGACTCCCCATCCCGCATACCTCTCTCTTCTTTCACCTTTTTCTCTCCCTCTACACAATCGCCATCAACACCAACAATCCCCCCTTAATAATATAAACAAGAACATGTAGTGATGATGGTGACAAGCATCACCGATGGTCGAAACCAAGTGGTTTGGTGACAACCACTGCTTTCAATAAGGAGTGGTAGCATAAGGATAAGGCACGTACCCAACACTATTTGCAGGGAACATCCCAGGCATGCCGTAGGGCATATATGATGGTGGTGCAGCTCCAGCAATCTTGGACAACCCAAGTTGGCCTTGCATGCCGTCCCTTGCATACTGCTGCCACAGCATCTGCTCATGGACCAGCATCTGCTGTTTCTTCTCGATCTCGGCCATTTGCACATAAGAAGGTGGTGGCACAGTCAAGGAAGCTGCAAATGGATCCTGCAGGCCCTCAGCAACTGGTGTACCTGTGGGAGCAGGTAATGCCAGCAGCCCAGTCTTAAGCTTGTCTGGGTTAGGCAACGCCACACTGCTTGCACTGCCACCAGTACTAGTGTAGGTGCTCATCACCTGTCTGCTTGCTCCTTGGTCATACATTCCATCCAAGAGAAGTGGATCGAAACCACCAGCTAACGTTGCCTTCTGTTTGGAAAGGTTGCTAGCTGACTCAACCAAAGCCAACTCCCAATCAGCCTTTCCATTCTCTGCAAGAGGAGTCTGCCATGCTGAAGTGACTTGCTGCCCCGAGTTATCAGGGAATGCTTCCCATGTATTCTGTTTGTCAGGCGGCCCAGAAAATAATGCCAGAGCAAGTTTATTGGCCTGAGCATCTGCAGATGGTGCATCTTCTGCTAGATTCAACAAATCTGCTGTCTCCTGTTTCTTAGGAGGTTCTTCCGTTTGAGGTTTAAAATCAGAAGGTGCTGGGAGAGCCTTTATGCTGCTCATATCCTGCTCCACTGGCTTCTCTTCCTCTTGGGGAGGTGGCACTGGCACAGGAGGAGCACGTGCTTCTTCACGTGGCCTCTCTGGAGATTTGGACTTGCGAGAACGGTCTCTCATGAATTCCTCAAGTGTCTCCAAAAGCTTATCAGTGATTTTCTGTACCTGAGGATACTCAGATGATCTTGCAACTCCTATATCCTTGCACCAATTGTAGAAAGCAGCAAGCTCATCAATCTGTTTGGCAGCACTACTATAAGCTTCAAATGCTTTCCCACACTCATGGTATTCCATATCAAAAAACCGATCAAGCAGGACAGCCAGCATTTCACATATGTCAGCATAAAGCTGAAAGCTCTCTCTCACTAATGGGTAGAGGGCAACCAGGACCATCCTGCTATTCTTGGCAGTACCAGTTGGACGACATGCTAAGAAGCGATCAAGCAGCTGCTGCAGATGATGCATTCTGCCAAAAAGCCTCTCAATTTTCAATTCCCTCACAGGAGTTATCACCCTTCTCTCTTCAGCCCTCTCTCTCCTATCCCGACTATCATTATATGAATAGTTATTTTCATATTCTTCACCATGATAATCTGATCTTCTTTCCCTCTGACTGTTGGCATCGGTTTGTTTGTTCTCATACACTATCCACTCAAGTCGCTGGTCAAGGTAAAGGGCATATGTACGGACAAAAGCTGATTGGTCCCAAGAATGGGAATGAGCCTCATCCCTGAAATCTGACATGTTGAGAAGACGAGTTCCTCTCCTTGTTGCATATGAGAACTCTGGCTGAAAACCACGATCTCCATCGTTCAAAAGCCTATGAACAAGCATTAGACCCTTAAGTGCAACAATCCAATCACGAGTCTTTCCTAGCCTCTTTGAGATGGTTGAAACACAAGCATTGACATATGGCCTCGAATGAGTAGTAAGATTAACTATCTCTCGGAAGTATTTCTCATCCGCTGGTTCATCTTCATGGCTTGTAGCCTTGATGATTGCAACATCTAGTTCAGGAGCCACATTACTGGAAACTTTTGCTAAACTAATGCTGGTCTGGTCTTTCATTGCTCCTAATGCCTGCCTGATAGTGCTTGGAGCCATTTTTCTGATATGTCAACCAAGAACCTATAAACAGGAAAAAAAGCATGAAATTTTTCAATACTATAGTAAAAGCAAGCTAAGACCTAAGAGCACATATTTGGATGAGAAATAGGAGAACGAATTCGAAAAGCATGGGAAATAGGCAAATAAATGAGATAGCACACTCAACAGCTATGAACTATGCAGCATGAAAATGTGACATATACAGAGCAAGTGTGTTTGCAAAAATTACATAAGAACCAATTGCAATTTTAGATGCTACCCTCATGCATGCAATCACATGAGCATACTGTCCAAATATGCAAAGCACCAACACCATAATTGCAACCCATACTATGTGCATGCAATTACTGGTGGTAAAAAGAAGCTGACCAAGGCAACCATGATGTACTTATTTTGGCCTTGAGCTGAAAGCAAAGCAAGCCAAGTTAAGGATTAACAATTTAACATTGTTTGGAAGCTGATTTGAAGTTAGGCCTCTCTCTCTCTCTCTCTCACTCACACACACACATGTGCACATATATATGAAAAAGCGCAAGAGGCAATTGAAGCAAATTGCAGACAAATACCCCCAATAAACAAGATTTTCAATGAGAGAGAAAGAGAAGAAAGTGAACCATGACTCCATGATTTATTTGTCAAATGGACAGCTGATCATAGCTGTCCACTCTTTAGTCCGACCAGTCCAAGCTGTCCATTTTTTTTTTTTTTCCTCACACTCTCCGAATCCCTTTCCCAACTCCCCCTCCCTTCTCACCTTCAACACTGGTGGCCCCCAGCCTCCGCCATCCCGATGGAAGCCTGGAACACCAGCGTCGAGACATGACACCGGTGGCTGCCTCTCCCCTTCCCCAACTCCCTCATTTCTTTTAACAATAGATGGGTAGAAAACTCCACCCATCTTGGCCGCCGCTGCCCGACGCCTCACCAGTCCCCCAATGGGCCCAAGAGCGAGGCACCGGGCGGCAGCAACCAACATGGGTGGAGTTTTTCATCCATCTTCTCTTAAAACAGAGAAAACTATGAAAGTTGGGGAAGGGGATGAGGCAGCCACCAGTGCCATTCCTCGATGCCGACGGCTGTCAGTGATGGTGGATTAACTTGGAGAGGGAAGGGGGAGTTGGGAAAGCGAAGAGAAAATGGAGGAAGAGAGGAACAATCGGGGAAAGAGAAGTGAGAAAAAAAATAAAAGAAACAAATGGGCATCCTAACGGCCAACGGCTCTGATCAGCTATCCATTTGACAAAAATATGTTAAGAGTCATGGTTCATATACATACATACATACATACATACATATATATATATATATATATATATATATATATATATATATATATATATATATATATATATATATATATATATATATATATATATATATATATATATATATATATATATATATATATATATATATATATATAGGACTCGTGGATTTTTCTGTCTAGGTTTGGATGGAGAAATCCTCTGGCCTCTCACAACACACTGTCCAATGCATTGCATCGGGTGCCCGTGATTGGACGGAAGATAAATTGCCTGGAGGATTTCAGCTCCTCTATATATATTGAGCGTCTATTGTTTAGGGAGACCAACTAGCAGATTTTATGACTGCAACTTTTCCTATCTGCTGCTATGACACGACTACTTAGTATTTATCAATAGACAGATGCATAGTGATGTAACATCTGGTAGCTATATGTACACAAATTTATTATAATTTATACAACTCTTGTAAGAATTGATTCAAGAGCTGAATTGGTGAGGCAGCTGATTCAGTGAATCGGCTGAGTCAACTATTTGGCTGAATTTGTTGGGACAATAAAAAAATATTTTTCAAACATAACTGAAAAATTAAAATAAAAAAATTCTTAAAATAGTAGAAAAATTGTTTAAGATCAATACATGGCACTCTTGAACCAGCCACAGCATCACATATGTTCGCTAATGATTCAATTTGTATGGACCAACTCAGACCGCCTTTAGTCACACCCCTTTATACTAATGAAGGTACAAATACAATGTGCCGATAATCATAAAAGCAAGCTGCATCAACTCAATCTGTGTACACATAGGTTCAGCGCATTTTCTTCACAAAGTAGGAGACCTTGGACTGTATATTCCTGAAGCAGGAATCCAATTTTCTGAGTTGTAAGGTTTTGGTACAATGCAGTACATTGACTATGAAAGCCCTTGAGGAAACTTGCTATATGTCATCAACACATTATTCAAAACCTATTTGCTCCTCAACATCACAATTCAAAACCTATGTTTTGTGTCCTTGAAAATATCACAAAACACCAACTAACGTATGTTTAGGAAGACAGTAGACGATTAATTTGAGATTAAAAATTATTAAGCAAATTAGAGCTCATTAATTCCCAAACCATTATCGCCAAACTTCAACGATCCAGCCCGTATAAGATAATTTATGTCGTCCAAGATATGTGTCAGACTCAGATAGCATGTCACAACTAACAAGCAGAATCCAGTTCATGAAAAGGAAAACGTAAGAGCACTTTGAAGAAAACAATCATCCGTCGAAAGAAAACAGATCAGTTGTCTTGACCCTAAGCCTTCCACCTTCAGGCTAGGGGTGCCGCATGGATCATCGCCTAGCTCAGAAACGAATCCAAAATCTACAGGAGGCATCTACTTGCTGCTAAACTCGAGCAGGATGTGCTGCTACCGTGCAGCTGATGATGAATAGAAAAAGAATGGGGCCTGACCTAGAAATAGATCCGCCATCTATTTATACATATATAGAAAAACTGGATACTGGATAGAAAATAAGCTTATAAAGGTTGGATGCAGAAGATACTATGAAGACGAAGGAAAACAGCTCGCAAGCACATTAGGAGGAAAGGGGACGAAAAGCAAGGCACTCAAATTAGTCATTGCATCAACAAAGGAACAAAGGGATCAGCATCGCAACAATTAAGGTTGAAACCCCCAACTTTTGGAACACCACCAAAAAATCTACAACAGCAGAGAAGAAATGAGGCCTTCCTAAATCAGATGGGAACAACGATCTAACTCTAAGAAAATGTAAACCGTAATAGCATCCAAAACTTTCGACGTGCAACGAAATAGCGGACCAAACATTCCCCGCATCAATTGCCCACAGAAGGAATCCGATCAAAGAGGAACATCAAATCGCACTATCTAAAACTTCAAGCAACACGGTCTAATCAAAGTTCCCCGCGGTCACCACTGGAGAAAGACAAAGTCAAACGAGCCGACAAAGATCAACCATTAATAATCCACGGAAGAATAAAGAAAATTCTAATTTCAAAGCAAAGAAAATGTAAATCGAAAGGCATTGAGGCAAATAAAAGGTGATCGTTCCAAATAAACCCCTGCAGAGGAACACCTGTTTGTGCGAAAAAAGACGAGATCTGTAGTGGGAGTGAACTCTGCCGATTGGCCGCAGATCTCGCAGATCTCTAGCCTTTCTTATCGCCTGCCGAAAAGCACGCAGATCAGATCCCCTTCCTAATCGCGCGAGCAACGAGATAGCCCGCAGACCTTTATTAAGAAGACACGATCATAAGGTCGCTCCGAAGGGAGCGAGAGCAAGAGAGAGAGAGAGAGAGAGAGAGAGCTTTCTATGAAAACATTTTGAAAAGAGAGAGAGGAGAATAAAATTGCGGGCAGAGGAGGTCGAGTTGGAAAGCACAAAACATAAAAGCGCGTAGACTTCACAAGGCAGGTCGAACCCCTCAACGAGCACTCCTCAGTCCACCCACTCTCTCTCTCTCTCTCTATATATATATATATATGTCGTGAAGAAAATAATGGATTCTTTTAAATGGTGAAATGCGACCTCCGCTCTTTGGCGCCTTGAGAAAGGTGAGCACGGGCAAGGGGATGTTTGGCTGGATATGAAGCTTTTCCATAACACCCACACACACCGTTTAATGAGTCAAGCCAATTTGAGCTTGACTCAAGCTGGTCTAGTTAGACTCAACTCGAGCTCGATTTTTTTAATAAACAAGTTGAATTCTAATTAAAAAATTAATTCGCTTGTTTAAACTAGTTGATCTCAAGCTAGTGAGGCTCGGCTCGATTAAACTCGATTAGGCTTGAAGAAAAGAATATGTAGGATTTCTTTTACGGCTAGCAAGTTAATTGGACTTTCAAAGTGCAAATCTGAGCGTCTCCACCAGTATCAAACATATTTTTTCAGTAACTAGCTCGGCAGTGCAAGCTGAGTCAACTCGAGCTTGGCTTGAGCTTTGCCGAGCCGAATCGAGCTTCTTCAGCTTGAGGTGAGCTCGAGCTTGACTCACACCCAAATACCGCACTCGACCGAGCTTTTACCGTCAAAAAACCATTGGTGTGGGAGTACGTACCTCAAACAAACAATCACATACATCCATACCATTTGAGAGTTCACTAGCATGCGTCACCATGGCTACCCTACCCAACGGAGGTACGTTGTACTTGTGTGGGCAATTGCCCATACCAGCCCACAAAATTTACTTTTTTACATATGAGTTACCCTTGAAGATTTTGAATTTAAACATAGAGTGTCCCTTAGGGCGTTGTGGGTGTGCCCCCAACTTGTTTAACTAAGATTGAATTTACAGTGAATTATACTTTCCTTTTAATTCCTTTTGTTTGCAACCAAACATGTTTTATTTTTATTTTTATTTCTTTCCCTCCTTCTTGAGTAACCAAGCAAACATAGAATTGACTACCTTCCCTCCATCAAAACAGGCCCTTAATTCTTTGGCACCGATCTATGGATTGTTGGGGCTATCTTCTCTACAATAATAAACTCAGCACTAAAACTGTTATACTTTTGTCAAGCACAAAAGTAGAAATTTTTCATTAGAGGGCCAAACAATAACTTCAATAATTTTGTTAAGAGGAGAAGGAAATATAGTTTATCAAAATTTTTATAGAGGATAAATGAAAATTTTTACATATATATATATATATATATATATATATATATATATATATATATATATATATATATATATATATATATATATATATATGTAATTTTTTTTTTTGAAAATCTGTGTAGCGGACATGGCCACTGTGGTCTGTGGGTCCATCGGACCGGGTATCCAACCCGATGGGGCCTAGGTTCGGCCTGACGGGGCCTGAGTCGGTTTTTAATATTATTATTTTTTGATTTATAATATACATTTTATTATTAAAAATAATATTTTATATTCAAAAAATTATTTTATATTTTTTAAAAAATAGTTTTTATCTTTTATTTGAATCAGAATAAGCCCAAACTCGGTTTTCAAGCATCGGGTCAGGCTGGACTCGAATTTTGGACGTCGAGCCGCCGAGGCCTAGTGGGTCCCCCTTGGCTATCTTGACTAGCGGTTATGCCCACACCGTGCAAGTGGCATAGCTGTGGCACAACAATGGTTCAGCTTAATCAAAATATGTTTCTTCTAACAACGCAATCATATGATTACACGTCCAATGTTAAGTTACAGAAAAAAGAACGTTAGTATGTTAAGTTGTCCGCCTTCGTCTCCAGCCCAAGGTAATTTGAATCACTATGTCTCTCTCCTAAATCAGTCCCACTCTCATAAACCAGCCCCATTATCGGTCTGATTTTATCTGAGAGAGAGAGAGGGAGAGAGTGTGTGTGTCATTTAGTTAAGTTAGTTCTATGCGTGAGGCTGCACATGAGCTGAGTACTCAAGCTCGAACTGAGATTGTTTGAGCTTGACTCGACTCAAAACACTCGAGCTCAAGCTTGGCTCTCCAAGGAATGGGCTTGAGCTTGAATCAACTGTACAGTGTCGTGCTTGAGCTCGACTTGGTTAACTCATTTATGTTAACCTGTCTCATTTCTTTTAACTCATCTGCCCATTTGACTAACTCATCTGTGATGAACCGGTTTACGTAGTCGAGCCGAGTCAAGTTTAAACGAGTCGATCGAGTTCTTACAACTCAAACTTGACTCATTAAACATTTCAAATATAAATTTAAACTCAAGCTGGAGTTATGAGTCAAACTTGAGTCGAGTTTTTTCAAGCGGGTTTGAGTTGAGGCTGAATTAATTCTACTCGTTGTGCAACCCTCATTGTTCTCTCTCTCACCTTCTACCATTTTTTACTTAAACCCAACGAATAGGTTAAGAACAGGCCAGATCCACGTTGAATGGCTTCTTCAACAAGAAACTTTTTTTTTTTCTTTTTTTCTTCCATGGAATAAAATTCAAATTTGAATTTGGATAAAGAAAATTATATGCCGTATCCAAATCCATATCGAATCCATAATCTAAATCCAATCGTTTCATGTCTTTAGAATAATTCTGAAACTAAATACTGTCTTTTAAACCGAACCCAAACTATATTACGGACATAGAGTATATCATATTTATTACAAGTATATCTGACTCCAGGTCCGGTTAATATTTACTCGAACCCAATAAATCCCAATCTGATCTGATATCATTTCTTATATCTGAATCCGATCTAAATTTTTGATCCGATATCAAATTCTTTTCCATATGCAAATTTTCTTATGTATATAGCTTGCTCGGCTGGATATTGGATCTAAATCAGATTTTATTTTCCCTACCGGTGTTGTTGTATCTTTTTTTTTTGTTTAATCGCCTGTAACAGGAAAGTAAGAATGAAGCTTAAGTGACATCAACAGTCAGTCTCGTGTTTGCCGTTTTAGGGATAAGGTTGACATTGAGTTCCTCAATTGTACATGTTCACATAATTCGCGACAAGACGTTTTGCGTGAATTTTGGATGTTTTTTCTTCTAGAAAAACTTCGGAGTTTAACTAAAACTTACCTAATTGTTCAATATTAATATAAGAAACCACTGACTTTGTACAAGACACTCTTTCAGAAAAATACCCATAGAAAGATAAGTTCTATATGTTCGTAATCTTCATTGACCTCTTTACCTATATTTAAGTATGTTATTTTTTAATTTAGGTGCACTTTTCAACGCCCACAGAAAAATTAGGTCAGAATTATCTGATTTATTTTAAGAAACTATGTTCCATTGGTCCTTGAGTTCACACCATAATTAATTTGATGCGAACCTTTTCAACTAACTACAAGAAAATTTTGCTTTGGTCCCACAATCAAAATGTTATAGTTGTGAAATCATTTGGCCCCCATAAAAATTTGGAAAATCATATAGTAACATCCTTAAAGAGAAGGTCCTAGCTCCACCCTTAGTTTGCGCAGCAAGTTACAAACCCAAAAAAAAAAAGGGCTATACCTGTTCCCTTGTGTCGTGTCTATACAGTCATCCTTTGCTTTGCTGTATTTACTTTGCTTATGTTGCGTCTTGGTGTAAGCTAATTTGTTCACCTATGTCGGAGTACCCTCCCAAAACGACCCCAAGTGCAATATTGAGATTCCTTGTTTTGGATGGTCGGCATCGGGAATTCTGTAAGCGGTTTCGGCCATCCTTGTAAGTAAAGTTAATAGCTTACTTGTTTTGCCTCGTGATGTACTCTTCTTTCTGAAATGAAATATATTGCGAGTTTTCTTTCCACACTCTTGTGTTCTTTGTGTTCAAAGTTTTCCAAAAGCGTTCAAGTGATCTGCGCCCACTTGAACGAAGTGAAGGCTTGCGGCTTACTGGCGAGAGTCTGCCACGCCGCGCGGTCCGGAGTTGTCGGCCCGTGACAATACCAGTGATATATAAAACTGGTGTAGATCGGTACCAGTGAAAGATATCACCGCTGGACATATCCGCTACTTTCAAAAGCATCACCGACTTATAGTGGTGAATTAATCGTCTCTATAGCATGGTTGATCTCACTTGCGGTGGTAGTTTTCACCGCTATTCTATTCCATAAAGAACCTTACCAGAGTAGCACCCAACCCTGTATATATAGCCCTCTAATGCCCACACCCCGGAAAATAGAGTAAAGTGCATGTGATATGCTTCTAGTACATTGGTCTGCACAATTGTAGGTAGAGTTCAGTTAGCCGGATCCTTAAAACATTTCATAAACCCTAGTGAATAGAACATAGCTATTGGCATACAAAAAGTTGCATTGAATGGGCAGTGTCCTGCCTATCAGTATCACTATATTATTTTCTCAATCTCATGTTGAAAATTGACAGCGAAACTGTTTTATACCAAAAATTCCTGAACTGCTAATTTCTTCAATTTCCTTTATTTTCAAATACCCCAAATCCCCTTAAATCTCTGTATACACGGTATTTTCTGACATGGGTTGTTATCATAACAATAAAGTGTGACATTGCATCATATCAGATGATAGGGTGCAATATGAGCACGTTACACCCCTGGAACAAAAGACCATAACACATTTCCCTATAGGCTATAGCCATGTGATGCATTGTAATGGATCCCCACAATACGATATGATGCATAGAATGCTGCTTGATCAAGAAAATCAACTTCTAAACAAACATCTAGCACAAGTGACAAAATACTTGGGACTACTTTGTCCCATTTACTGAATATACTAAACAAAAAAAAAAGTACGTAAACACAAATGCCATAAAATTTAAAATTGAACAGATATCTAACAACAAAGTTACCTAGGAAAAAATACCAAAACAAAAAGAAATGAAAAAGAGACAAACACAACCACAATAAAGCCTAAACTGAACTAATAACTAACCCCACATGTACTTAGAAATGTTGACTCTTTATACTGAAGCTGATTGAAGTTCACGCCACTAATTTATTCATCTGAGCAAATGATTACTGATACATGAATCATAAAAAATAAAAGAATGCATGTTCTTGTTACTATCCAAGCAAGTCAAACAAAAAAAACAACATTGGATATAAACAGACATGGGATTTGATGACATCATTTAGTTCAACTGGCAGGCGTCTGAAGTCTTAAATCATTAATAGAAGATTCAAAACAAAGACAACAACACTAAGTTAGTATACTCTTAACTTCCAGGCATAGGTTTACTCCTTCGATATTGGCAATGAACTTGTTTACTTGAGAAGATAAATAAAACATGAAACTATATGAAAACATTGGCTTCAACAATTATGTCAACCAGGAAAGGAAAGGATGCAAACTACAAAGACATCACCTGGGCAGCTAGCCGTGTTCTAACAAGGTCCAGTGGGTATGACATAGAAGCTGCTGTTATAACTGACAAACCACCACCCACAAGGTGTACAAAAAGGTCTGCACTTAACTTTATCGCTGTTTTTCCAATCCAGGAATTGACTGCAGCAACTGCAATCTTCCATTATTTATCAATAGGAGCCCATTAACAATGGGAAAAAAGTACAGTTTTTGAGGGGAAACTAAAACTTAAATATAATGACATTTTATATTTATCATATGTATAAAAGCTGATAGAGGAGCAAAGAACGCGATGAACTATTGTAACCAGATTCCCTTTCAAAATGTTCTGAATCTTTCCTCATAAACAGTGCGAGAAGCGTCAAGCCATATGCTAGCCTTGCTTAGAATAGCAACATCAGAGTGCATACCTTGCACCTGAAGAAAAGGAATGACAACATCACAACAGGAGAAAATATAATGAGACTAGACCAAAAAAATGAGTACATAAAAGTGTAACATGAGAATAACAAGGAAAAACATCAATCACCTTATTATATGTTGGTTAAACAGTTGATATAAACAAATCTCAAACAAAATAAGTTTGAGCACTGAGACCAAAATCAAGGTCATGCTTATATAACACCAATATAATATAATGGCAGAACTTAGTCTCAAAGAACAATTTCTTTTATTTCCAAAGACATGTCAATCCAAGATAAACATGTCATAAAGGAGCTTACTATGGTCACTGCAGCGAGATAAAGAAACCTAGCCGTACCTCTCGGAAATGTGCCCACATTCACAGGCCAAGTATCAATCACTCGTCCAACTATAAAATCAAAAGCAGATTATGGAGATAAGTTCTGCTCTGGTTTCTTCTTCTTCCCCTCTTTGTTATGTATACTCTGATATAGAGGCCTTTCTCCTCCAAACTCCCCCCCTCAAAAATAGAACAACTTCTCCTTGGTGGCAACAAGAAATAATCTAGAAACACCATAACCAAAAAAGAAAATTGAACTTCATAAAGTTATAATCACTAGTGCCTCTATTGCTATATGGTCACATATATCGGACGTCATTACAATTTGTAGAAGCTAGACTGCTACTTTATGAAGTTTGCCAATAACATAAAAAAAAATAGTGCACATAGACCAATCTTTTCTTGGTAAAAATTCAAAAAATACCTAGTCAATATAAAAAAAATCATCCAATAGACCAAAAGTTGTTCTAAATAGCCTTTTGTACCTCATTATTCTGGAATAGAAGTCTGTCCACGTTGGATAGTACAATCAGTTTTAAAAAAATAGATAAAGAATAAGAACATGAAGTAATTTTCGTCTTAGATATGGACTAGACGGACATAGTGTAAGATTTTGGGTATCAAGCTATAACCCACGATCAGTCTCAGCAAAGGAAAGGTTAAGAGAGAGTACAAGAAAAGAGAAATGAGAAAGGTAGGTGGGTCTTTACATTATCATGCAACCCATTTATATACTGATCCCTTTATACAATTTACAAAAATCTACAATGAAACAATAACAGTGATCAAGAGTCTAGAGTGAAGCAACACAATAATCTAGAGTCTAGAGTGAAACAACATAACAATCTAGAGTCTAGAATAAAACAATAGCAAAAATTACAATCATAACCTGCCTAGATAACTGTGATAAGACATCGTTAGACGTGTTCTTATCATCCTCCCTCAAGTTGTATATGGTTTTGCACCATGTACAACTTGCCTTTTAGAAACTAGAATCGTTGCTTTGTTAGTCCTTTTGTAAATAAGTTTACAACTTGTTCATCTGTACGAACATAAATAGGCTGAATCTCCTTGTTTTTCACTTTTTGTCTAATAAAACGTTGATAACAATGTGCTTTGTTCGACCATGTTGTATGAGATTAAAAACAATGTTAATAGCGCATTGATTATCACACATTAACATTGATATTTTAATCTTTTCTCCAATGTCATCTAGCAAATGTCTAAACCATGTAACTTCAGCAGCACATGCAGCCATACAACTGTATTTAGCTTCCGTGCTGGATCTTCCCACTGCCTTTTGCTTTCAACAACTCCAAGACACAATGTTACGTCCAATGAAAATACAAAAACCAGAAATAGACTTTCTTTGTTCGGGATCTCCAGTCCAATCTGCATCTGTGAATGTTATAAGTTGATGTCCAACAATTATATTTCCACTCTTACCATAAACTAAGCCATCTTTTGCTACCATTTTTTGACATCTCAATATTCTTTTGATAGAATCAATGCGAGTATCTCTAGGTGCATGCATAAATTTGAGATACTTGATTTACAACATATATAATGTGGTCTAGTGAATATGAGATATTGAAGTGCCCCAATAATGCTTCGATATTGTGTGGGATCTTCATATAACTCCCCATCCTGAGCACTTAATCTTTGATTTAGAACACTAGGAGTTCCAACAGACTTACAATTAGACATGCCTATCATTTTTAGTAGATCCAACGTGTATTTTTTATTGTGTCAATGTGAGGTGATCATTGTGCCTATCAATCTCCACTCCAAGAAAGAATCATAAATCACCAAACTCTTTCATTTTGAAGTTTTGCATCATCAAAGCTTTAATGTCTTCTGTGTGTTTTTCAGAATTGTTTGTGATAACAATATCATCAACATATATAAGAAGTAAAAAAACTATATTTTCTTTTCGATAAATAAAAAGAGAGTGACCTAGAGGACATCTCCGAAAACCACATTCTTGAATTTTGCATGAGAAACTGTCAAACCATAAGTATAGGACTTGTTTGAGTCCATAAATAGATTTTCTTAGTTTACAAACTCATGCATGAGAATCTCCTTTTTGTATATCCTGAAGATTGTACCATATATACTTCCTCCCTCAAATGACCATAAAGAAAAACATTCTTCACATCCATTTGATGTAGTCTCCATCTATATTCAACTGCTAACGATATAATCACACTAATTGTTCTCATTTTCATCTCAGGGTTGAATGTCTAATCATAATCTTCTCCATATTGCTGCGTGAAGCCTCGTGCCACCAATCTTGCCTTGTATCTTTCCACATGACCATCAGGTTTATATTTGACTTTGTAAATCCATTTTGATCCTGCTACATTTCTTTTTCGGGTCTAGGAACAACTTTCCATGTCCTACATTCATGTAGTGCATCTATTTCTTCATTCATTGCCCTGATCCAATGTGATGATGTGGAAAGATTATCATAACTTACCCATCTATAAATGTGGAAAGATTATCATAACTTACCCATCTATAAATGGTGTGTTGCACTCGCACAGATCTTATAACAGGCTGATCATCATAGACTTCAACATGGGAAGAGGTCGGATTGTTATCTATCCCTCTTTTCTGATGAGTGTAAACCTGTCCTGAAAATCGACATGAAGCATTGTTTTCTCCTTCTTTCATAGCTAGAATGAGTTCTTTGTCTCCTTTTGTTTGTGTGATATGTGGAGATCCTATCTCATCATGTGGATGAGATTCTAGACTGCCTCCTGCAAATAATTCAGCACTTACCTAAGGATCATATACTTCCATGGTTGAGAATTCTTAGTAGAAATATTAAAGTTGTGTTCATCAAACACAACATTTCTTGATACTTTGACGTGCCTGGTTGTAGGGTCATAACATATGAAAGTAAAGGCATATGGGATTTTGAGAAAATAAAGGCACATGGGATTTTGAGAAAATAAAGAAAAAGAAGCCGAAGACCAGATCTCAACATTGGAGGTGATAATGTATGCATTACACTGACAAAAGTTACAACTAAGGCATCAGCTTGTAAAAAGTGTTTTACTTTCAAAATTGGCAATCAACATACATCTATCACATGAACTCTTTGAACTTGAAGGTCTTAAGTCCAACCCGAACCCTATTGGATAGAACATTGGCTAATATTGCTATATTTCCTTCTGCATAAGTAATGCAGAATCTGAAGCATATAGATCCAGATCCAACTTATTTTGGAATATAATGAGATTTAATAATTCATTTGAGTTCCTTCTTATGTTTTTGGATTTTGTTTCGTTATTTGGACCTTAATGCTGATCTGAATGTAAATATCTACAAACTAGATCCATATTTGTGTAACTGGTTCTAGTTGGTTTTTAGTACTTGTAAATGGATCCAGATCCACAATCCATCATTTTCTTTGTATAAAGGGACGATGGTTCATTTTGTGGAAGGTTGAAGTTGAAAGAAATAAAATGCAAGCTTTCCTTAGTTTTCTTTGTTCTTCCATTTAGTTTAGTCATTTTCTTGAAAAGAAGTTGTTTGTTGTGTTTTTCTCCTATTTTTCCCTTTAGTAAATTATAATTACTGTTAAGCATAGTTTTAGCTTAGCTTGAATGCAGTTGGATTAAGATCTGTTAATCTTGACCATTTTTTGCATTAATTGGTATCAGAGCAAGGCTTTACGGATTATTGATGGTTCAATGCCAAAATGGTGTGGAGAATAGGTTATCAGACAGTATTTTGCTGCTACAAACCAGAAGTTAGATGTCATCGCACAGAGGCTCGACAAATTCAGAGAGATGTTTGCAAAAGACACAAAAATCTTCGCAGACTTCCTTTGACAGTAGGTTGATCGTCAACTTCTCCCGCCACTTCACAATCAAACAGCGATGAACCCTGCCGTGGTTGAGGATGAGCGTCTGGAGGGGTGGCGGAGGCTGGCCACTGTGTCACCATTAGTTGAAGGAACCGGGAGCTCATTCTGCGGCAAGGGAACAACCTCTGTGTCAACCGCCTCTTGTTCAGGGAAGCAAGGGATTTATCTACCCGAGACAGCCCCATCTGTGGGTCTACTGCCCACTGGTGGGCAGGGAGCAGTGGATGCCATCACTGTTGAGGGAAATAGAGACTTCAATGCCCCGCCTCCTATCAGTGGAGTCACTAGGCCAGCCACTAGCAATAGGGGAACTTTGCTGCCCATGCGAGCCCCATTCTCCGATTCGCCTCAAGGAGAGCAGGTTACCGCAGCCCTTCACGAGCTAGCAACAATGAGCCCCACCATTGTTTTGGAAAGGCGCCTGGAGGATAACAAGAACCACATCTGCATCTGGGATGAGCATACCGCCGAAATCAAATCCAACCAACTAGAGTCAAGAAACAGCAACACCATGACAAACTTACATGGCATATATCGTGAACAATCTGTGGTAAGTGAGGAATGGACACATATTTTGTACCTAAGGAGACGATGAGGGCCTGAGCAGTGGGGTTGAGGTTGCGCCTTGCCCTTGGCACCATTCTGATGCTTGCTAACTGGTGGGAGGAGATGTAATGCCACCATCAATAAGCTTCACATTACAAATACAGAGGGAAAGGAGTTATTAAAAAAAAAAATGCTCCAATTGAGCATGATCGTTGTACACTTTCATAAATATCATTGATAGAGAGATGAAATTAAAAGACCCACCTTTTAGAGCTCAACCATCGCCTTTCAGAAGAATCTTCTGAAGGTGGATGTGGAGAAGTAGATCTAAGTGCCAAGAAAGGATACTAGAGTGTCAATTGACATACTGGCTGCCCCACACAGGTTGGTGTTAGCCAACAGACAACTCTCAGTCATATTGCATCATCTAATTTTGTTTTTCAAAAAGGCTTCCCTTTTAACCCACCTTGCCGATAGAGTGTTCCCACATGCTTTGCCTTCACTCGATTCCAGGCCTCCCTTGATCTTGCTTTATTTCAACTTCTTTTGTGGGTTTGTTCTCACCATTTATTTCAATCAGTAGCTGGCACATGCCCGAGCCAGCCCGACACCCGAAAATCAGGTCTGGGTCCAACTCGATACCTAAAACCCGAGCCCGAGCCCAGACCTGACCTGATTAAATTAAAAAACATATATTTTTAATATAAAGTAATATATAAATATAATTAATCATAATAAAATATTATAATTATATATAAAAATTAATAAAATATGTATTAAAAAATTATTGAGCTGAACCGGGCTCAGTCAAGCCCACCCAAGCTGGCTTGATAAGTTCTGGCCTGGTTCCTTTTTTCAGGCCCAAGCGCAGGCCCGAGTCAGACCGGGTACCGTGTACCCGACCTTATGCCTAGCCTTAGCTGGCACCATTGTCACAAAAAATGCGTCTTATTCGACAAAGACACGTATAGTACGCCAAAACATAGTTAGTTGTATAAACCGTGAAAAGAACACGTATTTATTAAAAAAATGCTAAAAATAAAAAATAAAAAAACACGTATTATATGTGTATTGTACGAGTTTTTTCATATTTTTATTTATTTTTTATTTTTTATAATTTTCAGGATTTATTAAATGTTTTAAATTTTCAAAAAATTTGCCGAGATTTTCTAGAGATGTTCCTCAGATATAGAACTTTGCCATATTATACCCAAGAAATTCCTTGTTGTATAATACTTGTACACGTTTTTTGTGACAATGGCTGACACCCCTTCCAAAACTTCCATTTTCTTCATTTTGGTTTCTTTTTTCAACTCATTGAATGCAGGTTCTTCTTCAATGCTAGTCATGTTGAAGAAAAACATTTACATCCACAAACCAATTTCTTAGTCCCACATTTTTAAAGTTCTTGATATGGCTTACCTTTTATTCAAACTCAATAAGTTCATCGGTATTTTACCTTCTTAATGAAAATGAACTAGCACTTATTCAACTCCAAAAGTCAATATGGAAGAGTAAAAGATCCATGTTTGTAAACGACGGACTTTCACATGAAGCACTTACTCTCGACAGTTGTTAGCGATGTTGTAAAAGGCGTTTCATAACGTGTATCGGTCGGGCCAACCTATACACTGTATCGTCAATGTAGCATAATGTAGCATAAATTAATTTTTAATTCATAACAGAAGATAGAGAAAAAATCGGTAAAATCAGGAAAAACAAAAAAGAAATTGAAAAAAAAAACATGTTCTATAAAAAAAACTCATCACATCATTCTTAAGCCATAATATTTTAACAACACATCTAGACATGACAAATAAGAAATTAATAATAACATAATAAACATCATTCACAACTTTAATAATTGTTTTAGTTTATATTACAAGTTTACAACAAATAATATATTATGATTATCATCAATTGAGGTCCCATCATCTCCATGGGCCATGAGTAAACCTTCTTATCCACAAGTGAATTCTCCTCTAAATCAATGATTAATCACATAAATAGGCAATTTTTGTAGAAAAACTAATAAAACTTTTCCCTTCCACAACTTTTAAACATGTTTAGAAAGAGGGAGAGAGATGTTCTCTTGTCAAAAACACAAAAAAATCATTTTATCCTTGTCTTGCATGATACATGGTTGTATCAGGCGCATTGTATGGTATGGCCCCTGTATCACACAATACAGCCAATACACGTACGATAAACAAGCACATTGTATGGTACGACCCCTGTATCACACAATACAGCCAATAGACGTACGGTAAACAAGCTCATTGTATATCGTATAGGTTTTTCAAATCTATACAATACGTACCGCATGATATGGGTCCGTATCATGTGATACAGATGACACTGGTTGTTAGGACTAGGTTAAAATGGAAAAAATGGCATCGTGTAAGTGAACTTTCTTATTAAAAATTAGATAGCAAAAGGAATTTCAGTTCAAACTGGACGCGTGGCCACTCAGAAATTCTTTGAGTATATACATGGTGGTATATATCAAGGCAAACAAAGCCAAACAACATCGGGAGCAACTATAACATACACCCCCCCCTTAATTGCCAACGAATGCCTAACCAATGAACAAACTCCTTGTGCAATCAATGAGCAACAGCTCGCATATTGATCAGCAGCTATGCATCAAAAGATGCTCTACTCGAGTAAGTCTCTGATAGATTGATAAAAAAACTCGGTCAATCTGTTTGTGATTTGATCATCGCCCTCGATTATTCTCTCTCACAATATAAAAAATTGATGATCAATGTTTATCTAATTCATGATTCAATCATGATCTCTCTTTCTCTCTTACTCTCTCTCACAATATAAAAAATTGATGATCAATGTTTATCAAATTCATGATTCAATCATGATCTCTCTCTCTCTCTCTCTTACTCTCTCTCTCATATTGTTGCTCTCACCATACTGAATTGAGTTAGAATAAACCTCAGTTTTTAAGTACTTCTGCTTGACCACTAAATTAATATCATCCATGCAGCTCTTAGTGATCTAAAAGACAAGTTCAATGTATAGCATGCTATGTCACATAGGTGCAGGCGGGTGCTGGAGCGGCACATCCCAAAAAATTTAGGTGCGGCCTTGCGGCAAGAATATTTATTTGTTATTATTAATTTATTATAATATATATATATATATATATATATATATATATATATATATATATATATATATATATACATATAAGAAAAAAGAAATTTAGAGTATACACTATAGTCGATACACTCTACGCTACACATTTTATGGATAAATTATATATGAATATTATATATTACATACTTATAAGTTATGACGTATTGTGTATATGAATGTAACATATTAAGCATTATTTTGCTTACAAAGTACAAATATTAAAGAAGTAAACAAAAAGCAACAAAATCAGGACAAAACATACAAATGAGAAAAAAAATGCTAAACAAGAAATAGCAGTCATTGCAGCAAAACACAAAACTGACAAAGTGAAAAAACTAATGGTCAAATATGAACATTTACTAAATTAAGCATAAAACACAAAAAATAGAAGCACCTGTGTTATGAATTGTTAGTTGAATCACTTGCACAACAAAATGAAATACAGACTCAAGGGTGCAATGAGGAAGTGCAAATGGCATAATCAAGCCAAAGTAAAATAGAAAAGCAATTGTTTTGTCGGAAATAAGGTTGAGAAAGATGCAGACAACAATACTACTAAAATAGGATAGAGAAGTCTTCTGTTCCACTCGAAGACCCATCACACGTTGTCGCCGGCCATCATTTGACCCCCTCAATGGCTGGAAATGACTTTCCATTCTGCTAGATGCTTCAATGAAACCAGCAAAACCCACGCAAGGGAAGAGCGCACGGGAGGAGAAGAAGAGGGTATATGATCATAACCTAAACCTCTTTTATCACTAAAAATTTTTAAAACAAAAAATATAAAAAAAAGATGAAAATAGGCATGTTGTGGTTTGACGGCACCAGACTCAAGTCAAACGTGAGTCGGGTGCATGTCCAAAATGGATGAAAATGATCAGGTGCAGTCAGCCGCACCCGACTCTTGCTGACTTGTGTTGGATGCGAATCTGAGCCGCACCTGTGTCCGCACCCACACCCGAGTCGTGTCAACACGGGTGCAGCAGTCACTTTATAGCATCCATGTGACTTATGTAGCATGCTTTACTTGTATAACTGATCATGATTTTAAGCAAGTTCAATTGGTTTTGAATGTTGAGTGAGTCGAGTTTTAAAGATAGAAGTCTAACCACGAGTCCCGGCCTTATCTAGGTCCTCATGTTATGTTACCGATTGGCCTAGTTATGTTTAAAATCTTGATGACTCTGGTAGATGCAGATGATGATTTGGGCAGGTCTGGTTCTGATCATGCTAATAAAGAGGCTTTATTCAATTATTGATAATAAAATGGCAAAGCCATTTCTAAGTTCCTTTGCAGGAAGAGGAAAAAAAAATTGATTCCAAACCCTTCTGAATACAATAGGTCGACCCTTTTTTCTTGAAGTTATAGGAAATTATATAGCACCATCTTGTTTAAATTCGAGTTTTAGATAGAACAAGTCATATTTTTGTGCACACAGTGAGAATCTTATAAGGTGATTTTGATAATCTCTTCAATAACAAACCCTATTAAATAGAGGAATTTATTGGTATGTGCAATCATTCTAATCAACACGTGGATCTAGTATATGCTATTGACCAATAAGAATACAAAAGAACGGCAAATGTTGTGTACCGAGGACTCGGCCAACAACTTGACTACTTGCATATTTCATAATTAGGTAGACATAGCCAAATAATCAATGAACAACAATGAAACAATTGTTGAGGATTAAGCTTCAGTTTTGTTTCTGAAGCATCTAAAGCAAACATCAAGATTGAAAATTGAAGCAGCAGCTTACATGCTCGGTAAAATGAAGTGTATTAGGATGACAATTTTACCGTAATTTCCCCTAATTTTCTTTCAAAAACAACCATAATGTCTAAACTATATTGTGAAAAATACAACAAGAAAAACAAGATAAGCAAGGTATTTTGAAAAGTTCGAGAGAGGGGCACATAAAAAAATCTGATCCAAATCTGTATCCGACATTTAAGTTATATCTGAATCCAATTTATGACTTTTAAGCCATATGTAAATCTGATCCAAATCTGATTTATGCACAAAAAATATATAGTAAACACCAAATTAACTATGAAACCCAATCTTAACATCACACGAGCTTTATATATATATATATATATATATATATATATATATATATATATATATATATAATCAAACTTCATTCCCTATAGCATGCAAATTTAAATTTCCAAAAATTGTACTTGGCTGTTGTTTGTTGATGCAACAAGCAACTAGACGAGTGTCATCCTTAACAACTTCAATAAAACAAAGAAATCACCATATAGTACAAACTTGCAAATTTTTTCTTTCAATGCCTCCATTTGCCACAATGGATATTATCTTTCTATTTGGATATATACTTCAACCATGATGACACTATATTAAGGTCCTGAGGATAATGATATCAAATTAACCTTAATGCAAATGAAAATTTTAATTAAATAAACATCTTAGACACAAATAACTGTAAGTTTTAATTGATGTAAAGAAAACAAATAAGTACAAAAGAATATATACGTCTAATTTATGATTCAGTTTCAATGTATGCAGATGCAAATGATGCTTCCTTTTCAGGCAAAAGCGTAGGTAAATCGGAATCATCTAACAAAAGAATAAAATAAGCAACACAAAAATATGCTTAAAAGCATTAATAATAAGTAAATTACCTTCAGTCTGATAAGTAAATTACCTTCAGTCTGATCTCGCAACCAATCTTGTGCACAAATCAAAGCCTCCACAATCTTTGTACCTAATCTACTTCTTTATAAATCAAGAATATGTCCACATGTGCTAAATGTTGACTTTGATGCAACAATTGATATAGGAATAGCCAAAATATCACATACCATTTTTTATAACACAGAGTATTTAGGTACATTTAGGATAATGATCTCAAGATTAAAGGGACTATTTAAGTTAGCTGAAAGTGCAGTTCAAATAAGATGGCACGATGAAGAGCATGCAACTGATAGTATTTTAGGACACCCTGCAGATTCAATTGCAGGGAAATCTTTTGATGAATCACCCATGATGTTTGCTATGGATGCTCATGATATGAGACTTGGATTGACAAGCGATGGTTTCAATCATTATGAAAATTTGGGCACTACTTATAGTGTGTGATATATTCTTATATTTGTTTATACTTTTCCACCCTGGATGTGTATGAAGCAATCATATACATTTCTTTCATTGTTCATTGCCAGGCCATGGTTTGTTGGAAATATAATGGATATTCTTTTGCAACCACTTGCTGTTACGAATTGAAAATATTGTGTGTTTGCTCGATTCAAACATATGATGCATCAAAATGAATATTTTCCAATGTTCATTTTTCTACATATGGTGATTTGTCATGATGGAGCACTAAAGGAAAATTGGCTTGTCCAATATGTCATAAAGATAGACCATAATTTCAATTAAAGCATAACAAGAAAGAATGCTACATGAAATCAAAGGCTTTTACCAGTAGATCACAAATTTTGGTGGGAAAAAAGATCATTTGATGGCAATGTTGAAATGAATGCCTCCAAATCCACTTTCAGGGGCAAATGTAATGCACCAACTACAATGTAATTCAAACTTAATATTCGATAATGTTGGATCTCCTCATATGCATTTACATTTATCATATAATTGAGAGAAAAATAATATATTCTATTAAACCGTATTGGGAGTCTTAACAAATTACGTCTTAACAAATTACGTTACAACTTGGATGTAATGCATATAGAGAAAAATATATATGACAACATTCTTGTGACATTGTTAACGATTCAAGGAAAGTCAAAGGACTTTTTGAAGGCTGGATTAGATTTGCAAGAGACGAATATAAGACCAGCATTGCACCTTAAGGGGCAGAACTTT